>JAHLMG010000011.1:1200000-1699986 GCA_019914985.1 Auriscalpium microsporum | reverse complement strand
TCACGGGGGACCCAAGGTAGGTCCCCGTGAGCGGCTTGTCGGTAAAGAGGGGATCTTCGCGTGCGCGCGGTGTGCGCACGTCGCAGCCAAGTTGCCCCCAGCGGACCAGCCACCAGCGATGAAACCCTTGTCCAATGACACGGAGATTGAGGCAGCATTTGATGCCACCTGCGCCGACTGATCAGTTCCAGTGGACACCGGTGAGTCAATGAATCTAGGACGTACCCATCTCAACGCAGTGAAGGAATCATTCCATGGCGTTGGGAAAGTATGCTCTGGGGCTGTTCGATAGTCTACATTGACTGTCACAACTGCAGCTCAGTGGAATAGATGCGAAGGAGATAGTCGTCCTGTTCCACGTCGCCAAAAATCCATCCTATCAATTAGACAGTCAGTGCTTCGATGCGCGACAAGCTAGAAGGAGTGTCACCGCCGCCATGGAACCACACAAGGATAGGGAACGTCTGGGTAGGCTCGATGGGCTCGGGGATCACAACACGAACGATGATCTCGCCGCCTTCGACAGCTACTATGTGGTCCTTCACGCTGTACTTGGCGTCTGATAAAGGTCAGGTGGGCATCAGACTCACTTCACGCGCAAATGCTATCAAAGCCACGGGCGCCGCACGCACCTCTGCGGACACGAGGCTTGTAGAGTGCTGTATATGTGGCAGGCTGCAAGACGGTTTTCCACAGTTCTTGAGCGCCAAAGCGCCCACCGAGAAGTCGAAGCCCTGTTGCGGTTGTGCTGCTTGAGCAGCTGCGAACTCGGGGTCCAGCTCAGACAGGTGCGCATACTGCGACATGGCGACTCGCGAGCCGGAACTTGAAGGCCTTCTTCCTAGTCCCGGATTAATAATGTAACGTGGCGCTTCGGGACGACGGCAGGCGCCCGTCGGTGTTCCGATTCGCGAGCAATGTACCTTGACCTTGGTAGATCGTCACCGGTATCATACAATTGGCCCCCATAGCAGCACCTACTTGCCGCCCGAAAGCAGCCACTTTAACCCTACAAGCGTGTCTGCCTCGTACTTCGCCGCGGCTGAAATAGTCGGGCTAAACGCCGCGAACCCATGCGGCAGGCCCGGATACCTGTCGGCGGACCTATAAATCGCCGTAGAGGACTGCGGAAAATTGACACTCACACGTCCAGCTTCGTCCGGTTGCCTACGTCGCGTAGCACGCGTTCGTACAACAGCCCCTCATCCCTCAGCGGGTCGAGGCCGCAGATTTGGAAATATGCAGGTGGGAGACTGGCGTGCGAAGGGTAAAGCAGAGGCGATATCTTGGGATCCTGAGGAGGCGCCTTGACTGTGTCTGCAAGCGCACAGCAGATTCAGCGACTAAGTATACCAGCCCATACCTCGAGCAGCCGTCGACGCACCCCAAAAGAACCTCATGAAATCGCGGCTCATGTTTGGCGCATCTTTGTTCTGCTCCATGGACAGGAGCTGGTCCTTGAATCTTGCGCAGAGTGAGTCAATCGCCTTCATATATGTGCCATGACTTACTTCTCAGGATAAGCATCGACATGAACAATCGCGGGGAACGCCAAGTAGCTCCCCGTGAGCGGCTTGTCACTGAAGAAAGGATCGTCGCGTGCGCGGTGCGCGGTCGTCGCAACCAGATTACCACCAGCGGACGCACCGCCAATGATAAAGCCCTTATCCAAAGACGCAGATATAGAGGCAGCGTTCGATGCCACCTGAGCCGATGTATGATATCAGTCCTGGAGACGCTGGATCGAGGAGTTAGGCCGTACCCATTTCAATGCAGCGAAGCTATCATCCCATGCGGCTGGGAAAGTGTGCTCCGGACCGGTGCGATATTCTACGTTGACCGTCACAATCTGCAGCTCGGTTGCGTACACGCGCAGGAGCCAGTCGTCCTGGTCGATGTTTCCAAGGACCCATCCTGTCCGAACAAGAATCAGCACTCTTATGTCCTGACGAGTCTGCGGGAGGTACTACCGCCGCTATGAAACCACGTCAGAACGGGGAATGTCTGCTCGTGATCGTCGGTCTCTGGGATCACGACACGGACGACAATCTCCCCGCCGTCGACCGGTACTTTGTGGTCCTTCACGCTGTACTTCGCGTCTAATACGAAGCAAAATCAGCGCATGCAGTATCAACGGGTGGCGGTCAATTTACCCGGGCGAACGCGAGCCTTGTAAAGAGCGGCGAGGTTGGGTTGCACGAAGTTGAGCCAGACGTGCTTGAGGGCCGGGGCCGACGAGAAGTCAGGGTCCGGGGTGGGGTACGCAGCTCGGAAAGCTGCGAACTCGGGGTCCACTTCAGAGAGGTGGGCGTACTGCGACATTGTTGCGTCAGGCAGTGATGCAGATTGACCCGCATTTTATGCTGGAACGACGAGCGGTGGGAACTTACATAGGGACTGAGGGATCGTCTGCCTCAAGCGGCAGGATTTCGAGCGGTACGTCGCACTTGGCGTCTTCTAATCAATACAAACGTATGATCCATAAGCAATGGGCAGCTCGGCGGTTTCGTTAAAGCCGAGGCGAGAACTTGAAGTTGGACAAATATCAGTCAGAGGCGAGCACGACTTGAGCTTGACCGGCGGCGATAACAAGTCCACTCACTGTACTATCGATACGACCAGAGCGGCTGCAAGGAACGTCCAGACGCTAGTCTAGTGCCGTAGTTTTGTTACGTCCGGCAACACGACGACATTGGACTCCTTGGCTGCCGAGGATTCTTGTGCGCCCATGAGGGAAGATTTGAATGGGCACGGCTCCGTCGGAAGGTACGACGTGGCCGATGACCGAAGCGTTCGACTTCAACTGAATTCAATCACGACGCGTTTGGGGTTACAGAGCGAGGATACCGAAGATGTGACTCATTCAACTGTGTCATGGCGCGGCCGGTTTGCGCGGGGGCGAACAGGAGTCGCTTTCCTTTTTCGATTCCATTGGCCGCGTTGTGTGTTGCTGCCGGATATTTGGCCTGCAATTTGGCGTACAATAAGTACCCTTCCTCGAAATGTTTGCTCCATAGCGGTTGCCTCGTTGCCACGCTGCCCAACCGCCGAAGCAGTGTCAGCAGTGTTGCCGCCAGCTAACTTAGATGACTTACATAACGGTAAAGTCGTTCCTTCTGATAAGCTGTAGTATTGCTCCGAGTACCGAGATGTACAAGTGTATCGGGTCTCGTCCCGCTATCAGTCGCGATGCTCGAGCCATGGCCCATTACATCTTGACTGATAAGTATGCGCTTCCGGGCGCTGAGCAAGCTCAGATATTGTTGTAGGAAGTTAATAAGTATTGAAGCAAAGCGATGAAATGGCCTTTGTGGTAAGCCGAGCGAGTGGACGAGAGGAAACGCGCGACGTCGGTCGCGTCTTGAGTTGGTCGCGTCGGCAGCTCGGCCGGCACCCGAAAAAGGAAATCGAGTGAGCAGGAGTGGGCTTCTCAGCGCGCGGCTCACTCTCGCCGCAGGGACAACTGCTGGAGGCTTCGAGTAGCGGACACAGACGTCCTCGAAGGCCCTCCATCTCTTCGTTGTGTTGTATCTGTACCATCATCTACGCTGGCCACGTTCCCTGTATCATATCCCTCGCCCAGCGCCAACGAGCTCTTGATCATACCTCGCCAGGCTCGCCTTCGCGATATCCTGCCACTGGATCTCACCACAACGACTATCACGACCTATTTTATACCATATCAACGACTACTTACTTTACGAAACATGTCCGATCCCGATTCCCCCGCGAACTCGACCCACAAGTGCTTTCCTCCTCGCGCCCCACAGGAAGGCCCACCACTCTTTCAGCACGGCAATATCGTCTTTCAAGGTGCGGCGCTGCGTCTTAGTTATGTACATCTATCTCATCCTTTAACAGCGCATGACGTTGGATGGATCGTGTCCGCTTTTTTCACCATAATCGCCACTGTCACTTCGTTCTGGCTCATCAACAAGCACCTGCAGTGGTATACGAACGTGCGTGTCTCTTCTTTAGGTGTCTACGTGCGTGCTAAAACTCTCCGCAGAAAGCTGAGCAGAGATGTAAGCTCTTTTTGTGCGCCCTTAGCGCATATAGTCATGTCTTCTAGATATCGTCCGTCTTCTCTTCATGGTCCCCATCTACGCCAATATCAGTCTCGCCTCCTACCTCTTCTGGGTAAGCATCTCATTTTTTTCAGTATGAAGATTGTTCTCATCTCTATCAAGAACCACTCCACGCCTCTTCTTCTTCTCCGTGACGCCTACGAAGCCATTCTCCTCACCACCGCCTTTTTCTACCTTCTCCTGACATATATCTCCCCGAACCCCGACGAGCAGAAAGCGATTTTCCGCAGGGAAGGTTTGTCTCGCGAGAACGATCAAGCTAGGGAGCGCCGTGGTCTACCCCCGAAGAAATGGGTGTTCCCCCTTAGTTTCGTCAAGTGGAAACCACAAGACGGTCTTTACTTCTTGCAGCTCATGAAGTACGGCGTTCTGCAATACTGCGTTGTGCGGCCTGTGTAATTTTTGTGTACGTTACCCTCGAGGGCACCTTGCTGATCTTCGCTCAGCACTACCTTCTTTGCGGTCGTCCTTAACTATATTGGCTGGTATTGCGAGACATCTTGGTCTCCTGCATGGGGCCATATATGGGTATGCATTGTGATCAGGTCGAAATCGAATGGCAGTGAGACTACATGCATATCAGATCACAGGCCTCATTTCCATCAGTGTCACGATAGGAATGTACTGCCTACTGCAGCTTTACCTCTCTGTCGCCACGGAGCTTGTGCCATACCGGCCCGTTCTCAAGCTATTTGCCGTCAAGGCGGTCGGTGAGTACTGTCGTCCTGCCAGGATTAATCCACCGCTTATTTTCATGCAGTTTTCCTCACGTTCTGGCAAGCGACCTTCCTCTCCTTGCTCACCATGTTCGGTGTTGTCAAAGACGTCAGTTGCATGTCCGTTTAACCTACATGAGTCTCACATATGTGGCAGACTCCATACATGACAGCGGAAGATATCAACATCGGTTGGGGAGCAATACTTGAGACATTCGAGATGACGTGAGCGACCTGTTGTTCCTCCGTTGCAAAGCAACTCACAACCACAGCCTTTTCGCCTTCCTACATATCAAGGCGTTCTCCTACAAGCCTTACAGGCGCGCTGATGAGCCTCGTACGCCGCGCTTCCGCTCCCTCTTCCATGCGATGGACTTCCGTGACACATTCCGCGAGCTGGGCGCCGGTTGGGTGTACATGTGGCGCCGCATGCACGGCATCGAACAGACATACTCGCGCGCCGCGAAGCAGCGTTCGAGGACGTTTCTGGCAAGACGCGCATGCGCCCTGCCCGAGACCCAGGGGAGAAGAAAGGTGTCGCAGTCGCAGTGACAGCGTCGCTGAGGTCAACGGGGAGAGGCAGTGGCTGGGTGTGGGCGATGAATACGGTTATGGACTGGGACGGCGGGAGCGCAGCGAGGCATTCAATGTGCAGGTCGAAAAGGAGCTGACGAAAAGAGGGTATTCAATGCAGGGTGAGTGACAGTGATCCCATGTCACTTGTAAGCTTCTGACTTCACCGTGTAAGCCTACAACTCGTCGAGACTGGATGAAAGTGTCCTCGAAGATGCTGCGCCGGTGCGCAGGCACCGCTCCTGGTGGCGTCGATTTTACGACCGCGTCTCGCAAAACAACGTGGACGCGAACGTAGTGCTTTCGCCAAGCCCACAGCGTGGGCCTTCGCGTTCCTCCCGCCGTCAGCCTGCTGAGCAACCGGCGCTCATTTACGACGACCTGCCCCCGCCATCCATCATGCGCACCTATCGCGATCGCCGCAGCTCGCGGGACCTCTCCTCTGTGCCATTGCCCACAGTGTACTACCTCCGTCCTCCGACTGGTACGCCCCCCACGCCATGCCGCCGATCGTTGAGTCCTCCTCAAACTCGCCGCCCCTTGTGCGCTCGGACAGTCTCTTCGGGCGGCTATTCCCGCACGGCCTGCCCGAGTCGAGCGCAGCCACTCTGTACAGTCGACGATCCCACCGCCGTCGTCACAGTCGCACCACACCCAGGTGCGCCTGAATCCGCCGTGGGAAAGCGTGCCGCAGAGAGTAGGTGCAGGCAGGATGCCGGAGCACGAGATGCCACACGGTGTCGGTCGAGTCGGGGCATGTGTCACCTGTGTTCACGCCTGCGCCTCCCTCGCCGTCTGACAGCGCGCGCAGGACGAAGGCCCGCTCGCGCTCTCGTCCGCGCCAGCAAGAGCAGGGTGATATCGACGAGCGCTCAAGGCGGTCGTCGCATCGGCGAGAGTCAGCAAATGCCCACTCGACGTCCCAGGGACGCTCTCCGTCCGGGGTCGAGCAGCGTGAGCGTTCACACTCGCGGCCACGTGCATTCGTTGCAAGCCTACCCCCGACTTCTTCGCCATACGCGTTTTCCACGTCAGGTCCGGATGGTGTGCTGCCTTCGCCCAGCGATCATCGGCGGTCCTCGCGGTCTCGTGGCGAGCGCGACCGCAGCCGGCACAAATCGGTCGCTCTTGTGGGCGAGCCCCTGCCGCCCTTGCCTGGCTTTGGACAATAACATGGCTCGCCGAGGTCCCTGAGTTTGTATCTTTTGGATTTTTGGACGTCGTTTCTACTGTATCCTCACGCTCACGATCTTTTACGACGCTGACGACCTGACTATCACGACATTATTCTATCTATTATCTCTCCATTCTTTTGCCAGCCCCGTGCGTGCACCGGGAGCGCCATACTTCCCGTCTGCCCATCGACAATCGAAGATGCGTGCGGCGCCATAGGTGGTATCTTATTTCTCCCTGACCGCCTCCCACTTCGAAGACCTGGCTATCACGACATTATTCTGTTCATTGTTGCTCAATGCTTTTGCCATCCCCGTGTGTGACTTCGGGAGCACGTCCTTGGCGCCATCATTCTCTTCTTCCCGTGAACATGTGCCTCTGAGTAGGATTGTAGATGCGCCCAGCCCCATAGGTGATATGTCTTTTCCCACCGACCGCCTCTCACCAGGCTTCAAGTCACATGTGCTTGGATCTGACATGTTAAGCGCCCTGAAGCTACAGGGTACAAAAGGGTCTCCGTTTCCGCACACCCCAGCGCCATCGCTTTCATCCGCACGCAATCATGGCATCGACCAGTGCTGTAAGGAAATTCCTTCGTTTTCTGGCACGAATAATACATTGACGCTCTCTTAGACTGTCCCGTCCAACAACGCCCCGTACAGCGACCTGCCGCCAGTTATCAGCCAGCTCCTCGAAGCGAAGGCCAGAAAGGGTACGCCCTGACGTCATACATCCCTGCACTTCTTGCTGAAATGTTGAGCAGGACTGACTTTCGAGCAGATCGCGCAGAAGATAAACAAGGACGAAGTCTGGGTTGCTGCCCTTTTCTATGGCCAGGTATACAGGCCCACCCATTCTCTGTCTCGCGCGCTAAGGAGCAATATTCTCAGGCTAAGGGATCACCGGAAGAATTAGCTGCACTTGCCAATGTGCTCGGATTCCCGGAAGATCAATTGACTGCGAGCTTGGGGGCGCATTGGTGGCCGAATCGCGGCCTTGGTCCCATTCCTCCCACCGATCCGGTCATCTATCGCTTGTTTGAGGTACCGTCTTGACGAGCCACGGGTCTGTGTTTTTGTCTGACCCCCTGCACCGCGGCCAGGGAGTTTTGGTATACGGTCACGCACTGAAGGTGCGCATACACGTACACACGGGTGCTCAGCCCATGTACCTAACTTGCTTCCCGTTCGCAGGCTGTCATCCACGAGAAGGTCAGTGCTCACGCCGTTTGCTCTACCGATAAGCAAGTAACCGGGATACTGTGCACAGTTCGGGGATGGGATCATGTCTATGATTGACTGCAAGGTTCACGTCGACAAGAAGCCAGACCCCAAGGCGATCGCGTTTTGTTGACGTTCGAGTGAGTGGAAGTCAAGGCAGTTTGTTCATATACTGATTGTGTCATGTCAGCGGAAAATTCCTGCCCTACGCTAAATGGTGATCGTGAAAGACCAGGACGAAGAGCTGGATGTCGATCCTGTTCTGTTTATCGAAGAGTATTTTGTGCCGACTGTATGATGATTGGAGATCAGAAATCGTATCAGATATCGATTATTTGGAAGGACGCGGCTCTTCGCACGAAGTTGACCTGACCTAACATGTCTTCCACCTTTCTCCCGACGACTAGAAAGTGCGGTGTGTGCCATGAAAATGTGTACAATTGCAATGAGATACTCTCAGGCTATGCTCCGGTAAGTAGTAGTAGCTGCCACTCGAGCAGCTCGCATCCTCACCTTCAACTCTCCACAGTCTCCACTACTCCAGCGCAGCCTCTTGACCTATGCTGCCCGGACCTCCCTTAATCCTATACAAGCATCTGCTCATGCACTGGAAGGATGAGATGTGGATGGATCGGACACGTGCATATCAGTTTGGACCGGCCGACTCGATTTCACAACTACCTCTTTTGCCAACGGTCTCAGCGACCAGTCTGAACTGACATCGCCCTCGCTATATAACAATGCCCCCTGCGATGCCTCGAACTTATCTTCTTCGCTCTCGCTTTCATCCCTCGCCATCTTCAAGATCGTCAACGCCCTCAAGACATCTACCACATGGCACTAGTCTCGAACGAAGATATCCTCGCCGAAATGCAGGCGGCCTTCTACGACGTCGCGGTCCTCGACATCCACCGTGGCGACCAACTCGCCGTCCGGGTTCAGTGGCAGGTCTTGGTGAGCAGCCCGTTGTACGATCTCGACATTGCTTGGCTCATCCCCGCCTCGACAGTGCTACCATCGCAAGGCACAAGTTGCGGAGACACGCGTCAAGGTCTTCGAACACGAGCAGCTCATATGCTCTCTGGCCCTACGTATCGTCCAGAAGGTCCATGGCGAACGCAATGCCCTGCCGCTCGCTCTGCCCGCGCCCACCGTCGGCGAGGCTGCTCTCGATGTGCCGACTCTGCGGCAGGTCAGCCTCCCTGAGTCGGCTTCAGTTTCCACCATTCGGCTGCATTCTCCGGAGGGGGTACGGGCCCAAGGACCTCGCCCATGCAATTTAGCCACCTCCGTCAAGGAAGCATTCCCACTGCCCGCCGCTCGTCTTGGGCGCGCTCCCGCTCTTCGCCGCAAACCCGTCCCTCGCTCGCTGCATCTCGGCCTCACTCCCACTCCCACTCCCTCCCGGCTTCGTACTCTTTGTGTGGACGATTTCGAGCCCATCAAGATCCTGGGCAAAGGCGCGTTCGGCACAGTTTACCTGACGACGGATCGTCACTCGGGCAAGCAGCTCGCGCTCAAGGTCATGTCGAAGAGCAAGCTTGATGCGAAGCTCGGTGGCAGTGGCTGGAAGGAGCTTCTGGCCGAGAAAGACAGTATGGTGGCATTCGAGGGCTGCAAGGGCTTCCTGCGGCTGCACGCGAGCTGGCAAGACACCGAGAATTGCTACCTGGCAACGGTATGCCGAACTCTTCTGCCGATGGACACGCGCTGATTCCGATCTCAGGAATACTGTCCGCAGGGTGATCTCCAATGGGAGATCACCAAGTGGCGCAAGATTCCCGTACCTCATACGCGATTTTGGTCTGCGCAGCTGGTGCGTGCTTCTCCTTTCCTGATGCGCCTGATCGAGACTCACCGCGCGTCTTGCAGGTCGTCTCCCTGGAAAAGCTTCACGAGGCGCGAATTGTCCATCGCGACATCAAGCCAGATAATATACTCTTCGATCGTGACGGGAACGTCATGTTCGCGGACTTTGGCTTGGCGCGCAACTTCGACGCACACCGCGATGGCGAAGCCTCCGGGCCCGCTTTCCCTCCTGGACTCGATCACCAAGGCCCGCAGCTCACCTACGGCTCGTGCGGCACACCTGGGTTCATGGCGCCTGAGGTCTGGCAAGGGCGGCCGTACTCGTTCGAGGTCGACCTGTGGTCACTGGGTGTGACCATCTTCTATATGTTGTCCGGACGCGTACGTCGTTGTGTTAGTCTGTGGTGCATCCATCTCACACATCATCGCCCAGATGCCCTTCGCTGTCCCCGACATCTGCGATCTCGCTGCATTCGCCGATGCAACCATCAATCAGCCTCTGCGCTTCGAGGCGTGGGATGACGTAGATCCCATGGCCCAGGATTTCTTGCAGCGGGTAAGCCTCTCCATCTCCTGCTTCTGCATGACGTGTTAATAGAAGATCTTCGCAGGTTCTTGACAAGGACCCCGTGGAAAGACTGACTCTCACCGAAATGAAATCCCATCCATTCTTCGAGTCGATGTAAGCCCATCGAACATCCGTCACACCATCTCTGCTAACCTCGCTACAGCAATTGGGACCAGATGGCGGCCCACACGGCGCCTGCTCCCTATATTCCTTTCGCTCGCAATGTCAAGCCTACGACGTGCCTCGTTATTCCTGCTGGCACGCCGTACGCGCCCGGGGAAGATCCTTGCCCTGCGTTTACCTATGTCTCGCCGTCGCTGCTCGAGGCTTCATCATATCCCGAGGTTCGCGAGGAGTCACCGCAGCCTCCGCCCTTCATGGGCTTCCACGGGTTGTTCAGCAGCAAGGGCCGCCCTTACTCCGTGGCGAACGTGGCCACGGTCGCGCCCACCAAGCAGCAGGCTACCGTCGTCGCTGCTCCCCGGCGTATCGTGCGCAAGGCGCCTCTCATCGAGAATGTCCCGCGCGGAACAATCACTGCCGTCGCGACGCCTGCTCCTCGGCGGCCCCCTTTGCGCAAGGCGCCGCCTTCCCTCCACCTCCCCCCTCTTCTTGACCATCTCCAGAAGGACCCGCTTCCCATCGCCGACCCAGCACCTCGTCGACCTGTCCGCAAGGCGCCGCCTTGCATCGCAATCTCTCCTCGGGAGCCTGACACGAAGGCTCTCATCGCCGACATCTCTTCTTCTCTGCGCAAGGCACCACCTTGTCTCGACGTACAACTTCATCGGCTTGTTCGCAAGCCGCCGCCTCCCATCATCTACTCGCCATCCCCTCGCCGACGTGTCCGCAAGGCGCCACCTTACTTCGACGCACCTGCTCCTCGGCAGCCCGTCCAGAAGGCACCTCCTGTCATCGACCCTCCTCCTCCTCCTCGCCGACGTGCTCGCAAGGCGCCTCCGCCTATCGAGGATGTTCATCTCGATGCGGTGAGCGCGGATACAGTCACTGCCGACTACCCGGTGCCTGTTCGCCCACCCCGCTTTGCAAATCGAGTGAAGGCATGGCTCCACAGTGTCTGGCCTCCGCGCGCATGAATCTTGCCTCCCTTTTCCTTTTCCTCTTCTCTTCGTATCTACTTCGATTTTCTGCTGTTCGTTCATTTCTATGTTCCATAGTTTAGAGACTTTGCAATGTCAATTGCTTTTGGCTCTACCACGTTGCTACCACACCCTTGAACGCCGCATCGCGACCCAGTAACGAAACGACTCTTTGCAGAGAAAGCAGCTCTGATTCTTCTTCACTAAACGGTCTATGTGCGCTAACCATACAGACGCGACTCGTAACGTACGACGATTCAGAAGTAAATAAAAATGACTAAAACATCGGAAAACGACTATATCACAAGATGAGGGAGGGACATGAAACGTGACAGCGAAACGACATGACGACCAGCACATGCATATATGGGACTGCGACATGGACATAGACATGGATAATGTTATACTACAAAGCCACGATGCAAAAGCAGGTGTGTGACGACGATGGGGCGGGTATCGCGAGCGGTGCACCGGCAGTCCGTCGACCTCCCTATGGACGTGACGACGGGCCGGCGGCTGAGGTATGGGAGGGGGGCGGGTTCGCTTTCGCGAGGTCTTCCTGTCGCTGCCAGAGCAGCTCTGCCCACAGCGGATGCGGCGGGATCATGCCGATGAGCGCACGGAAGACTTCCAGCCTGTGCAGCAATACACATCAGGATCCGAACGCACAGCGCGAAAAAGCAAAAGTCACTGACCACCTGTCTTTCTCCTCGTCCGTGTCCGCGAAGAACACGACAGGCTCGTCCCGCTGGAAGAACATGCGGAACGCGCGCTGGACGCCGTACATCTCGTCGAACTCCTCGAACTGCGCGGTGGATCGCGTGGTCTGCACTGACGCAGGGCTCATCGCGCGCGAGCGCGGGTCACGAATCTCCTCGACGCCGACGGCCTGGCGAAGGTCGATAGCTGTGGTCACTCTCCGCGTGACGTCGTTGAACGCGAGGAGCCGCCCGCCGGTGACGCGGAAATGCCTTCGTCGCCACGTCTGCAGACATAGAATGAAAGTCAAATCAGCCTGGGCACAATCATGTCAGTCTGCAGTCCACATACCGGACAGTCTCCGCCACATTGCGTCAAGGTGCCATCATGGTAAGTTGTCTTGTGCCACTGCACGCGCCGCAGACCTTTATGGCACTCCTCGAGGCTCTGAGGAAGCTGGTTCGACGGAATCCCGGGCATTGCCGGCAACCTGAAGAACTGCAGCACCAGCTCGCCGACCTGGAGCGGGCTTGCCCTCGCGCCGTCCTCGAGGCGCTGGCCGATGAGCGGGAAGTTCGTCTCGAAGAGCTTGCCATCGCATCGGCTCGCAATGTCCTTGAATGACACGAACACGCGCGCGAGCGTCCCGTCTGGCTTCAGGTAGCGCGCGAGGTTCTCTTGCAGTTTCGGTGCAGGCGGCGGGGCGATGGGCCTCGGAACGACCTTGGGCTGTTTCTTGGGCGATGAGAAGAAGCTGCGCATGCCGCTTTGGATGCAGGCGGCGGAGGTGGGGGTTCTTGTTGAGATGGTGGTGGTGGAGCGGAGTTGGCCTTGAATTGCGCGACGATGTGCGGATCCCGGCGGATCTTGAGTGTGAGCGTAAACTCGAGCTTGCTGTGTTCAATTCTGGTGTCCGACATCAGCTCAAATCCACGCCGTCAAGACGCATATACGCACAGCTCGAACTCCTGCTCGATACTCGTCTCCGGCCCTAGTGGGCATTCCGGGGTCGTGACAAAGTGGATTCCGTTGTTCAAAGTGCACGTCAACGCCGTAGGTTGCTGAGGTAAAGGCAATATCAAGCCCTTCACGTCCACAACTGCACACATCATGAGCGACAAATCAGTCCATCAATGACTGATACGCACCTCGCACAAACACCTTTCCATGCGCCTTGCCCGGCTTCTCCTGCGCACGGAACTCGCGGATCTGCTTCGCATACTCGTTCTACCACACAAATCTCAGCCATGCCCTCAAAGGCGAATTATGACGAATAACGCACCATATCGGAAGGCCGTCGGACTGTTCGCCAAGCTCTCCCGATGTTCAGATCACCAGCCCCGCTCATATGCGACACCTTGTCCGCATCCGACGACGCGTAAATCGTCTCCGTGCGCTCCCTGACATGGTATTTCTGCGACAACGAAACCCATCAGCACCAACCACGACTACTCCCAGAGGAAAACACTCACGCTCCTCTTCACCTTCACCGCTCATTCAACTTACTCAGCTCCTTCTGAATGACATCCCCCAAGGGATCGTCGTCCTGTTCAAACGGCGACACGTCCAGATAGCCGCCCTCGCCCTTCCGGCGCGTCGCCTCGAGGTCCTCGGCATCGCCCGTGCTCAAGCTCCTGCGCTTCCCGGGGCGCCCGACGCCCAGCGCCGCGCGCTCGTTGCGCGGCGGCGTGCGGCGCCCCATGTTCTCGTCGTCCTCGCGGCGCCGCTGCTCGCGCCGCTTCTCCCAGGATCATCTGCTCGCGCGTCTTGATTGCGTCCTTCGGTGGCGGCGGCGGCGGGAGCGACGCGCCACTCGCGCTGCGGCTGAGCGGGGGGCTCGTGAAACCGCCACCGGCGAGCAGCTCGGGCGTGTGTCCGGCGGAGGAGTACGAGGCGGGCGTATGCATGCGCCCGCTGGCGTCCGCGCCTTCGTCTTCCATTGTCTCGTCCTCCTCCATCGTGGTGTCGAGGTCGCGTGGCGCGGGGAACTGGCGCGCCTTGACGCCCTCGGTGACAGCTTCGACGCGGAGCGAGCCTTGGCTGCCCTTCAGTTTCAGTTGGCGGCCATTTGCAGGTGGGTGCGCGGACCCTTCTTGCACATCCTGGACAAGCTGGTCCAACGCACTCCTCACATCGCCGATCTCCACTCGAGTGGCGGCGAAGTCCATCCCTTTCAGGCCCAGGTCCATTCCGCTTCCTGAATTTGAGAAGTCGAGATTGATGCCTTTGAACGTCTCCGATGCTGCATCGTCTGCAGAGTAGGCGCGAGTGATGGCAGAGGGGCGGGGCGGGTCGGTGGGTTGAAGTTCGGGATCGATCGACATGACGCCGTCGTAGGTTGGATTCTCTCCGCGTCGAAGCGGCGTGCCAAAACGTGCGCCAGCCGGTGGCAAGTCGTCCAAGTCCATGGCATCTGGCGGTGTCCGAGGTGTCTCCCTTTCGTCCCCCGGAGCATCGCCCGACGGAGGCACCTCGTTCAGAGGGCTTTCTACACTGCGTTTGCGTAAAAGTCGCCGGTGGACGTCCTCCCTGCTGATCCTGGGCCTGCCGTTGAGGCTGCCCATGCTCCCGTGGCTTCCAATACTGCCGGAATTCGAGGTCGGTGGTGACGTTACACGTCCCGTATTCCCCAGAGGCGAGGACATGCGCGGGTTAAAAGCAGGTGAGCTGGCGAGTGACGAAGGCGATCCCGACCGCCCATGAGCGGGAGAGCTGATGCGGGCGGTGACAGGCAGAGTAAATGGAGAGGCGCTCCTACTGCGTGGCACAGCCGGGAGCTCGCGCCCGCCAGATGACCCGCCAGAACGCACCGAAGAGTTCAGCGACGACCTCAGGTTCAATGGCGGGGTGGACGGTGCGTGCTTGACGTCTATCTTTCGCTCCATGCCCAAGCTCGAAAGGCCAAGCTCAGCTGCCAATCCCGAAAAAGAGACCTCGCCCTCGCCCTCGCCATCCTCCTTCCCCTCGTCCGACATGAACGAAAAGTCGGCTACTTGAACATCGTGTTGTTCCATGGCGAAAGGGTCTGCAGAGTGACGATCTAAGTCAATTCGTGAGTACGGCTCGCTCATTTTCGACAGCGATATTCGCTTACCGGCTTGAACCTGATGCTCATCCCTATGAACATCAATGCCGAATCGCGGGATTAGAGCATCCTTGTTGCCTCCAACAGATGGTCGTCCCTTGGCAGGAGAAGGAGACGGTGGGAGCATCTGCACGTCCCTTTCCAAATCCTCTGGTGTTCGCTCAGCGTGAATGCGCTCCGAGTGTGTGGAGCGACCGAGAGGTATGTGAGAGCCAGGTGACGTGCTGGTAATTTCAGCCAACGAGTCGCGGTTTCTGGGTGGCGTACTGATAGGTGGCGAGTCGCTGGCATCCGGGCTGAGATTTGGCGGCGAAAGCTGGTCACCTTCGTCGTGCTCGTCGTGGTGATGGGCGACCGCAGCGCGATCGGCGTGATGCGAGCGGCCGTAGGGAACGCCGTCTTCCGCATCCAAGTCGTCGGGAAAACTGCCATCGTGCGGCGGCGTTTGAACCTCCAATGAGCCATCGCGCGTGTCTTCCAGCATCGAGTCCACGAGGCCTGTGATGCTGTCGTCTCCTTCGCCACCGTCCTCGTGCTCCTCGTCCCCACGTCCACCGAACTCGTATTCATCGTCCGAAGAAAACGGATCCTCATCGTAGTCAACTTCGTCGCGCTCGAACGTAACAACGTCGCAACGTTCGTCAAACGTGACCGTTTTTCGACGCTGGCGTATTGGTTGGTCGTGGGATTGAGTTCGTGGGCCGTGCAAGCGCTTCGACACGAGTGAGGAGCGTGTAGGGGAGCTGGAAGACGTGGGAGTGGGCAGATGGGACTTGTGGGCTACGGTCGGGGTCGGAGGCGGGGGGAAAGGATCCTCGAGCTGTGAAGCAGGGTTGCGGAAAGGGCTCTTCTTGACGGGCTCCCGCTCAATGAGACCTTGAAAGCCCTTTGACTGACGTCGCTTGAAGCCGAGGGGCTTCTCGTTCTCCGCCTGAGCGTGCATGGAGCTGGGGCGCGGCCGCTTCTCGCCGCTGGACTTGCGCGGGGTGGGCGTGTTGCTGACGGATGAGGGCCGTGAAGGGGCGGGAATCTGCGATCTGAAGGGGGACTGGGAGACGAGGCTGCTGTTGGTGAGCCTGGAGTAGGTGTTTGAGTTGCGTCTGCTGATCTGGGAGGCATGGGGGCGCTGGGGCGTGTCGCGTTTTGCGATGCGCAGCGGGGTGGTGGCACGCGGGGGCCATTCGGGGTCGGGGGAGTTGGAGAGCGGCCGGTCGCGTAGGGGAGCCATCGTAGTCTCGTTCCAAGGCAGCGCACGTCGCCGGGGCAAAGCGTGGTCGACGTTGTCAATCAGGTTCGAGTCCACCGTGGGAACCTCCACATGTTGAACAAACATCCCGTCATGTGATCGCGTCGTCTGTCACGGTGACGTACTACGTCAACCACGTCTCTCACCTGGCAACTCGCAGCGTTTGTCCCTGTCGATACGTTGGTGCCCGAGTCCGATGCCTATAAAACCTCTGCTGCTCGCAGGGCATAGCGTCTTCATTCATAGCTCCAGATGTCTGTCCCCCGACCATCACTCGCCACTGGCAGTCAGGCCAGTGACAAATCGGCTACAGAAGTGCCAGTGATTTTCGTCCTGATGGACCAAGTCGGCCACCTGGCCGCCAAGTTAGAGCAGGACCCGTCGCGTATCGGCCACCAAAAGCGCATGGGCATTGACAACGCCATTTGTGCCTTTCCGGTGTCGCGCGAGCAGGTATGTGTTCACTCAGTTCAAAGAAGTCCTGCATAACTCTGAGTATGGAATTTTGCGGTTTTTCAGCTCAGAAAATGTGGAATAACTGCGATACTAAATGCTCTGCAAAATCACATCAAGAGATTCTGTGCTTCAGCTGCTGATCTAAACTACACGATCTGGGATGACGGACCGAAGTGCTTGCTAGACCATTCGAAATTGGGATCCCAAAAGGGGCCCGTCTTTCTGAGTGAAGACAAGTTCGTAACATCCAGTTACGTGGACGACCGCCGACCGCCACAAGAGCAAGAAATGCCTTCTCTCTCCCTAATATCAGCCATTGTCTACACACCGACATCGGCCGGTACCAGTCGTCCATCGACTGGAGGATTCTCGGCGAGGAGGTGAATCCGTAATATCATCCGACGTATTCAGGGGAATGACCAGAGGATAAGGATCAGATCTCACCGAAATGGCCGAGGGTGAGGGACGAAATGAGCAGGCCCCTCAAGCTAGATTTCAAGATGACAGAGAGGCGACCTTGGAATGCACATTCCACCAACGAAATAGAGAGCTCCAGTCATTGAAGAAAAAGCTCAAGCGATGGCAGACAGCGCTGAATATATGGAGAGCAACGGCGGAAGACTATATCTCTGCCAGAGACTCAGGAAGAGCCATATTGAAGCGCATCCCCGAGTTGGACACAGAAGGACAGCTATTTGGAGAAAGCAATGAGGACGCGATGGACGAAAGCTCTGTAGCTCTGACAGGGCAGCTACCAATATTACAGGCCGATGAAGATCAAAAGGTCGATGAATGATAATGGGCAGAGCCGCTTTCTTCCACTGCCTTCCTGCAGGTTTCGAGGCAATCGCAAACGGGCTCCAAATTTGAAGAATTATGTATGTAGCGAGCCCAATGAAAATCATGCCTGTCTGTATAACCGTCGAATCTAATCCCACCGTATCTTCTGCGAGTACTCGCGTATCCGCGACACGTATCGATCCTGAACCTCCGCGCCTGCGCCCGTCGCGACCTTCACGATAATCTCATTCAGCATCGTCGACCCGAGGATGTCGACATGGTCGCTCGTGTTCGCGCCGCCGCGCGGAATCGTAGACACAGGTTGATGCGGCAGCTGCCATCGACGTGAGCACTAGCATCGCACGCCAATATGAGGACCGGTGCGCACCTCGACAGTCACGATCCTGATGCCCGCGGGATTCCACCGCTTGCGCTTCCAGCCCTCTGCGCACATCGCGCCTAAGCTCAGCAGCGAGACCGTCCCGTCTCCTTCGCCCATCTTCACGCCATTACGGACCTGTCCTGGGCCATCAGCTTTATCGCCAGTGAATATCTTATTTAGATCGCGTACCTTGGGCAGTGTAGTCTCATTAGTATAGTCCTTGTCTATCCAGCTCCGCCGTGAAAGTGGGAGGTCAAGCGGGTTCCGTACGGAGACCGCGGCGCAGTCTGTGTCGTTACTACATGTCCCGGGGCCAGCAGGAGAGTAGCTGTCGTCATATTCGTAGGGACCGGAAGCATACCTTGCGGGGCGTCAGAACAAACAAATAGGAACGGAGTGCAGAGAAAGTCGGCGCACCAGTATGATCTCTGTGCAAGTGGCACATCATGAGCAACATAGAACGTCAATCGCACTTGTTTGACTGACCTCAGTCTCCTTTCCATGCCCATATACACAATACAGCTCCATAGACGGAGCATTGGGTAATCTGATCGACATCGTTGAGCAGCCATCATTGCCTCGGGAAGACCCCACGCACCTAACTTCTAAGGGATTCGTCCACTTCGTATGATCTCCATCGTTCTTCTCCAGCACCGCCTCGTCCCTCTCAATCCCGAACGAGTAATTACTCGCAATCATTTTCTGGTGATACACCGTTCAGTCTCTAGCCGCATCGAGTCAACGGGAAGACGCACCTGGAAAGTCTGTGGAGTGTGCTCTAGGATCCACGCAGTGGCTTCGTCGGCGGTCATGTTCTTCGGCAAGCTATCGCTCGCAGCAGGGTAGGAATCATCTAGCCTCCGATTGTTGGCAGCTTTGGCTTCGACCATGTATGGAGGCGTGTATACAGTGTCGTCAGAGGCTGGGATGGGGGCCTTGTCTCTGAATGAAATCAGCTCTCCATGGGTATGATGATGGTCGCCCTCATCGTCTGGTGCGTGCGTCGTGTTACCCCACACAGTTACACCTCCCTGTCGTGCCCGCCGCACGTCAGAAGATCCTCGAACGATGCGGAATATTATGCGAACCTTGAGCCACATGCTGGCGCTTCCGGCCCAACTGCGGAAAAGCCGTTGCCGCTCCTTCTTGGAGAAGAATCGCTCTAAGACTATACTTTCATGAGACAGAACCCGCCGGCACAGCACCTTTGTGCTAACCATATTCGCCAGCAGGATTCATCTGCACGGTGTCCTTCATTTCGCCAGAGAGCAGGGCAGCCATAGCTTTCGCCTATGCGAATGTTAGTCACGCAATTAGCATAAGATAAGAGATACGAACGACTCCAAGATGAGTCCCTGCGATGCTTATGTATGCTTGGATATGGTTCTAAGCCACGACGCTCCGTCAATAAATTGACGACGAAGTATAGTCCCATACCCACCTCAACCCAATCGGGCCCACCGCCACCATGCTGGGGAGACTCCACCCATTTGAGGCTATAAATAGTGCGTCAACACGAATACGAGGTAGCAAAATGGACGTAACTCACAAATACTACTTGCGAAGCAATAAGTCGATCAGCATTCAGATGACCTTTGACTACCTGTGAAGGATCGTCCTACCAAAAATACCTAGTTCGACATAAGGATTTCCCCCCGCACAGTACGAGGGCAGTGATACACACCGTAGCACCCATTGAATGAGCAGCTATAACGCTTTTCTTTCCTTGTCGCCTCCTGTTGAATGAATCAACTGACTGGCGCACCATTTCCCCAAGAATCAGTACCAACTTGAACCCCTCTATGACGCTCTTGAGTCTTGAGAAATACCCATCGCGCTCTTCGAGGTTATATGTGGACAACCGCCAATCATATGGCGCCAGGAGCATGTTGTTCGTGTCGTAGTTGACAACCGCCAGGTTTTCGATAACCTTCGACCTTTAGCTATGAGCCCGAAATATAGTATTCCAGCCGCGCAAACCCTACCATATCCAATAGCCTTGAATGAAGCTGCTCGCGGCGTCCAAGCCCTCTGCCGCGCGCACCTTAACACCAGTTGGGTCAAGGCCCGTGACTGGGTCGAGGAGCAGAGCAGACATCCATTTCTCGCGGTTGAACGTCACCTGTGAGATCATATGAAACCCGCCCCACAGCTTCTGTCGGAAGAATGCCCGATACTCGGGCGCAGTGGACCATGATTCCAAACCCTTCATGCATGCGGCCCATTAGCGTACGCTAAAAAAGACTAAAGAAATGTACGCACGGTGGAGATGATGCCAGGGATGAGGATGACAGGGTAGTTCGCAGTGAGCCCGCGCTCTCTCAACGCGTCGCCAACCTGGAACTCCCGGCCGTCGTTGTTGAGCTTCCAAGGCTCAGGAATTTGGCTGATCAGTCGTTTCCACTCTGTCTCGACTCGCGTGAGATCCAACTGGGGAAGTGACGGGAGCGACAACGATATCTCGTATTCATTGAAAATCAATGCAAGCTGGGTCGGTACAAGTTGCAGGTCTGAGGGCTCGATGAAGATGATCCCGAGAACGACTCCCACTATAACAGTTGTCAGTAAGGCCCTGTGTGTAAATCGAGAGAGACACACGAAGGATGCCGAGCGGGAACAGGAATCTGCGCGACGCGTAGAAGTGGCGGTTAAGCTGCGAATGGGGAGGGTCAAACATAGCGTATAGTGAAGCAAGCACGGTCACGCGTGTTTATAGGCTTTAATACCTTCTTGGAGTTGTGTTTGACGTCCTTTACTTCCTGCGAAAGTTCATGTTGCAGACGCTGCACGTCGTCCGAGGTGGAGGCGGAGTCGTCGGCGCTGGAGTCTTCCGGGACGTGCTCGCCAGCTGACCATGTCTTTGTCCTCTTGTTGAGGACCATGGGCGCGTCGACGAGGACCTCCTTGTGTGCTGGTAAATGATAGGAGTGAATCGAAGGGATAGTGGCTGGAATTGGCACGAGCCCACGATGACGCACCAGCCGTGCGCGCCTATTTCGGCTCGAGTCGCCGACCTTCGCCGCGGCCGGCCATCCCGTCTTTGAAGGACGATTCATTCTCAAGAGTCCAACTGGTAAGTAAGTAAGTATGTTTGAAACAGGGCGATCGAGAGACCGGCCTGGTTTTGGTATCAGGCTGAGAGCGTGCGCGCGGGTGCACTGTGCACTGTGCGCCCACGCGCTGAATGGCGGGGGACTCGGACGCCTATCTCGACACTGCGACACAAGGCAGAGATGCTATCCATGATTTCAACAGGACTTTCCTCGAGAACCACCATCCTGTGCTACGACTCTCGTAACCGACGACTTCCCTTCCCGAACGAATACATTTATTCCCACTCCCGATATCGTCGCAGGGCTTCCTCTCAGTATGCGCTGGCACTCCCGTGACTGTATCTTTTCCTCGCCCACATGGTGCTGTGTCTATGCCGAGAGGTCTCGCTGGTTTCTTCCTGTAAAAGCACGTTCATCCTGGTCCTCAAAGGTCTAGTTTTCTGTTCAAATTGTGCAATTAACGGAGAAGCATCACATCCTTGCGTTGCGATTTAAGTACATCATACTAGGTTGCAATATGCCACTACGCGGAGCCGACGGACTAGGATCTGAACGGAGCTTCTTCTGTACCATGTGCACTGCTTCTACCTCCTCCTATCTGCTGCACATCTCATGAGCGTCTTCCCGTCGAACCCGGGACGGACGTCCTCACTCCGCAGCATGCGGTATAAAACCCGAACATGCAGCGGTTTTTCCTCGTCAGTTTCTCGCCATGAAGCTTCCTTTACTCACCTTCGCAGTCTCCGCTGCATGGCTCCTGCCGTCCACGACCGCCGACCTGCGCGAGTCCCTCGATTTACAGCGCGAAATGTTTGAGGACTTCCAGCAGCTCCACCAAGTCTTCGCTCCTCCGATACAAGACGGCTTTTCCGAAGCCGGTACCGTGAAGAGGCAAGACGGGTCCGTCATCTCATTCGCCAACCCGGCTTCTCGAGAGTTCTTCGTAGACGGTACCAAAATACCTGATGGTGAGGCTCATGAAATACGATGCGATCCTGGACTAACACACCCCCAGTTCCGTTTGATGCAGGCCCTTCTTGGGCCGGTCTGCTACCAATATCCGGTAACGCGAACGAGACTCGGAAGCTCTTCTTCTGGTGGGAATAAATTGGGTGCATGATGACGACGATACTGATCTCAGAACGTGTAGGTTTTGGCCGACCACTAATGCCTCCAACAAAAACGATCTCACTTTCTGGACTAACGGTGCATACAGCACGACGGTTCTTTTTCTGCGGCGACTGACGTGCCCGCAGGTGGCCCCGGATGTTCGTCACTTGAGGGTTTCTTGCAAGAGAATGGCCCCATATGTGCGTACATGGACCCACTGTTGTGATATCTCGGGGCACTCAGTTGATTCAGCAACACAGCGTGGTCATGGGGACAGTCGCAGCCCACGCCGTACGTGGTCGTCAATTTAGCTCATATCGCGCATCATCTCATCGTGCCATACAGGAACCCCTGGTCCTGGACAAACTTGTCTAATGTGGTGTGGGTCGAGCAGCCGGTTGGAGTTAGTTTGCTCACCTCATCATTTAAGGTACTGTAGAGGCTCATCTATGGCACCTGTAGACGGGCTTTAGTCAAGGCACCCCCGACATATCCAACGACGACGAGTTGGCAGCCGAGGTCTTTGGCTTCCTCCAACAGTTCTTAGAAGTCTTCAGCGAGCTCAAGGGCAGCAATTTCTTCGTAACGGGCGAGAGCGTGAGCTTACCTTTGATTTATTTTTCGTCACTCATTCTGTCTTCGTCAGTATGCTGGCTTTTGTTAGTGTACCGTGCAAGGCTTGCTTTTCTATTCAGATACTAATTTAGAACCCAGACGTCCCATACATCGCAAACTACATCTACGAGAACCCGGGGCTTGACCTCGCCCTCAAAGGCATATGGATCGCTGACCCCTCGCTCTCCTACGGCGTCGTCCAGGAAGAGATTCCCGCCCTACGCTTCGCCCAGGCACGCCCCTTCAACGCATAACGCATGACAGCACTGACCCAGCTGACCGCGCAACGTCCGCCAGGCCAACGCCAACGTCTTCCCATTCAACGCGTCCTTCCGCGCAACGTTGCAGAACATTTCCGACACTTGCGGCTACACGGACTACTTGGACAATTTCGTCACGTACCCGCCAAAAGGTCAGCTGCCATTCCCAGCAGGTGTAATCAATGGTACTTTTGGCTCGGTGTCTGCGAGCTGCCGCATCCATAGCCCGATCGAGAGGGCTGTCACTTTGTGCGTATGCATCTAGTGCGCGGGTTATTGGCATGGTCTCACTCCACTTCTGAATGCAGGCTCAATCCGGCGTTCGATGTCTACCGAGTCACAGAGACCTGGCCTGTTCCATGTGAAATGCTCCATTCATTGTGGCTATTCAAACTCTGACCACGACTGCAGGGAGTGTGCTCGGCTTCCCGCGCTCTACGCAAGAGTTTATCTACTTCAATCGTACAGATGTGAGTACCATTGTCGAAAGTCAACCCATCCTGGGCTGACGCACGGTGCCGCAGGTTCAAGACGCAATCCACGCGCCGCATATCACCTGGGATGACTGCACCAACGGAAACGTGTACATCAACCCTACAACAGGGCGGCCCGGCAACGACCTGAGCGTTCCGTCGACGCTGAGCGTGCTGCCCAACGTCATCGAGAAGAGCGAGAGGACCGTCATCGTGCATGGTTTGGCGGTAAGCTTGTCAAGTCAAGTTACCTGATTTCACTCCGCCTTACTACTCTATAGGACTTCATTTTGGTCGCGGAAGGCACGCGCATTGCTATCCAGTGCGCGCCAATCTTCCTTCCATCCATCTTGTTTATCTCACTCTAGACGAAAATCACAGGAACATGACGTGGGGCGGCCTGCAAGGCTTCCAGACCCCCATTGAGCCCGAGACATTCAGCGTCAAGAATATGGGCGTGTACGGTAACATGCACCAGGAGCGCAATCTCACATGTGAGCACGAAACTTGCCCTTCAATTGACTACGTGCCTAATATGATTGCGGCTGCCGCAGATGTGGAGTTCTTCTACAGCGGACACATGACCCCGCGTGAGTATACCTTCCGCCTGACTTTCCAAGTAGCTTTCCTCACGCATATGTTCAGAATTTGTCCCGTGGGCCGCCTTCCAAACCATCGCGTACCTACTTGGAAAGGTAGATTCGCCTTCTGTTTAGGTCGTCGAAGAGAAGATACAATGGCGCAAGAAAATAAAGCGATTTTTGGTAGGATAAGATATGTATGTAGTACATAGCATGTTACGGTTCGATGAATATTGGCGAGAGTTCGGGGTGAGTAAAGGTACAGATGAGCTCGAGCGCAGAATTACAGAGGTCCGTACTCGTACAGGGCTTGTGAAGTCCAAATAGTCCAAGTCACATAATAAGTATACAACGCCACACTCACAGTCCATGCTTACACGCCCGGCTCCCATCGAACACGGTTCGGCTCCGTACTCCCGTACAGAATCCCCGTCGGCACCTTGATCGGCTGCGGCGCCGTGTGTAGATCCACATGCACATACTGGTACTGATCACGATGCTGCATCGGCGTTGTATCCTCTGCCGAGTACACCGAGGCGCTGTCGAGGCTGTCCTGGTCCACCGGGGCGGTGACCTTGCTGCGGCGCGAGCCGAAGCGGCTCAGCGTTGACATCATCGACGGGCGGCGGCGCGGGAGGGGCGCCCTTGCCGTCCACTCCTCCTCGTCCAAGAGCTTGTTGCTGTACGCAAGGAGGCCAATGTACGCGACTGGAAGCAAATCAGGTCGTACAGGGGCGGGGAGAAACGGCGCGCACGTACAGAGCTGGAACACTGGGCTTCCGATGGCGCTAAGCAGCACCCACGATGCGGTAGGGTGCGCAGCCCGGAAGCAGTCGTGGATGGCGCTATTCGGCATGGTTTGGCATTGGCTGAGGAGGGTTCCGCTGGGCACGGAGAAGAAAATGCATAGGCGGAGTATTGAGACAAGAAGATGTACGGGCATTGCGACGAGTAATGCGAAGGCATAGCGGCCGATGAGAAGCGCTCGGCGGGTTACTACCCCAAATAACCTACGCGTTTGATCAGCTGAGAGTACATTTGACTTCGTGAGACTGACCCGAGAGCAGCGGACGACAGGAGGATGGTATAAAAAATCCCAGAGAATATAGTGACGCCCTTCAGTCTCTCGTCAATGCCACTTGCTGTACGGAGCGACAGTTGTCAGGACAGACAGCGAAAGAGGACATAGATACGTACGCCATCTTGAAAGCTGCAGCCACATCACACTTCCAATGATAGCAGACTCTGCGAACAACATGACCACAGAAGCAAACGCAAAGAACCGCCACGGCACGTGGAAGCTTCCGAGATGCGGCATTTTGTTTGTTTCCAGTCGAGAGCGGAGGTGAGGATGCGACTAGGCCGGCGGTGAGCAGAAAGCGCGTTGCGCACAGGAGCTCAGGATAGGATGATGTGTGTGGAAGAAAGGGGGCTGTTGTGCGTGAGCATTGTATTCACAGGAGACTGTCAGGAGTTATGTAGCCTTGAGGCTGCGGTTGCGTGAGGCTCTGACATTATCCCGGCAGTGCCATGGCGGGACATGCCTGCGGCGGTGCATACCAAGAAGTCCTCGAAGCCCGCAAGGAGCTACACGATAACCCAAACGACCTTCATCCTACAGCATATCTGTGCATTTCCGGTGTAGAGATGCAAGCTCCGCGCTAGTATTCTGGTCGAGCGCTGTGCATGACTGTCCAGTCGACTGTGGCGTTGACGCGATCGCAAACTCGTTGAGCCGGCCTAGTCGGAGCGGGGGCCGAAAACGTTTCGGAGGCTGCCGCCCGACGTGCCCGCGCCGCGGTGCCCGTGCCACCCACCACCGCCGCCGCTCGCCACCGTTGCCCAGAGTCAGTTCAGTACCAAATGTGGGCAGCGGGCTTGCAGGCGGTCAGTGTCATACCCTATTATGAGGTGCGAGGCAGTGGGATGCCGAAGACCGGCGAGGCCGAGTTGGAGCGGTTTGGCTTCGGCGGACTTGAGCTAGTCTGCCTCCTGCGTTCTGCAGCAAGTGCTATGTACATTAGCTTGCGGTGCTCTCCTCGAAGACGCGAACCGTCGCGTGAAGACGTATTGACTTGACAGGCCATGGGGCCAGTGTGCCGGTGAGTCTTGTGTCCCGGCAGTCGTCGTTACCGTGACCTCACTTGCCCTCACACTCGCAAGCAATGCTGCGAATGCCGCAGAGCATGCTCTGCGTGGGACGAACCCGTCACGGCGTGGCGCAGGTCAACGCCGTCGCGCCAATCCTCGCTGGAGCTCTTCCGCACAGATGTCAGCGAAACGAGTCCACAAGAATCTATGTCTTTAACTCTGTGTGTATCTCTATGACCTGCGCAGCGCTGGCTGTTCACCCTCGTAACACAGGCACCCTCCACATAGAAGATCGCCGCCAAGCCCCTGCTCTCGCGCGGGGCATACTCACCTCCCGCACAAGTGCCACCCTCTCAGATGCAGGCATGCTGAATGCTTGATTGATTCCTCGCCCTGGTCGACACCCCCGCACCCCCGCATCGCGCTCTAGCGCGCGCAGGCAGGCAAGACTCCAGAGGGATCACGGAATGAGGCAACCTTACCTTCGTCGAGGTCTTTGTTATCACACCAGCACATGCATGAGCTGTGATATTAGAGAAATGCGTGACTGTGGCATGTCAACATACAACTTTGACACGAGTTCTGATTTCCTGAGGATTGCAAGGCTTTCCAGAGTGAAGTCCGCTATTTGTTATGATATAGTGCATAATCCTCTCGCATTGCTTGCATGCGTAGTGACTGCGTAGTGTGAGCAACCCAAAATTTCTTCGGCAAAAGGCGAAAGGGGACCCGCCGCGAGACCCACAGATTTGGAAGCAGACCTTATATTCAGAACGACTATCTCCTGATACTACTTATTACAAGGTCAAGCTACGGAGACTAGGTTTCTCGTAATGTTTGAACTTCCCCTCATGTCTCTGTCAATCAGTTTTCGTCGACCTCAAACCTGGCTGAGAGTCTTACCGGGTCAGAATGCGCTACGCGGGCTCATACTGACTTCATATCGTGACAACAAGGTTCGAAAGGTACAGTGCTGTATATATCACTGAAAAAGTCCGTCTTGTATTCAAGACATGCACAATCATCGTTCCGTCGGCCCGCCTACACGCTGTGCTGAGGCGGGTGGTGTGGGTCGTACGCCTGGCCGGAGCCGTCCGAGTACGGATACGCGTATGTTGCGCCCGTCAGCGGCGCACTCGCCTCATCCAAAGGCGCGCTCGCGTACTTGCCCGCAGTACCCGTCATCGGCACCGGCACATTGCGGGGCCCACCCACGAAGTTCGCCCTCCACGCCTGCTCCTCCAGCAGCTTGTCGCCGTACTGCGAGGTGATCGTGGCCGCCCCTGCCAAAGCGAATCAACGTCATGCAAATCAGCCGATGTGGTCTGCGTAACTCACAGATTTGGACAGCCAAGTTTACAACGACGTTGATGATGATGACGATTTTCGCGTACATGGCTGCGTGCCTGTCTTCGCACGCATCGATGATTTTCTGGTCGCTGGAGCCGTCGATGCAACGCTGCACGACGTCCGCGTGGGTGGTGAAGGCGGCCCATATGTACAGGGCATCGATGGCGAGTGACACGATCAAGGCGAAGCCCAAGCTTCGAGCATATAGCCTCAAGCTGCCTATAGAGCGACGTATGGAGCCGATGAAGCTACAGATGTGATGAGGCGCCGAGCTCATGGTGGCATCAGACGTGGGAGACGTACCCGGCGAGCGAGAGCAGGGCCATCACCGTCCAATACACGGCGAACACCCAGGCGACCTGTTTGAACGTCTTCCCCACATTGGCAGCTGCAGAGACGTCATGATTCACGACCTCATAGAATGCTGGGGAGAGGGCGTACGCCAGTGGCCCGAGATCTCGATCCATGCGCCTGTTGCGGAAAGGCCATAGATGATGACCTGCACGAGGGAGATAATGAACACGCCCATGCGGAGGGGAAAGCAGCAGCAGAAGTGGTGGCCCATCTTTGGGAGGGTGCTCGAAGGAAAGATCGACTGGGTGAGAGAAGGGGGAGCGAGAGACTGGCACTCGGGAGCAGGGTGGTGGTGAGTGGTCGCAGGCACTTTGTCCTTTTGACAACGCCTCAACTTATATAAAAAGCTGAGACGGGGGGCGTTACGTGTTCAGATCATCTACACAGGACCCAGGGCTACTCAGGGTAAGTGAATAGCACCCAAGGGCCAAGAGTACATGCAGTGCACAGCCTGAGTGCTGTGCGCCGGGCGCGAGGCTCAGCAGAGGCTGTATCTACGCCGGTTGTGCGCCAAGTCTCAGGTCCTCGCGCGATCGAAATGTGAGCGCAACCGATAGATAAAGGCGCGGTGACGGTGGATATAGCATGCATAAGTAGGGTTGTAGCAAAGGAGCGCAAGCAATGCAGCTCAGAGTCAGTGGCGCTGCCGGCGGCCGCCCTGCGCAGGGCCGCATCAATCTGCCGGATCCAGGATAATAATGTCCATCAGCCCGCGCGTTTGCCGCGTTCACATTTTGAAACGACCGAGGTTACCGATATCGAAGTCGCTGTGCCGTGCGGTCACACTCAACGATGCAAGAAAAGGGACGTGCTGTACTGTACAGCACTTCCTAGAATTAACGCTGGCGGTGGCCATGAGAACTGGCATTGTGAGGACGTCTCAGCTTGGTTTTCATTTGATGCGGCAAGTGAGAACACGACCGACAACTTCTGTGAAGCGCACTCAGGCAATTGTGAGCTAGAGTGAAAGACGTTTCATGGGATTCCCAGCTGCGAGTCATGCGTGCTCGGCGTAGATGCCTGCATCTCGGCTCCGCTCAGCTTACGAGCAAACAGCACCAGCAACATGTGTAGCAGGACCACGAGTCGGAACGAGCACCGTGATGCTAGCCTTCGATCTTTCTTCGATCTCGCTTTCGAAATAACGGAGTCCCTCGCTGCACGGGAGGGCTTATGTCGTGGGATGCCCCTCCTTCGCGATCGACAGAATCGTGGGGTCCGTCAGCAGAGAGGGTACACCCACAATCATGCAGGAAACACGGGCAGAGAATATACAAGGCTTTTCGCTGTACATGTATCAGTAGCACATACGTTACGATCACCCTCGCTCCTTCAGAATGACCCCTCTCAATCGCCGCAACGCCTCGTTGACTTCTTCTTCCCCAAGGAGACTGAAGGAGGCGCGCACGTAAGCTGTCTTCGCGCCGTTGGGTAAGAAGACTGTGCCCGGCAAGGCCAACACGCCGCCCTCGAATGCCTTGGTCTGGATGATGGCGGCAGAATCGACTTCTTCCTCTGAGTTGTCGCTGAGCAACAGCTTAAACCTGGATGTGTGTCAGTACGTGGGTCCACAAGCACAAGTAGCATGTCGGACCCACCAGAAAAACATGCCCGCTTCCGGCGTGTCCCATTCTGCAAGACCACCAAGTTGACGGCGTAGAGCAGCTTCAAAGACGTCCCGCTTCTGCCGGTAGAACTGGGACACCGTATGCGTGTGTGCGAGAAAGCCGTCGTATCCCCACGCATCAAGCAGCGTAAACACGATCGATTGCGCGAACGAGGATGCCTGCAGGTTCGCCGATGACGTCTGAGAATCGAAAGTTAGCACCTCGTGGCGATGGCAATCGCCAGCAGCAGACGTACATGCATATCGATTGCACGCAGCAAGGGATCCGGCCCTGTGACAAAGCCTATACGGATGCCCGCGGACAGGATTTTGCTGAAGCTGTCGAAGCGCAGCACGCGGCCGGCAACGCCTGTTTGTGTCTCCAGTGTGAAGTAAGAGGGTATACGAGGCGCGTCGCCGAAGTACAGATAGTAGTAGGGATCGTCTAAACAGTACACCTCGCTTAGCATGTTGGCCAAGAGAGAGATTGCCGACGCACCTTCTAAAATCAGAAAATCGTACTTGCGCGACAGCTCAAGGACTTCGAGGCGGCGTTCCAGCGTCGCAGTCATTCCTGTGGGATTGCACCCGTACTGCGCCAGTCATGTGAGATATTTGGTATGGTCAGACCAGGCTCAGACATACAGGAACGGTGTATAACACCCTCGGCCTGGCCTTTGTAGATGGCCAATTTTCCAAAATGGACCGCAAGGACTTCGAGTCAATACCCTGGCCATCCGTCTCAACCTCTGCCTAGGGCTTCAGACATAGCACAAGTTATGACCATGAGACGCACTGACCGACCATCTCACAGTGGAGTGATTCAAAAATCGGGATTACGCCTCTGTGAGAAACTTCAGATATGATTTTTAGACTGAGAGCACACTACTGACGCATAGACAGGCTTCTCCACCAGAACCGCATCGCCAGGGTCAACGAGCGCCTGAATCGCCTGGAAAGCATCACATCAATACACCATGTCAACAAGCTCATTGCATCGACACGCACCTTGTATATCGCATCCTGTGAACCAGCTGTGACGCTTAACCGCCACCCCTCCCCCCGTTTCCGACTGTGCTGACGCTCCTGGAGGTCAAAGAGCCAAGAAAGCAGGGGCGCGATGCCATCGGTACCAGAATATTGCAGACCCGAGGATAGCACGTCGCTATCGACGGTGAGGGAGACTTCCTTGGATGGATCGGATGGCAGTCTGGTGTTGAATTGGAGGGATGTAAATGGGAAAGTGGCAGCGTTGGGCTTTCCTGCAAGGAGAGATATCACTCCCGGAGTCTTTTCGAGCGGAAATAAACCGCGGACTGCCGCTTCGGATCAGCGGTATGGTAGCTTCTTTAGCAGACGTATACGCACTGGGACTGGGCTTGCGCTCTCTCGCAATCTTTGAGAAAAAGGCATCATAGAAATCGGAAGGAAGGACTTCAACGGCAGACGACTGGATCAAAGTCGCGCTGTCCTTCGGGAGCACACCGTCCACTCCGCTGGAGATTGTCGCTGACATGTTCCTCTCGCAGAAGCAGTTATGGCCTGACGAATTGTAGAAGTCCAAAGATGCGGACTCGGAGAATCCGAGGGAGGAAGAGCTTGACAAATAATGCAAGTGACTCGACGCGCGCTTTCAAGCGGCTATGAAATTTTCGGGAGCCCCTTCATGCGGGCGGCGGGCCAAACGTTATATACTTAATGGCACTTGCCAGATCTTGCAGGAAAAGGGTCGTTTGTGTCGAGAACATGCGTCGTAGGATTTGAGTTCGATGTTTAAATAGTACTGGTAGAGGGAAGAGGGCAAGGACTCGAGTCGCATTTCTCACGCGACAGCTTCGGCGCGCGTCCCTGAGCCTGTGGCAGGTTGTACAAGTCGTCTGTCAACAGTGTGTAGCACGCATCCAGAGCAACTATATAGTGATGGCCGGTAGTACCAGTGTTTGACTGTGTTTCCCGCCTGAGTAGCCCATGATGTCGCGGATTATCAGTGCCGAAAACATATCGGACGCCCGGCCGCCTCGGCCGCTGCCCGGAGTCGGCCCAGTCGCCCGAGGTCGCTCATGGCCCGGGCATATCCGAAACCAGGTCGCACTACTACCAGACCTTTTCACTTACAGCGATGCGATTTTAGTGGCAGCTCATTTGACAATATGGCTTTTAGGTTCGAAAGTCTACTCTACCTCAGGGAGACTAGGCAGAGCCGCTTAGTACTGATGCTTCAACTAGTTTGCAGTTTGCAGTTCGTCAATCTTGTTGCAAACATAGATGAACGGAGGGCCACACCGAACGGCGAATACTTACATCGATGAATTGGAATGAATGCTCAAGCTCAAGCCCAAGGCGGCGTCAAATAGCAAGGAAGGATCCACTGAGGCAGGCATGCCGGTCCTCTGGTACGCCATCTGCAAAGTTGTACGGTCGGTGGAAGTGCAAAAGGGATATTGCCTGGACCATCGACTATGGTCACACATCGGATCGAATGCCAAGGGGACCACGTAGGACCGCAAGTACAATGGGGACGAAAGGAGCTAGGGCGAAAGGCCCTCGGACTCATGTCTGGCTTGTGCCACACAAGCCATCTGGGTGGGACATTTCCCGTCTCTCGGTCCCAGCAGTCGTCAGCCCACTGTTTCGATTGGCTACTGTGTCGTCAAGAGGAATGCTCACTAGCTGTGCTTCTGTAGGAGGGAAAGCCAGTCGATAAGGCCTCCCACGACACGCTCCCAGCTGATCTTACCGTGACCCTCAGAAGACAGGTGTACTGTATGAGCTGTTGTGCTCCCCTCAGAACCTCTGACTCAGTACGTATCATGTTGGCCCGACTAGTCGATCGACGTGACTGTTTTCATATTGTCGCGTACGGATCAATATTTGTCGTCCGTAATTGTTACTGACTTTCTCTCAACTTGATGGTCCATCTCAGCTACTGCGAATCCGAGTCAAAAGGAATATATAGCTTCTCACACGCATCCGCTCACACGCTTGGCAGCTATGGGTCCGCCTGCGATCCAACTTCTTGAGATAGCTTGAGGTTCGACTTCTGTCACCATGCATTTGTCGCAAATGATCACATATGCTGACTCATTGTTGATCACTCAGCCCGACGACGGAGCCTCTTAACTCCGATAATAATCTTGTCTTCGTCACGGACGGAGTCTGCATCGTTGATTCGTTCAGCATAGTTGCTCGATATGCTATAAAAGGTGGCTTGACATTGGGCCTAATTAGTTGCGTCCCAATCCCCCGTTCCTGACATGTCTACCAGTGCGCTATTCAGCCCCATCCGTGTCGGCAGGTCGCAGCTGCTGCACCGCGTCGTTCTTTCGCCGCTCACGCGCTGAAGAGCGGTATTGCCCTTAATTCATACGACCGCTCAACGTTCTATGGCTCGGGCCCGGAAGGATACATTGACTACCCATTCGCGAAGGTTGCGGCGTAGCTTCGACTCGTTGACGTGTATTATGTCCGCAGTACTTTAACAGGTTTTGCAAAGGAAGATTTTGCTGGAATTTATGCTGAAATGGGTCGCGTCATATTTCACACGCCTCACTCGAACTCGCGTAGATCTCGTCAACGAACGACAAGACAACAAACGGCAAGACTTCGTGATAGCCCTCGACAGACAAACAAAATCAATCCATAGTATAGCAAAGATTGTAAGAAGACGAATGGTTATAAAGATAAGAGAAGTTGACTTCAGAAAATTTCAGGCCTTTTTGGCTTTCGCCAGGATACTACGCCACCAACCCTTTACCCGCGCCCCAAATTGCCGCCGAACTCCCTTCTCCGACACATATTCAGAAGGCATTTCGGTGGTAGAAGTCTCGGACACGATGAGAGGCGGCGCAAGTGGCGAGGGCGTGATCACAACAGCCCCTTCCATGCGGAAGATGACGTTGCCAATCTTGTGCAGGCCCCCCTCGCGCGGCCGGGTCTCCTTCACGCCCCTGCTGAACAGCCGGCGGAACGCGCCTCGCCTCACTTTCGTAGCAGGCGCCTCAGGCTCGTCGACCGTCTCGGGAAGAACAGGTGGCGCGCCCAATAGCTTTGGTGAAACGAAGCTGAATTGCGGACAGGGATCGTCCGCGGGAGTGTAAGGCGTGCCAGAAGGAACGAGTAAACCAATGGTGGGCGAGAAGACGGTGTGTGCCGCGGGGATCCAGGGCGCGGGCAGCTTGTGCGCGGCAAGGCGCTCCCAGTCACTGGACTGTCGTCAGCACGAGTCGTACAGAGAGCACCGCATACGTACATTGACTCGAAGAAAGCGTGGGCTTTCATTTCCTCAACAGAGGGGCGCTCCGATGGGTTCTTCGAAAGTACCTGCAGCGTTACGAGTGAGCATGTAACTACGATGCGGAAAGATTGAGCAGCGCTTACCTTTGATAAGAAATCGCGAGCCATAGGATCGACATTATCCCACGACTCGAATCGTAGCGGGTGATTTACCACAGCCGCATCGAGAGCAGCGCGGTTGTTGGGGTCGGCTGCCGCGAACGGCATCTACAGACAGCAAGCGTCAGACAGAGCCGGCGAAAGCAGCAAGGTATCGCACACCTTGCCGACCAGCATTGTATACAAGATGATCCCCATAGCCCAAAAGTCGACAGAGAACGAGTACGGCTTGTTCTCCAAGATCTCAGGGGCCATGAAACCCGCGGTGCCACATGCACGCCGGGTGTAATTGACGTCAGGGTCATCCTGCTCGAAGAGCCCGGGCGGTAGGAAATCGGCGTCGCCATCGCCGAGCTCTCGGGTGGACGTCGAAGCGAAGTGGCGGGCAAGCCCGAAATCCGCCAGCACAACGTGACCGTGTCGGTTGAATAGGATGTTCTCGGGCTTGACATCCCGATGAATGATGTTGTGTTCATGTAGTTCGTTAAGTGCCAGCAGCTAGATAGTGGCTTGTCAGACGAGTGAGAGAGTTGGGATTACGGATGTGCTTACCAGCTGGGCAATCCAGAAACGAGCAAGCTCGTTCGGAAGCTTGCGCCACTCGTGCATCGCGTGGTTCAAATCGCCATTTGCGCAAAATTCCTGCGGGCCGAAGTAAGTTCACTGAGTGCTCTGTGCAAGCATGTGCACTCACAGACGCAAGGTAGAAGCTTTCTTCGTCGTGCCAGCTTCCATGAAGAGGCAGGAAGCCCTTCTTGCCTGCCATCTTGCGCATCACCTCCTGCTCCGCAAAGACTGGCTCGTAGCTGCCGTATTTGGCAAATCGCTCCTTCGAAATGACTTTCACCGCCAACTTCGTGTCCGTGGCGCGGTCCCTGGCGAGATAGACAGTACCAAATCCACCTTGACCGAGCACTTTGATCGGCTCGAGGTCATCCGTGCCGAGGGTACGAGGGTATAGAGGCAAAGGGGCTGTCGGGCGGGGAGGGTACTGCGGGAGCACGCGAGCACCGAGGTACACGCTGAGCGGGAGAGACGCCGAGTCGGTGGCACCTGCGACTTCATTGGCGAGGATGAGGGAAGACTCGGACGAGCGTGTCGGGCTCCCAGAGGCATGAGGGGTGGCCGGGGCTGTGATGTTCGTCACCTGCACGGCAATGGGCAGAGCGATATGGCCCAGAATCGGTCGCTCCGGCTGAGACGCCGCCGATTTCGAAACGGCCTGAGAGTCAGGCCCGTTGGAGAAAGAGGCGGTGGTTGAGACTGAGACGGTCGTAGTCCCAAACGGCGAGGAGACCGCCGTCGGCGACAGCGATGCCGGTGTTAAAGAGCCAGTAGCAGGCGACGCGGGAGGAGTGGCGAGCCCCGGGAGAGGCTGGAGGAGACGTATAGCTTGACGATCGCGGACGTAGTGCCGAGCAAGACCGAGCACGATGGTGTTCATGGCGTGTTTGTGACGAAGAGCCTCCTTGCGATCGGCGGCCAAGCGCTCTGAACGTCGCTGCCACTCCTGAGCACGAGCAGGTCAGTGAGCTGGGTGCACTGACAATATCACTCGAAGAGCTCACCCAATACTTCCACAGCGCATGGAAGGGTAGGCGTGCGTCGTGCCGGATACCAAGCAGCATTGGGTCGTTGATAGCAGCTTGGATCACCTCGATGGGATCTAGGACAATCTGGGGCGCGTGGAGGTCAAAAGGTGGCTTATATGCGCACAAAGGTTGAAGTACCGGGGCGAGTTGAGTAGACATGGACTTGGATTCTTTGGAGGCTTGAGGGGCTTGAGGAGTTTGAAGACGTGTTGGCGTGGTGGAGTGAGTGCGAAGAGCAAGGATTCGACGACTGCAAGACCCAGCTGGTCGAAGCTATATAGACGGAGAGCATTGTGGTTTCGACTGGCCGTCGCCCGTAGCAGAATGGCGACAGGAGAGAAACAAATAGATAGTCCAAGTCGAAATGATCGCAGACGCAGCTCACAGTGTGTTCCTATTAGCAGATGATTTACGATCGTGTACGAAGGCATGCCGGAGCGGGTCGTGAGTTTCTGTTGAAGGTGCCGTCCGAGAACGCGTCATAATCGCAGTCTGAGTGCAATTTGGCAATCGACTCTTGGTCACAGGTCCCATAAACTTCATTAGACTCGCGCGTCGCACGCGCTGCGAGAAGTCAGAGCGAGAGCAGAGAGCGCAGGAACGATGTGGTGGTGGATGAGAGGAAGAAAGACAAAAGCGCGCGCGTCACCGCGAGAAAGCCGTTTCTGGACGATTGCCAGCTGCGAACCGCTCTATCTCGAGGTCCATGTGCTCGCTCGCCCTTTCGATTCTTCCTCGTCGTTCGCAGCAGCGCTCAGCTCTACTAGCGCTGCCCATGACAGCTCATCGATGTCCACCACCACCATGATCCCGACCTACTACCTCTCCATCGACTGCGGCGGCACAAAGACTGCCGCCGCCGTCGCCTCCTCCACCGGCGCCATCGTCGCACGCGCCAAAGCCGGAGGCTCCAACTACGCCTACCTCGGCCTCGATGCCTTCCTCACCGCGATCAACCTCGTTGTATCCGCCTCCCTCTCCCAAGCCCTCGGGCTCACTTCCCAGCTCCCTCTCCCGATCGACCCCGCGCTGAGCCGCGACGGCACAGATGCTGTTCTTATTTCACGCTTCAATCTGCAAGCCGTGTGGCTTGGCGTGTCCGGCGTCGACTCGCCCGCAGCCGTCGCGCGCCTTGTGCCCCTCGTCGCCGAGCTGATCGGCCTGCCCGCTGAGCGCGTGATCATCACGAATGACACGCACCTGCTCGCCGCGCCGCTGCGCGTGCTCCCGGACGTGCAGAGTGCCGTGGCTGCCATCGGAGGGACTGGTAGCATCGTCGTGAGCTTCCGTGAGGGCGCAGGGCGCGGCGCCCCGCTAACGGAGCTCGCGCGGGCCGGCGGCTGGGGATGGATCCTCGGGGACGAGGGCGGCGGGTTTGACGTCGGCCGCACGGCGATTCGTGCGCTGCTCACGCAGCGGGATGCGGAGTCCGCAGGCGAGCCGGTACACCATGGCCAGCTGCGGACAGCAGTGCTCACGCACTTCGGGGTGGAGGACGTGCTCGACCTGCTCGAGGCCGTGCATCTGCCCGACAGCAAAGGCATCGCGCGCGAGAAGCGCCTGTCGTCTCTCAGTCCTCTTGTATTCGACGTGGCGTTCGAGAAGGGCGACCCGCTCGCGCTCGCTGTGCTGGACGACTGCGCACACAAGCTCGCGGCGCAGATTGAGACGGCCCTCCTGCCTGCATCGGCTACTGAAGTGCGTTTCCCGACTCGTGACTCTATGAGCAGAATGGCTGACAGTGACGTTGTAGGTGCACTCGAAGAAGGTGCTTGCGTCGTCGAGCGTCGTGTGCTTCGGTGGATCGCTCGTCGGCATCGCGCACTACCGTGAGCTCGTCTTGAAGGCCCTGGCGGAGCACGGGCACGTATTTCGGCGCGTAGAGCTCGTGGACGATGCTGCTGCTGTAGGAGCGCGAGCCTTAGCCGCTGCCTGGGAGACTTCCTAAGCGCATACAATCGCCTATCTCACTCAAGCTTATCATCTTTGTACTGGGGATTTTCCATGATATGCAGTATTCGAAATGAAATTCTGTACAATACATACTACAAGTTACAAATCAAAGTCCTTCGGATATACTTCGACACGCTAGCGAGGATCAGTACAGGTACCGGAAGCCACGTTTGCGCGCATATGCTTCCTCGACGGAAATATCCTCAAGCCGCGCGGACTCCAGGATGCGTTCATGCGTCGCACTCTCGTGAAGGTGCTCCGCAGATTCGAGCTGAGCATTTTGGCGCACCAGTATGGTGCGTATCACTGCGCAGCCTGTCAGGACTTGTGATGCTACGAACGAGAGGCGGCGGCCACGTACCGACCGCCAGCGCCGAGCTCAGCACGAGGGCGGCGAGCGAGATGTACATTGACTGGTGGTAGTCCGGGCCCCACGCCGCCTTCCACGTGAACGATCCAATGCTGTCAGTGTACGGCGTTCAGTTCTGCATAGGAAAGAGAAGTGGAGCGTATAACACACAGGTTGCCAATGTTGCCGAAGCCGTTCACGATGCCTATGGCAGCGGCGCGTTTGGCGGGTGGGCGAGGAACGGCGTTCGACACCCACACCAGCGTCAGCGCGAAACCTGAACTCACAAAAATGATTTATACATCAGAACATAAACACGAGCTGAAGCTGAGGCGCGAGGAGAAGGGTTCGGAGAGTAGAAGGAGAATACGGATGGAAAGAGTGAACGCACCACAATACCCGCAAGCCATGAGGAACATCGCGACATAACGACCCGCGACCGACATTGTAGTGACGCCGATGATGTAGCCCACGATAACGCCCCACCATGGGAAAGTGATGTGGAAGAAGCGTTCCCCAGTCCGATCTGAAAGTGGATAAGCAAGTTGTGGAAAGCGCATGGCAGGCTTGCGCACCAGCGTGCCATGCGTTGGCTGCGCAAGTAATAGTTGCAAGGATCCATGGAGGGCTACAGGATAGTGTGAGAGGTGACCAGCATGCACGGAGGAGCGCGTACGCGGCGAGCAGCAAGCTTATCGTTGTGCTGAACCCAAGAGTCTTCGTCAAGCTAAACCACACATATCAGCGTCAGCTGACAGGCATCGTGGTTTCTTCAAGCACTGACGTCGGGAAGAAATTTACGAAGCTCAGGCCTAAGAGCTGCGCGCACGTCATCACCGCGAAGATGGACACCTTTGGGTCCTTGATTGCGAGAAGGAAGCCCTGTAACGCACTACAAATGCACCGCGTCAGTGACAACACCATCGCAAACGGGAAAAATGCTTACGAATCGCCATGCGTGTCTTCGTCGGCCTCCCCAGCGTCCTCGGACAGACGGACCTGGGCAAGATGGAGCTCCTCAGGTGAGAGCCAGCGCGTGTTGTGCGGCTATGAAGAGGAGACTGAGTGGCCGGACGAGCAATACCAGACAGGGTTGGAAGACGTACGTAGTCTGGAAGAAGGTACCTAGAAAGAGGGACAACGTAAGTTGGGGTGCTAGTAATAAGGCCAGAGACTCACATAGCGCAGAATCCGAACAAGATGGTGATTGAACCCTCAATGTAGAACAGCCTGTAAAGCGAACGGATATTAACCCCATTTTTGCTTGTACATACGACGAACAGTCTTACCACCTCCATGCCCTGATCCCCAACTTGCCTTCCATGTTAGACAGGATTCCGGCAGCCATAAGCTTCATGGGACTCGATGAGGAAACGAAGGAGCAGTCAGCTGTCGTTGACGTACGCTACCGAAGGTATTCGAGATGAGGAGACCGCCGTAAAGGATCGCAGAGCGGAGCGCCAGTTCCTGTAACGGTGTGAGGGTGAGCGCGATCCCGGATAGAACAAGTGATCCAAAGACATACCTTGCGTGTGTACCATCGAGAAAGCAAGTAGATAGCTCCAGGATAGAACGCCGCCTGTCAAGACTTGCCTAAAGACAGCCGATGTCGTCAGTGAAGGCCCCACGCACCTCAGGCAGTCCGATGAAGATACGACATGCGACAATGCCGGCGAAGTTGTGTGTGACCTATGGACATCCATTTGAGTATTCCGACCTAACGCGATGCCGGGACGTACTCCCGTGAGCGTGCTTGTCAGACCCCAGAGGACCACGCACACGCCGATGTAGAGCGACGGCCTCGTAACCCGGTTGAGAATCTACAGGGGTGAGCATGACCCAATGCCTCAAGTTTGCTGTATTTCTCACCATATTTGAAGGAATTTGGGCAGGACAATACGAGGCGTACAAGACAGCCAGGATAGTATTGTACTGAATGTCTGTATGTGGCAGTCGTCCGTCGTATCCTTGATCACCTTGGAAGGACGCGTAAACGCACCGCTAAGATGCAGGTCCTGCTCAAGGCCCTTCAGTCTCGCAGCCGTGACAGCCGTGCGCTGTCGATGCGCTCGTGAAGTCCAACTCTACGCGCTGAGAACTGGAACTCACGTCGATATAATTCATGATGAAGATGACGACGATCGTGGGCAGCAGCCGCCTGTCAAGCTTCAAAACGAGTCTCCTCTCCAGCCGTGCACGCTCCGCTCCGAGATTTTTGCGCTTCTCATCTCTCGGCTGCGGGCTAGAAGTCACAACCTCGACCTCGTCGATGTCCTGTTTCTTCTCGTCAAAGCTTGTCCCGGGCATGATTGGCGACGCCGGAAATGGGGAGACGTCAAGGTGGGTCCACGCATCCTGAAAATTCAGCGCCCCAGTTTAAATACATGTGCCCCAGGTGCCAAAGAAGCCTGCGCGCGCCAGGACAGGAAATAAGGAGCTGAGAACAACGCTCTGTCTGGTGACCGGTGACCTACTGGGAATGGTGCAGGCGGGCCGGGCATGCACCGACCTTGAATCCAAGCGCACGAAGTCCGTCTCAGTGACGTCTTAACGCCAAGTGGGATGCAAGTGAGATAGGGAAGGACATCCATCCACAAGCCCGAAGACACGGATGGGTACTGGGGCGACCAGGTTCGCTAGGTATCGAAGGTCTATCAGCTATTAGTCTCTTACAGATGGTCAGACGAGCTCACTTTCGTGGGATCGTGCATTGACGGGCTTCCGCGGTTGACATCTTCCGCTCCGTTGACGCTTGCATCGCCTGAGATACGAGGAAGACGGTGGAGCGGTGTATTGACGTGTTGGTTTATGTCTGTAGGTGCGGCTTGACATCCTGAGGGTCGGTTTCTTTGATTTTGCACATGTCACTCGGCTTCGTGGCATTTGATGATAGCAAGCAGAATTGTGAGAAGGGTCACGGTTGCAAGAGGTTGCAAGTCAAAAAAGTCAAGCTATTCGGGAAAGCCCGAACAATGGCTGTGGCTTGGTTGTGGCCATCCATCGCGCATACAACTCAAACATCCAGAGCAGGAAAAACAAGTTTCAAGATCAGAACGACCCAGAATGAGCTTGGTTGAAGGCGGCTTGTACATAGCCTTTCCGACTGACCCGCTGTCCGAAAACGACTCGATCTTATCTTATCTGTCGTAGTCACTGCGCGCGCGGCAGCGAGGCCGCTCGAATATTTTCCGTTTTGACACCTGGAGACGTGTCCGTCAGTTTCACCCAGTGCGCTCTTTCCCTGCCCATCTTTACCCTGATACACCTATCCTGGAAGGGCGCTGATTGCACAGCCATTGCTGTGCGTGCGCATGAGCTTCAAGCTCTTGATACTACCATTCCCAGCCACCCAAGGTCTCAGTCACGTCGACGTAAGGATTCATGACGGTTGTCCCAGAGTCGTCGTCTTCGGATCGCCCGCTGTCGCAAGACAACGTACCGCTGCGCGATGGGGCCCCGACAAGAGAGGAGCTTCTCGTCTACTACCCTGCTAAATTCACCTGGGACCAGCTCAAGGTGTTTGTGAACTCTGGGTACGTACCTGCAGCGATTTCAAGACGGCAGTTGCAACTCAACGAAAATTTAGAGACCTGGGGCTGCTGAAGCGCGACAAGAAGCTCCAGCAGCGCTATGCCAAGTGGTCGATCGGAGTCAAGGAGAAGTATGGGAGCATTGGTGAGTGCTACATACATGTTCATGTGCTAGTTCTCGATTGCATTTCAATGACGCGTGACTTGATAGTCCAGTACCTCCTTACATACCGTCTGCAGTGGGGTAAAGCAGACGCATTATCGATGCTTCCTACCCGCCTGGACTTGACGCGCTACTTGAGTGGCGAGGACCGCGGCGAGCTTTTGCTGATGGAATCTGGGCACCCCCAAATCCCGGCTGACTCGCCTGGGTACTTCACGGCGGACATACCGCGTCACCTTGTGAGCATTATACAAAACGACTGGCCCTACTCCGGTGCGTTGACACAACCCCGTGTGCGATTCGACTACTCACTGGCTTTGGTTGGGTTGGCGCTATCGACGCTTTCAGTCCCTGGCGACATAGAGCACACTCTCATCTGGACTGTGCTTCCCATCTTGCCCCTTGATCTCCCGCACGCGATCAAGCCCCGGTTGCTCCAAGACGGACTGTGGGGCTTCACCGGCCTCCCGCCAGACTCCCCACCCCCGTCTCCTTCCCTCCTTCCCCAATGCCTTCCTGCGCTTGCCGAGTGGGGTGTTACTGAGGCATCTCTGACTCGAAGCGCGCGCGGAAGTGAAGAGGAAGAGACCGCAGTGCGGCTGGCCGGTCTTGAGGTGCATACATTTGTAAGTGCCGTCTGGACCGAAGAGGTCTGGGAAACGGCGTGGTTTGTGAATCCTCCTGTGAGTATTAGCTGTATGAGTTAATTGGGTTGCTGAAGCTCATCGCGCCGTGCGTGACAGAGACTGCAGAGTGTCCCTGGTCTGGCGCACATACATGTCTTCGCGAAGTACAAACAAACCGACGCGTCTTGTTCCTAGACACCGCTGCTCGTACAGCACTTCTGTCTCTGCAAGCAATATGGATACTTTCTTTTGCTGCTACTTTGAATTCCTTTCGAATGGCTAATCCTACTAAGGCTCTTGCCCGCCTCGTGACCTTAGACATAGATGGACACTTCACTCTCTTCCTCATGACTACTTAACTTGTCGTACTTACTCTAATTTACTTCGAATAGCAATTCAATTTGTTGGCTCTCACTTGCGTTCTCGGCAGTTGCCGAGCGCATGCTCGCGATCGGCCGTTCATCCTGCCACGACTCTCCGGACACCAGTTCCTTTTCTTCAGTAATCGATCGCTCGTCCTTGCGTTCGTCCGAAGTCCAACTCGACCCACATGTATGCGTTCGACGGTTTGACGAAGTTGCTGGCAGCTCCGACTAGCGTGCAAGTCATGCCAGTCATGCCAGTCACGACTCACTAGCAGGCTTCAAGCTTCATCATCCCGCCTAGCCTTTTCTTTCGGTCCGTACAGCGAATGTCGGGCATATAGCAGCGTTGTCGGTGTTAACAGAGCAATCATATACGACAGGTGTGGGTGTGCGACAAGTGGCGTCTTAGCCAAAGCCCCCACGCGCGCACCGTACCCGTGAAGCACTATCATATTCCCAGACTCTACGGCAGAAGCTACTGGCTGCTGGGTGTAGGTGAGCGGCTTCGCCTTATGTGCTCCGGTCTTCAATCCGCGGAGGACAGCTAGCAGGAAGTCCTCCGCCATCACCTACGATCGTCTGGTAAATCGGTGACGTCTTTATGGCGTCTAACCGAGTTTTTCTCTGTCGCTGTCACAATATCACAACCGTTCTGCTATAAAAGCGCCCTGTGCCCACCAGAAAGCCCTCTGCCAGTCTCCCATCCGCTCACCACTTCACTCACATCTCGACCCGAGCCACATGTCCCTCTGGTCCTTCCCCCCGCCCCCACCGACGAAGCTCGGCCGCCTCCGCACGCTCTCGCCAACCGCGAGCGTGCGCGTCTCGCCGCTCCAACTCGGCGCAATGAGCATCGGCGACCAGTGGCACAAGTTCGGCATGGGCTCCATGGACAAGGAGTCCTCGTTCAAGATGCTCGACGCGTTCTTCGATGCCGGTGTACGCGATCTGCCTGGGTTCGTATCTACAGCGGAAAACGCTGACGATCATGTAGGGTAATTTCATTGACACCGCGAACAACTAGTGAGTGATCGCTGCTGTCGGTGGCTCCGAACACATGAGGGAAACACATGTGCTGAACATATGGACGGACAGCCAGGACGAGACGAGCGAGGCGATCATTGGAGAGTGGGCTGAGACGCGCGGCATCCGTGATCAGCTCGTGATCGCGACCAAGGTATATGCGCCTTCCCCAAATGTCATATCGCATATACTCACTCACCTAACCCCCGCGTAGTACACGACCAACTTCAAGCGCGGCAATGAGTCGATCAAGTACCACGCCAACTACGCCGGTAATTCGACCAAGTCGCTAAACATTTCGCTCACGACCAGCGTCGAGGAGGTCATGGACAGCCTCCACAATGTCGTTGCCCAGGGCAAGGTGCTCTACCTTGTGCGTGCTTGTCTGCCTTCAGTGCCATTGAAAGGCTGACTTCACTTTCCGAAATGTCCAGGGCATCTCGGACACCCCCGCGTGGGTAGTGTCGAAGGCAAACCAGTACACGCGCGACAAGGGCAAGACGCCTTTCGTAATCTACCAGGGCAACTGGTCCGTCCTCGAGCGTTCCTTTGAGCGCGACATCATTCCTATGGCACGCTCTGAGGGTGCGTCGTTTGACTAAATTATCCTGTCCTCGCAGAATCCTCACCTTTGCCTCACCAGGCCTTGCCCTCGCACCCTGTGGTGTCCTCGCAGGCGGGAAGATCCGCACCGATGCCGAGGAGGAACGACGCCGCGCCACCGGAGAGAAGGGACGCATGTTGACCGGGCCCAACTGGGAGCGCACGGACGCAGAGAAGGCTGTATGCAAGGTGCTCGAGGCGGTCGCAGGCGAGGTTGGCGTGACGAGCATCACAGCCGGTGCATACACCGCTCCCTCGTCCTCTCTACGACGGCGCTGATGTGCGGTTGGTGGACTGGCAGTGGCGATCGCGTATCACCTGCAGAAGACGCCATATGTATTCCCGATCATCGGCGGGCGCAAGGTCGAGCAGATTGCGGAGAACATCCAGGCGCTCGACATCGCGCTCTCGCCGGAGCAGATCAAGCGCATTGAGGACGCGACGCCCTTCAGCCCCGGCTTCCCGCACACACTCGTCGTACGTTGCAGTCACTTTCTCACAGAATCTGTTCTGATTGTTTTTGTGGCACAGGGCAACGGCACGTCGGACAGCTTCATCGCGCGCACTGTCGCGCACTTCGACCGCGTCGCTGTCCCGCAGGCGATGCACCCCGCTCCTTGACTACGCTCGGACCCCGCACCTGCACCACCCATCACAGGAAGAACAAAAGCCGAGAACGGAGGAGAGAAAATTGAACTGCATAAGAAGGAAGAGAAAGCAGCAGCGGCCCAAGGCGGAGACAACAGATCGCATCGTGGTCACTGGCGGACTGGCAGACGTTGGGGAGGAGCTCTTTGCTGTGTCAGCGATAGAGCGATGGAATAGTAAGTACTGTGTACAATCGAAGGATTTCCTTAACTCCTTGATGGCGGGCCGACGGTTGAGTCGGACAACGCCACGAGACAGTCCTGAATCGGCGGGCCGGCCCTAAACTGCCTCCACGGTTGAGCGTGACCGCCATGTCAATCGTCATGTCCATCGTCACTCTCTTTAGGCCTACCATGCTCGAGCCAGGTCGCCAGCTTGGTGTCTCGAAATGAAGCAAAGTCTCTTCTTGACCTCCGCACTGGCATTGCAGCAGCTGTCTTTGGGCCATCGAGCAGATCGCCTTATGAACTTTTCTACAGGCCAGCTCGCACCACAAAGTCTGATATCTCTCCTCCTCGTTCTTTATCCTTTTATATCCGACATCCTAAGACTTTTGGCTGAATGGCTGCGACGCTAGGCCGAGGTGTGCATTGTCACCTTTTTGGTATGCGTCAAATCTCGCAACGACCTCGACCTTCTCTGCCCCGCACTTGAGGTCGGTGTCTTCACCACGTACTCACAACGCCTGCTCAGTGTATCTCCATTGCTCAACACAGGTAGCGTGCCGGCGTGGCGTGGAGATGGGCGAGGGCGAGGGCCAGGACTCATATTCGGCGGCAGGCATCCTGTCGTAAGATGACCGACCCAAATCGAATCCTTCCCCGCGCTTTCGCAATCACACAGCATCCCAGTATCTCCGACGCCACGACTCCGGCATCCCTGCCCAAAGCGTTGACCACGGATGCCAATTACTATTGCATGCCGACGCCCGCCAGCTCTTTCTGGACGTTGGATGCATGCCTAAGGATAAAGTTCAGAAATCAACGGGCCTCCCGAAGTCACGTTTTCCCGCCGCCAGAACGTATAAATACAGCGCGCCGCCGCCCTCTGTCCCCCAGCTCGCTCGCCTCCGCAAGTCGCGAGCGCATCCGCCGAGGTGCGTGGAGTCTGGACTGACCCACAGATCGTGCGGCGTCCGGGCCGTTCATCCTTCCTCCCGACACCTGACACGATCGCGCATCCCTCGCTTTCCTTCGGCCGTCGACTCTCTTCTCTGCCCAAGGTATCGTATCCCTGACGAAGCAGGCTGGGAGCGTCCGTCGACGCTCGCCTGTGGAGGGGGTGAGGTTTTTAGTCGGTAGGGCCTTCGGGCGAGCCCGACAGTACCCCCGTTGGCAGCGGTGTGGTCTCCGTTACGCGGATTTTCCTCACCTTAAACAAAAAAAAAAAAAAAAAAAACCTCCGCGGGCGCGCATCGGGCTGGGCATGATGGGCGAGCAGCGAGCGTGGCGGTTGGGGATGGACGGGTGAGGGGGAACAGCGAGGCGGCGGCGGTGCTGTGAGGGCGGCGCGCAGCGGCGGAACGAGGCCAGCAACGGATGTTGAAGCGTCGATGAGGCTATTTTTTCACTTCTCTCTGTTCCTTTTGTGTCGTTCGTGTGGCGAATTTCGTTTGCGTGCTTGTATTCGTCTGGACGGTCGTGTTCGTGAGATGATACGCTCTTTCGAATTCGATGTTCAACCCGCTCGAGCGTCCGCTTTCGACAATCCAAAGGTACTCGGCGAGGAGCAGCTGATCGTCCTGTGGATGTGACGCCTGCGTACGCAGCAATGGGCGCCTGCTGAGATGACAGAGTAGGCAATCTATGACTCGGACAACGGTAATACCGTGGCAATTGCGAGTGAAACGCCTCTGTAACCGCCTGCCTATGTCCTTGGGAATCCGTTCAGCTAGGCACAACACCGCCCTTGGTGAGATTCCATCCCAACTGCTCATACGTCCAGCCGAACACCGCACCCTTGCCGTCGATGACTGAATGATAACTCAGTAGCGAGCGGTGTAGTCCAGGTTTCTTGTGCTCAGCATCGATGCCCTGTGTTTCGGCGTCGCTCAGCTTCACGAGCTACAAGCCGACGCGATGTTCAGCAGCCAGACGCTGGACCATGGCGGGAATCGTACCGTGATGTTAGCCTTCATTCTTTCCTCATTCTCGCTCTTCGGAATAACGGCAGTCCCTCGCTGCACGCCCCAGCTCAGGAGGACTTGCGCCGATGTGACACCCCGCTCCTTCGCAATTGAAAAGATCGTGGGATTCGTCAGAAGAGAAGGTACGCCTTCCTTCCCGACAGCCGGTGGTTGCCCTATTGAACAACAGTTCAATGTAAATTCGCCGAAAGGAGGAATAAATGCAACCGGAAGCCGGCGGCCTACCAAGGGGCGAGTACGCGGTGATCAAGATGCCCTTCTCCTCGCAGAATTTCTGCAGCTCAAACTGCGGCAGGAAAGGGTGCATCTCCACCTGGTTCGCTGCCGGGACGACTTTCGCGTGGGGCAAGAGCTCGGTGAGTGTTTTTACCGAGAAGTTGCTGACACCGATAGACTTGACTTGGCCTATCAGAAAAGATCGTCAGCCATGAGACGGCGGATCTGTCGGATGCACGTACCTGTGTGGAGGAGCTTCTCCATGTCCTTCCACGTATCGACGATTGTGGGTGCCTCGTGAGGCTGCAACACCTCTTCGGCTGTCGAGATGTCAGGGATGTCCAATAGCATAGCTGATGCACCTTGCCGGATAGCAACTTACTGTCGGTTTCTGCCTGCGGCCAGTGCACGAGATAAAGATCAATATAGTCCAAACCAAGCTTAGATAGAGACTCTTCAAAAGCCTCATGCACTCGAGCATGTTTGTCACCACTTGAAGAAGTAGTTAGGCAGGTGTACATACAATTGCAATACGCATATCGACCTACCCGAGCTTCGTGACGACGTACAGTTCCTCTCTAGGTATTCCTGACTCTCGAAGGGCGGCGCCGACCTGTTCTTCATTTCCTGAAGTATGCAAATTCAACCAATCTTTGTGCATTACGTCAATCAACAGAGGCTCGTACCGTAGCCAGCTGCCTGTGACGATCGAGGAAATGAAGTCAATGTGCGTAAAATAAGAGCAGTAAACGCGCAAACCGTATCAAAATGCCTGTAGCCAGCCTATGAGAGAGCAAAACATCAGGACTATGGCGTGGGAGGTGAGCGGCACAATTCACCTGCAATGCCTTCTTCACCATAGCATTAACCCGCTGTCCACCTCCATACCCTCCCATCCAGCATCTGTAAGATAGCATGAGTTCCAAATAACGACGCAGAAGCCCGATTATCTGCATACCCCATCCCGACCGAAGGCATCTTCGTCCCATCGTTCAGTGTAAACGCCGGTATATCTGCGGCCATTGTCGCGGTCCAAGCGTACAGTTCTGCTAGCATATAACGCCGAGAGTATGCATTGGAAAATGCGACCTTCGGAAGCACATAATTGGGACGCTCACGTTTCTACGAGGTTGTGGTGGACGAAGAGGTGTGAACGCGCAGTCGTTCGCATCGACATCATATTGGAGGAGTCCGGGAGGCGGGCCGTTCGCCTTCCGGCGGCCCGTCTCCACAAGCTCGGGGGAACACAAGTACAAGTCGCTCTTATTATTCAGTCGTTATCGTGAGCCCATGGTCGCGCCAGGAGGCAGTTCAGTTGACGGGCGGATATATCTGTCCAACTGAGTATCTTGGCGCCAGGGCGTTCACTAACTCTTGAGTCACGATAGAACTCAACTCAGGCTGCTCCCTGTGACATAGGCGAGGTATATGTTATACTTCGGAGACTATTAAACGATACAGTATGTACTAGTATTTAGCTAAAAGACATATCGAGCAGGTGCGGAACGAATGATTGCACTGCCGACTTCTACTATGGGGATTATACAGGAGATAACTCCGAGGTTGTCGCTCACGACTTCTAGTCGCGCTACCGCATCTGTGGTGAATACTGACAGGGGTACTCAGAAGCTCCATGTCACCTGGACGACACCGACGTCGAGGGATGAGAACTTTTGGAAGAGCGACGGAGACATGTCTTCGAAACGTGAACAGTTAGCAGATGCTGGTGCACACAAGGCGATAGAGATCCTCACCGATGCTGCCGGCGCCGCAGCCTGGGCACATATCGCGGACCTGAGCACTGGCGGTCTTGCCGTTGGCGGTGATGGTGATCATCTAAAAGAAAATTCGAGGCGCTGAGTTCAGACAGACGATAGAACGGGTGGTTGCAATGAGCGCCACCAGCATAATCGGCCGTGGACAGAGCGACGATCGAGTCGCTGTCGACATTGTTAAACCCACAGGCACCGAGACCAGTCGCGTAATATGTGCCCTAAAGAACGCTATCAACGATCGCTCTCGAACTCGCAAATAAGATCGACTTACGCGACCGGAGCTGCGCTTCTCAATGGGGCTCGCTACCGCGCTGAGGAGGCTGCCGAAGATGGCGACGAAGAAGAAAGTGATAGCGGCGCGGAACATGGCGGGTTGTTTTTGAAGGGTGGAGGGGAAGAAAATGAGACGTGCAGAGCTGAGCTGGTATGTTCAGGCCAAAGCAGCCTCTCTTAAATACCTTTCGATATCCAACACCAAGTCCTAGGACTGGAAAACTTTGTGGCCCTCGAATGGGAAGAGTCACGGCGCGCACCGTCGCGCACCCGTCAGGCGCGCCCATGCTCCACACAAGGAGGCTCGGCCATGTTGTTTTCGATGCCCCAGAATTTCGGTAACCTCAAATTTTCCGGTGACAAGACTCTACGTTTGGTGAATGGGAAACGAACGATTAGCATCCGCTCCTGCCCCTTTTCTCACTTGAAACGAGCAACCGGCGGCATCTCTGGAACCGGGTGCGGCTTGCCAGATGAGGAGGCGCGGGCCCGAGGTCGGCAGCGTCCACACTGCGCAGGAGAAAGAGCATTGCCCATGTTGTGAGATGGCAGCAAACTCCGTATCCACGTCCTTGGACTGTGAAACGAGGGTGAAAAAAGCAAGTGAATCCAGCAGACAAAGAACAATACTGGCTGTTGTCTTGTGAGTGAGAGAGCTCCAAATCTCTCAGTCGCAGATCCGTTAGATTGTCCTGCACCAGGAGGTCAGATAGGAGACAGAACATCATAGAGCTTTACCTGTGTGGCGATCCGACCCCTCTACGACTCAGAAAGCATCAGTCAAGACTCAAAGAGAGTTGAAGAGATGATAGGTGAAGCTTGGAGCCAGACCCGACAGCAGTTTTCTACGTGTGTAATGACAACCTGTCGATTGGTTTGACAGTCTCTCCGAGCCGGTTCAAAGGGATAGTAGCTGTCTGGCAATGACGGCAGCTTGCGGACCCGGGACGACTTTGCACGTGGCGGTTCCCACACTGGCCCGACGTCGGACCAACGCAGGCTCAATCGTTTCCGAAGTGTATGACCTTCGCTCCGGCGTAATGCAAACATTGTACTATGTAGAAAGCACCAAGCCATGACCCGAGAGCGATCCTGTGGACAAGGCCATCGGCGACCAGCATCAAGCGAGGGTACTGGCATTTCACGTACCTCTGCAGTCCCGCCAAGCTCTCGTTGAACAAATCCTGGTCTCCAGGGTTCGGGCCAGAATCCGCGAACTGCCAGAACGTCGCAACACTGACCCGAAGGCATTCAGCAGGCATATGCAATGAAGTTGGTGCCGGAAGACTGACCTCCAGCCTGCAGGTAGTGGCGATTGCAGAAGCGAAGTGCGCGATCCAGAGTGGGTGAGCGCGGCGCTGTTGACTGTCCAAGACTGCCACTAGCTCGCCATGGGTGTTAATTACTATGTCACCTCAGTCATCCAATGTGTAGGTATCATTATCAGCCGTGTGGGCGCGCACCTGGGAAACTAGAAGGACGTCCGAGGTCAATAATGTCATGCGCTGACATAGCAGCAACATGTTCACTCACATGCCTGTGAAGGAATGATATGTGTTTGAGAAGAGAGCCAGGACACCATGGCGGACGCGCTCAGCCCGTAGCAATCTGCGCCGCCCGGATTCGCTGTAATATAGATGCCGGCAGGCATAAAATACCGTCGCTTCGGAATGGGATGATTTAGTAAGTAGCTTACTCTCGAAATCCGGTAGCGTCTGACATCGCTAGACCAGCTGCCTGCGAGCGATCACGTCAACTTCATAAGTTCAAAAACAAGAAACTCGCGACGACAGACCGCTGTACGCAAGGAAGAACTCGGCTTGCGTCGCGCCGCTAGACGCATCCGGGTGGGCGAAGTGGTAGGCGCCGCGGATTAAGCTAGCATTCGCCGCACCGACGTAGTTGGTTGGGAATTTGGGATCCGTGAACGCTGAAACGGAGTTGCGCAACCATGGTGGAATATCTTGAAGAACATGGAGGCACTAGTTCCTTCTGTGGCCTTGATGAAAGTGAATGAGACTCCGTTGGCTTTGACGGTGTTCCAGTTGACCATGCCCCTTGACGAGTGCGGGGCTGGAAAGGGCACAGCCAATAGCTGCCAGCACAAAAACGGTAGAGGATATCATCGTCGAGCTGGTCGGCCACTGTCAATTACCCCCTGCCCTTTATTATGCTCACGGAAGCCTCAGAACTGGGTACGCGCGCACATGCACAGCGGAACAAGAAGTATGATGCACATGGCCGAGCGTGAGAGTGGAGCTATGAAGGGGTATGTGCTCTGACAGGTTGTCAAAAGTAGTGGAGACGCTCCGCGGTCGGCAACATTGCTCAGAGGTTCGGAGAGATCAGACTAGTGAGGAAGTGGCCGGAAAGCAACATCGGTTGCGAGAATATGGGCCCACCACATTCTCAAGGCACTTGAGACGAGCATGTGCATAGTACAGCGAGTGAATGATCGAGATTTGAGCGACGACATGAGAGTGAGTGATGAGAGGTACAGCCTCTCGCCGTGATTAGCTTCTGGTTCGCGAAGTCGCGACTCCGCTGTTGGCTGCTCCCGAGTGCTGATACTGTGTAAGCTCTGTAATTTCGCAGCAGCAAAGGGCGTTGGCGTCGTTCAAATGAGAGCTGAAGAGTCAAGACAGTCCGAGGCAAAGTATGTAGCTTGCAGCGGCTCAAACGGGCCGATAGAAAGAGAAGAAAGACGATAGGAGGCGAAGACAGGCGTAGTCGAGGCGGATCGTTCAACTGGGAGCGACAATATTGATCAGCATCGGCGTCGACGTCGACGTCGTGCTCGGCGTCCGCGTCATCGACCGATTTTGTGATGGGTGGGGGAGTCACAGCGGCGTGACAGTCTCTGCGGCAGTGTGACAAGACTGTGACAGGACGAACGTCAGCTCCCCGCGGCAGGCCAACAGCGCCAGTCCACTCTCCTCTCTTGCCTCAGCCCTCTTCGCAGTCCACCCCGACTCCGTGTCCGACCAACTTTATCCCCCTTCAAAGCTAGACGTACAACATGGGCGGCGCAGGTGAGTGCAGACGCATCCGAACACGGCTCGGCTGGTCGAACGACTTGGCTGACCGACATTGCTTTCATAGGCTGGCTATTTCTCTTTGCGGTGCTGATGGCGGCGGGGCTGCTCTTTACTATGGTGTTCTTTGTGCGTACACAGTGCTATCTGCGGGTCAGATATTCGGCCCACTTACCGGTCCTTCCCAGATAATCATGTTCTCGGACCTCGAGTGCGACTATATCAACCCCATAGACCTCTGCAACAAGCTCAATCAGGTGCGTTCCCGCTCGTGTGCTGTTCCTGGCGCGGCTGACGCTGTTCCTCAGTTCGTGCTGCCGGAGAACATCGCACACGCGGTGCTCACCGTGCTCTTCCTATTGTCTGGGCAATTCACAGCATTCCTGCTGAACGCACCGCTCCTCGCGTTCAATGTTAACAAGTACGTCCATCCCCATTACGCGCTCGCCACGCACACTTCTCCCGACAACTGCGGATTTCTCGGGCATACGTGTTCACGAGCTATCCCTATCGGGCGCGCGTTCGGCGGTGCTTCCTCGCTTCGCTTGTTCTGACGCTGCGCTGCAGAATCCGCAACAAAAACCATATGTACGACGCGACAGAAATCTTCCGCACGCTCTCGGGGCACAAGAAGGAGAGCTTCATCAAGCTCGGCTTCTACCTCCTCTCGTTCTTCTATTACCTCTACAGGTGCGGTTTCCGTGCGCTTCCCGTCCGCCGCGTAGTTGTTGACGTACTGGGCCCCGCTGTACCAGGATGATTGTCGCGCTCATCTCCGAAAGCGAGTAGGCGTGCCTTGGCTAACGACTCGAACGCCGCCTGCTGCTCGCGCGTGCTGGCGCTGGCGGTACAGGTCTCCTCACGATGATCACGAACAGGGCGATGCGGGACGTGGATGCGCGGGTAGCGGTATGAGGTCGGCTAAATCGTGTTGTAATGGAGGAGTGCGGTGGCGCGGGGCTAGAACTGCTTTATCTATGTCTGCTTGCTTATCTCATGGCACGGAATGGCATGGCTCTCGACTGCATGCTCACGTGCGCGAGTTTTTCACGTTGAGGATGGTGCTGTAGCGAGAGACAGAACACATGCACCCGTCGTCATTGCTTTACCGCGATTCAGTTCATGAGGAAAGCATAGCCAGTCTCGATGACTCCGTTCGCTTTGAAAGAGTGGAGAGCCAGCAGTGAGGTTAGCATTGACGCGCGAGCAGAGTACAGTGACAAAACGAATGCAGATCGACGCTGGACAATCAAATAGCAGGGAACATGGAGTGGGGGAATACGACAGGTACAGTGGAGGAGTCCGTTAGTAAGGTTGTATAGGGACATAGACTAGTAACTTAGAGACCACAGAAAACAGAAACATACAGAAGATCGATGTGCATGATAGGTTTTGGAAGTCTAGTCCACATCCATGCGCCCCTCTGGGCGGCCTCTCCGCCCACCACCCCGACGGGCACCGCGACCCCGTCCGCGACCGCCTCTTGGCGACTGGGTGTAATCCTTCGGATCGGCGCCTGGGGGTGCGACGAGCACGTGGGCGCGTAAACGCGCCTCAGGGTCTGCCAGGAGGCTGTCCGAGCGCATTTTTCTAGCCGTGTGTCAGCCATCGAGTCTCTTGAGCACGTCGACAGTGAGTGACTCACGAGCCGCTGTTGTCCTCGAGCAACGCATCGACACTGCCCGCATTGATGACACTCACGCCCATCCGTCCGCTGAGACCTGCGTCGACACCGCCAACAATTTTGACCGTGAGGGTCCGGCCGTCCGCGACCATGTTGTTGAACTGATCAACAGCCTTCTTGGCGTCTGTGTCGAATTTGTACGTCAGACGCACGACGACATCGCCAGCGTCTGATTTGACGGTGGCCTTGATGATGTCGCCGCAACGCTTGAAGATGGCCTATCGTTTACATGAGTCAACATGCACGCGTGCGTGAGGACAGGAGGCGCAGGTAATGCCCCAAGGCTGAGCAGTGCACCTCGTGGCCTGATAATGGCACTGCGCAACGGGCCATGGTGCCGCACAAAAACGAATCCATTGCACGAGAGAGATACAGATCTGACTACCCACCTGGACGTCCTCTGCCGTTGTCCCCTTGACTAGCCCCGAAACGTCCACGACATTCCCTCGCGTGCTCGCGCCCCGGATGGACAGTCCCTCCCTCGCATGCCCGGTCGCCTCCCGCAGAGCCTTCTCCGCGCCCCCAAAGTTCATCTTCGGCGGGGCGCCCTTGACAGGCTGCGCCAGACGCGCGGCGAGCGTGTTCCCGCCCGCCGTCGGGAACAGATCGTGCTGCCAGGTGCCGTTGACATCGCCCCGGGGCGGCTTCGTGTAAGGGGCGGCTGCGACGCGCTTGGGCTTCGAACGCACGGGCCCGACCGAGTCGATGTTCATGCGCTCGAGAAGGGAGGCCATTGTGCGGTCGTGAGGGTAGAGAGGGAGGAGGCGGAGGCGGTAACGATGGCAGACGCGGTGCGAAAGCGAGAAGAGAGAAAGTGGCGCGGGGCAGTGTGGCCGTTCGATTGAAGCGGAGATTGAATGACGCACCTTATTATTGATCTCGCTCACTCCACGCCTTTCCTTCACAAACCACCACGATCTACGTACTTTCCCCAAGCTCAACGCCAACGTTTTCACCAGCCATGGTCAGCATTTCCAAACGTAACACCAGGCGTCGCAATCACGCTCGTGCTCGCTCGTCGCCGGCACTCCCCAAGTCCAATATCCCAATCCTGCAGAAGAAGCAGCAGCTCGCCCGCAAGAAGTCCAATCGTGGCGATCCCAGGAGCACCGCTGTCATCGCACATGCAGCGGTGCGCGCCAAGCGGCCCTTGTGGTCGCTGATTGCGCAGCAGACGGCACAGACGGTGCTCGGTGACGGCAGGTACATCGAAACACGGCGTGTCCCTGTGTTTCCTGCACTTGCTAACCGTTCAGAGCATTCACAGGCATCCTGCGTATCGAGCACGAAGACGTGGCACATTGTGCACGATATCTCTACGCAGGTGCGCTTGTCCGTCCTTGATACAACGTTCTATCCCTCCACCGCGGTGATTTCGCCGCTCACACCCTCTGCCCCATCCTCCACTATCATCGAATTCTCGAAACACTCCATTCCTGCCGTTGTCCGTCGTCTCTTCCACACGGATCCCGCGGTACGCAGGGATTCTCCGTCACCTACTGCGTCAAATATCGGCGTATTGTCTTGCGCTGCCGGGTTCCGTCCCGGAGGTGGCGTCCTCAAAGGCAGCTCAACGCCCGACGCCACACTGTCGCGCAATACCTCCCTTCTAGCCTCGCTCGCTTCGCCTGCTTCGAAGACCTTCTTCGCCGCTGCAAAGCTTGAAGGCAAGCAACACGCTGGCGCACTCCCACTCCCATCACCTCCCACCGCGCCACCTATTCTCTACTCCCCTGGTGTCGTTGGTTTCCGCCGAGCCGACGATGACCGTTTCGATGTCTACGACAAGAACTTCGACGCCGAGCGCGATGCGATTCCCGCCGATCCCATGACTCGTGACCTCGAGTCACCTCCGGCTGTGGAACCTCAGAGTCAACGTGCCATGGGCGAATACGTGGCGCCGTATTACATGAACGTCGTCTCTGTTGCGTCTGTATCCCAGGAGGCCATTCATGCTCTGCGGGACAATACCTCCTCTCTTGCCGCACGCGGCATCCTCAAACTGCGCATCTCCCGAGCTCTGCGAGTCCTCGCTGCCCGGGAAACCGCACGTTGGTCCTTGGAGCGTTCGGCGTCGACGAGGGTGTCCCTGTCGACCTCCTTGCTCAGGTCTACGCGGAACTCTTTGTGTGCACTGCCGCTACTGAAGGTGACGAATTAGGTGCCTTTCGCGGTGTGTTTCAGAAGGTCGTCTTTGCTATACCGCCCAAGCATCTTGCTCCGTTTCAGAAGGGTTTCGAGATGCGGAAGTACGAGGACGAGCTCGTGAGCGCGCTCATGGAATGATTGTATGTTGTATTATGTTTCAAGTTACCCCGTCGCGTGCACACAACTACCTATCTTCCTTATGTATAGCTTATATCTGCTGTGTACAATGTATTGCGGAAGCATCGTTTACCCTATGTACGAACGAAATGAATTGCTGTCGTTGGATTGGCAATGCCTGCTTGAACGACGCAAGACTAGGAAGGATGGCCGCTGTCTCCAGTCCGGAGTAACCCTGCAAGCGGCCGGAGACTTCCTTTGAGAAGGCTGAAAAGAACCGCATAGACAGCGTCGATTAGTGAACGTGCGAAGAATTTAGTTTGAAGGACGGCGCAGAGAAGGTGTCTCGCCCGGAAGACCCATCGTTCCTTCTCACCTGCCTTATTCGGCGTCATGCAACGTTGAGAGACACATTTCGCGCGCGTTTTGCGGGGAGAATGATCCACAAGCACTTGTCTCCGGCGCGGGCGTAGCACAGGGTCCATACGCCAGCGCGGGTCTGGCCGCATGCAGCGCACTGATACATGATTGCTGCAGCCAATTTAGCGGCGAGCAGCAGCGACCGTAGGTCCATGGCGTCACACAGGGTTCGCAGCCTGACACGACGTAGACAAGACTGGCCAAGAGGCAAGCGAACTCGCACGCCCGTCCGAGATCGCAGGCCGCAGCGTGCAGCCCGCGCCGCGCCGCCGTTGAGGCGGCTCGGCGTCGACGGGCGGGACGCATCGAGGCGAGGCCGTGCGTGGCGATATCGCCGCTGCACGCCGGGCGCGGCAACGGCGACGTGCTACTGCTAGCACGCGGGATGGAGGTAAAATTTACAGCGCGCAGACCACCCGCCGTCCTAAGTAGCGCATACGCTGCAGCAGAGCTGCCAAGATCGCGCGCCTTTGTCCGCCCATCCCTACAGAGGGCTGCGGGAGGCTGCGGGTCTTGGCCATCCATCGTCTGTGCCTGAGAATCCAGACGCGTTGGCCGCGCGGGCCGCGAGCTGCGTGTGGCAGGAGAAATGTTGATGTCTGAGAGGACGGAGCTCCCCGACGCTATAATTATACAGTAGCGCGCTGTGCCCGAGTATGAAATGCCGCACCCGTCGCACAGCGCCCGCCGCCTGGTCGCCGTCGCCAAGCACCCAGGCCGGCGCGCCGCGTCAAGGCGGCGCATTCGCCGAAAGTTAAGCTCGTCTCCGCGACGGCGGGGGCGCCCGTCCGCCGACCCGAGTCGAACGCCGCGTGGCGATCCACCGCATGCGGCACGACCATTCAGCGCCAGCGGCACTGCATGACATACTGCATGACATACGGTGAGCGTAGCTGTACATAGGACTTGTGGTGGGAAGAAAGCAATACAGGGTGTGCGTGGCTCCTTCGTGGTGGGAGGTTAGGGAAGGCGAGGCGCGCGGGAGGGGGACCCCGGAACCTACGCGGACGTGCCCGTGCGTGGTGCGTGCGTCTGCGCGCATGTGGCGCGGCAAGCGCAATGGTGCGATGAGGAGATGCGATCATGGCTAGCCCATAGGAGAAGCCCATAGGAGAAAGGCGAGCACGGGGGTGCTGGTGGTTGCGTCTTGGGAGCGTGATTGTCGAACGCGGCGTCCGTACGCGTCCCCACGGCAAGCAATATGAGTCGTGATTGTAACCGGTGCTCGTGAAACAGTTTCAACTGCTTGTATGACGGGGTTACATACTGCGACTTCGCGGCTCGCGCTAAACGACTATTGCCGTGGCGATGCACGGTGTTCCTGTGTTCGCAAAGACCTCAGCCTCGAGATCAATAAGAAGGAAATTTTTGAGCTTACAGTTCACTGGTCACGCGAAGGGGATGAACGGGAGATGCCAGGCCACATACAATAGCTCGCGTATTTATTGCATACCTAGAAAATACGTCAGCCCGTATGAAAGCCTACCATACACTCACATAGGGCGCTGAGGACCTGAGGCCTGAGGGCCCGTTCCGCGAGCCGTAGATCCGACATCACTGACCCAGCTCCATCCTGCCGTCGAGCCCGTCATCCCGTCATCAACACAATAAGGACTCGCAAAAGGGGCCGGCGGTGCAGGGCTAGCGCTACGGCGGTGCAGCTGCAAGGTTTGGAACGTTCAGGCTTATGGATTTGTGGAAATGTATGTGCGGCAACATCGACAGTGACCGGTGGCCGACCTTGAGCGGGCGACAGCGCCTACTCGGCACAGCACCGCAGCCCAAGATCCCGCGTTGATGAGCGCAGTCGAGTCAGGTATGTGCATGCACGCGCGAAGAGATCAGCGTCGGCCGGTGACATACGGTGGGAACTACCAGCTGAGCTGTCTGTTGAAGACTCCTAGGCCACGAGGCTTCGGGCACGAGGCTTCGGTACAGGCCTCGACACCCGCCAAACCCGCCCTGAGGCCTGAGGCCTGAGGTTTTAATGGCGTCGTACAGGCAGGGATGTATCGCTTCATACGCACCGCGCTGATCGTGGCGATGCGGCAATCCTGTGGTAAAACAGGCGACAGCGTGTCCGGTCGTGTTTCTTGCCACCCGGCCTGCGCGAAGATCCGTGAGAGAATGAGCAAGCAAAGAGGCGCTCCACTATGATTCACCGAAGCGAGGCGCCTTTGATGGCCAGCCTGTATGAGACCCGTCGTCGAGCGCGACAGTGGCGCAGGGGCGCGAGCCCAGTCACTGCGCGCAGTGCGCGCAGATCTGCTTGCCACCCACGTAATGTTAGGCACGCGGCCTAGCGAGCGCGGAATATCGGCAGCGCGTCCGAAATTACAGCATCAGGTGCAAGGCGCATGCAAAAGAGGCAGAGCGGACTGTGGGTCCTGATGGTCCTCGTGGACATCGAGCAGTCGCATTTGGGTGCGGTCTGGAGTGTGCCCAGGGCATGGTGGGCATCATCAGAGCTCTCGAAGGGCCACCACAAAGGGGCAGCGATTTACTGCAGTTGTGCGGGGACTGCAGGACGCGGTGGAGCGCCATTCGCGAAGCCGTGCCACAGGAGGTTCACGAGGCAGACGACGTGTCCGAGTACGTTGTCATGTCAGTCATGCGTGAGTGGAAACTCTGTGGCCAAGGGCAGACTCACGGCAAAGAAAGCGAGTTGTTGAGCAGGCGACCCCACGCACGTATGAAATTCGCGTTGCGTCATAGCACCGGCCACGAGAAAGAAGAGCAGCTTGTTTCCATCCTCGGTTGCCAAGTCGGAATACAGGGGAGAGGGTACTTCCTGCGTATGCTAGTGCAGCCAGTGCTTCAGCTGCTGGTTTCGTGCTGCGGTGCTTCACTGCCAGTCTGTGTAGAATGCTAAGGCAGTACCCTAGAGTCAGTCTCAGATGTAAAACGCAAGGGAGTAGTCTCACGCTGTCGTTAGCGCGGCACCGCACCCACTTCTCCCCTGCCAACGACGGGTACCGCAGCATGGAGATGTGAAGTTCCTAACAGGAACATCATGTAGGTTCCTGAGAGGCATACGTACCGTGGTGATGCCTCCCACGAAAAGGCACTACTGACTCGTCTGCATGCACTGTATTGTGTATCAGTCGACATGTAGCTGCGGACAGCGCCTGGCTTACATACGTGCTGATATGTAGTGCTACCAGGAGTTGAGACGCCGAGCCTGCGACCCCCAGCGACTGCGATGGGAAAAGACGATTGCCGCTGGGCTTGTTTGCGCGAGCGCTCATGCGCCGGGTGTAGGTTCACGGCGGGTTAGATGGCCACTGGGGACGACTCGGTGATTACTCGCCCACAGGTGCAATGACTCTTCGCGTCGCAGCAAGTGCGGGGCAATGCTAGCGTACTGCGACAGTGCCTCTGGTGCTCGTGGGCCTCGGACCTGAAGCTCCAATGAAGATCCGTGTGGCTCTCGCTTCGGTGACGACAGCACCCCGACGGCTGCAAATAACGCAAAGGGTGTGAAGAGCTCGTGCGTGGCTTCGTCGGCTTTGCTCTGTGAAAGTGCGGTAGCTCACATGGTGTCGTAGGTTGGCTGACAGCGGCATCAAAGAAGTTGAAGGCAAAAAGTGTAGCCCACTGGGAAGCGTCATTAATATCACCACACATGCTATGGGGCAGACGAGAGCCTTATACGGAATGAACACACCTTCGCGTGGCGACCAGCTCGCCGGAGCTCTGCCGACGAGGATCGCAGGATGAAGGCCGTGCGATCAATCTGGCTGAAGGGAAGCTGAGAATGCCAGCGGGTCGGAAGACAGAGAAGGATGGGCTTTGCGAGCCAACGAGAGCGTGATATCCAGACATTTAGAATGAGGAGAATCCCAGATTTGCACCACGGCAGGGGATCTGTGACGCCGTGGGCGATTCGGGCACTAGGCGGCTGTCATTTCCGAAGCAGATCGCCCAAAGCGGTTGAACCGTTAGAGCGGAAGTGTTGGGCGGCCTGGGTCGGGTGGCCGAAAGGGTGGCATGGATGGACAAGTGCGGGGGGGCGGGGACGACGGGTCGCGAGGTGCATCGACAGCTCCCGGTGATACACTGGAAATGGGGTGTCCAAGGACGCGGACGCGTCGATGGAGGCATGGGCGATGTGAAGGGCCGCGAGTGGGCTGGCGCTCCGTGCCAGTAATTGGAGCGGTGACCCTGCGGTGACTCGATGTGTTGCTGGGGCGCATCCCGGCACGACGGTGCGCCCGGGCTCTGCGATAGTCGGCGAGACAAGGCTCCCGTGAGAGCTCGCTCGAGACAAGGCGGATCCTGAGATCATCGGAGACACGATGAATGAATAAAGCCACGAGCCAAATCCAAATGCAGGGATGTGAGACGGTGGACAATAAGGCAGCGGAGTTGGGGGCCGAGCGGCGACGCTAGAGCCAGAGCAAGCAAGCTGTAAGCAGACGGTGTTCACTCATGCGTGCGCGATTTGATATGGTTTGCCCGGGGCGCGCAACAGCATTGCTTCCAGGGCTTCTCCTTTGGATCGGCGGGTGCGGGAGGCCCGTGCGCGCCACGGACACGCGCAGGGTCAGCGGGGCAGCACTGAATTTCCCAAGAGCAGAACACAAAGCAGGGTGACAGGGCGTGCTCGATCGCGCGCAGGGCGGGGTCGATGGGGAGTGCGACGGTGCTGAGGGAGCTGTCAAGTACTGGCGGAGGGCGCGGCGGCACGGTAGACGCGTGGGACGGAAATGAGGGCCGGGGTGTCCGGGGGCGGGGTCGGTCGGTGATCTTAGTGTCTTGTGGGTGTCGCGGTGTGCCAACAACCTTCATCCCGAGACAGCCTATTCGTGGCTTCGCGTCTTTGCATCGAGACTCAGATCAGACGCAGCCTTGCCTTTTCCATCCGAAATGTTTTGTGTCCCCCGTCCGAACACTCGGCCGCAGATGCATCGGACTCGACTCAAAACTGTTTCTGACCACACCATCGCCAGACGGAACGCCGGCTCCTGGAGGCTGCGTATCGCTCGTCTCCCAAATATGGGCGGTTAGATCGACTGCGAGCACTATTTCTTCCGCACCTCTCCTCGACATGCGACCATTTTCTCCCCCCCACATCCCCACCCTCGCTACGCCCCGTCTCTCCGCCCCGGCCCCCTCACCGTCCTCTCGCTCGCCCACACCATTTCTACCATCTCTCGTTTGACCGCCATGACGCGCATAGTCATCCCCTCCATCACCCCGCACTACTTCTCCAGCGCGCCATGGTCGAGGTCCCTCTCCACCCTCAGCTGTCGCGCCCGTCCGCTCTCCAAAATATTCGCATTCGTGCGCTATCACCTCCACACAGCCGTCTTGTTCACATGGACAGACTACAAGACAATCTTTTTGCCCATCGTGCGTGTCGCGCTCCGCACCTTCGACGCGCCAAGCCTGACGTGACCACCCTTGCTTCTCACAGACTGCCTTCGCATGCGCGACGGGCCCCGTCCACTCGCTCTCCAATCTACTTCAGTGCTGGACCTGGATCTGGCTTCACCTGTTGCTCTGCAACGTCTCTAACCAGGCCCGCAGTCGAGAGGAAGACGCCGTCAACAGACCCTGGCGGCCGCTGCCTGCCGGTCGGATCACTGAGTCGCAGGCCATCGTCTTGCGATGGGCAATCGTCGTACTCTGCATCGTCTGGTCCTCAATGTACGATCAGGACCTCGTTCTCACCACCCTTGGCCTCGTTGCGACAACGTTCCTGTACGACGAGATGGGTGTCGCCAGCCACATAGTGGGGAAGAATTTCTGCAACATTGGCGGTTATACTTCCTTTGAGATCGGCGCAACGCGGGTCATTGGTGAGTACCCGTCCGTCCGCTTCTTGAGCCCCCCGGCTGACCACGACCAGGTGCATCTCCCAGCCTGGACTTGGTTTCCATTACCGCCGTCGTCCTCAGCGGCGTCCTCATCTTCACCACTATTCAAGCCCAGGACTTCCCTGACGTCGAGGGCGACAAGGCCCTCGGGCGCATCACCTTCCCGATATACGCACCCGAGTTCTCGCGCCTCTTCACGCTCTTCGCCACCATTGCGTGGTCGGTGTACCTGAGCTGGTTTTGGGCGATCGGCCCTGTGAGCACTGCTCTCTTCGTGGCCTTTGGCACCTATGTCGGGACGCGCTATTATTTCTGGCGGACCTTGGCCATCGATAAGCGGTCTTACCTTATTTTCAATGTACGTTCCGCTCCATTGGTCCCGACCTCGTCCCGGGAGCTGATGGTTTATTGTCTCCCTCAGATCTGGCTCATGCTAGCCCATATTCTTCCTCTCCATGCCAGGACAAGCGTTCTGGCTTTTTGAGTTTACCATAAACTGACCACTCTCCTTCGTTCAAATCTCAATCCATTTATATTGATTGGCCTCAATGTGCCCCTTCGTGTGTATCATCATCGACCACATCTTATCCCACTGTCCTGCTTAATCTCCTCAATGTGTATTAGTATTTACTCTGCCGCACCGCGCACTCCTGTCTACTAGCCCCACACCACCACTGCACATTTCGATTTCGTTCAAAGCATACGCGTAGATTAATATATATCAATCCATTTATTGTTCACTATCCACATCACATCTCCATAGCCCTAGGTCCAGCGGATCCGTACCTACAAGACGAACTGGCCGACATCGGACCCGGAATTTGCCTGTGTCGCGCTCATCAAATGACGCAGTGTGCTCATTTCGCGGGCGCCACTGGTAGGCGGCTGTCGCGCGGCGTCGAGCAGAGGCGCCGGACGCAACGTGCATTCCGCGGTCTTTGTGTAATGAGTGCGTGTACGCGGCCATGCAGCAGATTGACAGGGTCATTACAGGGCAGTGAGATAGCTGTATCGATGCGAGAACGCCACGGATGGCCGGAAGGGTCTGAGAAGGGAGGATCCGTGCAGCAGAAGGCCTGTGGCGATGGAAGCCGCCCGCCTCCATCCAGAACTCCAGAACTCCAGAACTCGAACGCGCGGGGTGGATCCGAGGACGAGAGAGACGTCGCGGAGGCGTGCTGTGCTGCGAAGCGCATGACGAGAGCGGGCACGAAGCAAGAGCATGGCCACCCCGAGAAGAAATGAGTGGCAGCGAGCAATGCGCCGTGCAGCAGACCAAGCGGCGTGGCTCGTGGCCTCCAGGCGGACGCACCTTACATAAGAGAGTTTTCTAAGTTTTGGCACGAGGACGGACGAGGCGGCGGGGTCGGGCTTCGCGCAGGCGAGGCCGTCACGAACCACAATGCGCGGACGGCGGAGAGGTGGGCATACGAAATTCTTTCCCAAGTGTCTGCACCCGAGCTGGCAGAGGCTGCCCGGCCTCGAGGGACATCTTGCGAGTGCGGCAGCACTGTCAGCAGGTCGTCATGAACGGTCCTCTTGTCAGTGCATTGGTAAGTCTTACAGCATTGCAGCGCCGTTGCTGGAGTCACGAAATTAGTTATATGACAAGCTGGCTGACGGGACAGGCTCACGTTAGCAGCAATGCTTGGGAAAATGAGTGTGTGTTCATAACACCCCGAAATTTCTGTGCGGGGGGCTCTGGGCAGGCGCAACCACAACACTGCGCCGAGACCGCAAGGCACTGACGACATTGACATGCGATCGGCGACTCAGCTTTCTGGCGCAAATCTTTCGAAGGGCTTGGGTTTGAAGCTCAGTAGCGTTGTCTCACCCTCGGGGCTTGTCGCGAGGGAGCAACCGGATTTAGAATTGGCGTGAAGGCAGGAGTCCCCGAACACCCCGCCGCGCTGTCGTGAGATGTGCGCAAATCGCGCGCACAGCGTCTCGCAGCCTCCTGTGCGCCTTGACGAACGACAAGAGCCGATAAGCTGCACCGCAGATCAGATCTTCCTGGTGTTTCAGAGGTAGTTCCCATTTTGGCGGGACAAGGTGACGGAGTCGGAACGTACATAAGGCCCTGGAGTGACATTGATCCCAGATCCTCTCGACAATATCGCCGAGCATTATCGTGACCGAGGGTGAGTCGGAATTTCATGGGATTGCGATCGACGCGCACTGTAATTTGAGGTCAACTAGATCACAGAGAAACAGGGTCTGTCGAGCACACTCCGATGTGCACTCCGTCGACGAGTGTGCTGCCCTGACCCTATCGTCACCGACGTGCCTGCTGCGCCGTTGACAAGGTCCCGACAGGCCGCAGAAGCACTCCTGAACTTTGCGAACAAGACGTGCGCTAAGCCTCCGGAGCGTCTCCAGAGGCGCTTCGGGGCTTCTCCATCAGTTGGCGAAGCATATCTGAGAAGCAGCCATGCTAAACTCGTACCCGCACGACGGTGGAATCCAGTTCGATGGTTCGTGGGAGACGACGGGTCGGGATGACTGGACCCGCGGCGATCCTGAGCCTGTAAGTTGGTCGGCAAGTCAACGGTTCGCGTGATATGATGGATGGCTGGAAAAGCGTACGGCAGGGTCTCCGGTCTTCCTGCGCTGGGCTTCGGAGCCTACGGAGTGCAACCTGATCTGGCTGCCCGCCGACCTGCACGGTCCGGGCATCGTGTTTCGTCGGCATCATTACTATTGCGCCCGTGGCGAGCTTGGCCCCATGCTAGCGTCCAAGAGGGATGTCAATCAGACTCAGTACAGTCGGTGGGTGGATATAAGCACAACATACGTACTGCTGTCGGAGCAGTCCACGATCGACCAGTATGGACGCGGGGTGAAGAGCGAAGACAGCTGGTAGGTGCGGCGGCGCCCGCCATGCGCCTAAACACGATATTCGGATCACAAGATGGGGTAACTCATACATAGACCGCTCGGAGATGACAGAGCAATCTGTCGAAGTCTGGGTCCGGTCGAGTTGGGAAGACTTAAGTATACGTGAGCCAGAATGGAGAGAAACAGAGGGTTTCGCACGCCGTATGTGACTGATTGATTGCACTGCACTCCGGCGCGCCGTTGGTGTCTCTGAAGGGGATAGACGGAGAAACCACTGAGAATAGTTCATGAGCGCAGAGGATGTCGCCGGAGGCAGTGGCAATATGAACGAGCGGCCGCATAGCGCTGTTGCGAGGGATGGGGACTCAGGAAGATGGTCCTGCGCAGCTTATACGATTCCGGAGTGTATATGAGCGCGGCATACTAGCTCAAGACACTCAGGAGTGGGGCACTGGGTTCCCGTCGCTGAATTAAATCGATTGGTTGTGAATTGTCCTATTCACAAAAGTAGGCAGAAACAACTCAGATTGCAGAACTTCAACTATCTCCTTTGGGTGAATAAAGAGGACGTACCCGATCACAATAAAGTGGACAGAGCCCGAGCTAGGAGCATGACACGAGACGCGGACGCCCTTGAGGAAATGGAGACGGACTCCGTAGTGGCCGCGCCCATAGTCTCTCTGATAATCGGATGGATTAGATTGTCGGATATTACAGATCGATAAAACTCTTCATATACACGGGACAGCTCTCCAATGGGCTACGCCAGATGAGAAGCCAAGTGGCATGATTAACGGAAAACGTATCTTTCGCACTGCCTGATGGGCCATAAAGCTCCAGTCAGGAGCTCTTCTGCGTAGCGTTCCGTTCGTCAGCCTGATTAGCATCGCCGCGGCTGTTAAGTACAGCGACGGGCGGCCCACAGCGAGTCCGGACGGTGAGGGATTAAAGCAAAGGCTATCGGGATTTGCCGGATGACCGGGGGGAAGGTGGCGTCGGCTTTCGCGCGCCTTGACTCTCGAGCTGACCTCGAGGTCTGCCTTTCTACCGCAATCCTTGGATAATGTCCTCAGCATCTTCACAAGATGGGAATCCTGAGCCATCGGGCTCGTCGAGCTCCCAGCCGTCCAACCACCGACCACACCCAGAAGCGCCGCCGCCGGTGCAAACTCCTAGGGAAGCCAGTCTGCTCCCGTCCCTCAAACTGAGCATACCGCGCCAAGGTGTGCTCTGTTCCGGACTGCTTCTACGTGCCGTCATTGTTGACCACATTGCTGTAGGACGCCTCTCGTCGGCAACATCGGAACGCTGTTTTACATACTGCTCGCAAACGCACCGAGGGCGCGCGGAGCGACGGGAGCCCACTTGCCGCACCTTCTGTCTGCGCAGCGTATTCGCACACGAGGTCAACCGCACATTGGCCGATGCAGGCTACCACCCGTTCCTCCCACCCACTTCCACGACTTCCGTCCCTGCGGAGATACCGCTGTCCCCAGAGGCAGACACAACAGTCAGGGAGTACTATGCGGGCCAGCCAGCAGAGGAGCTGGATGGTTCGGAGAGTGTCGAGCCAGGGAAGCGTGAGCACTGGAAGGAGGGCTACTATGTCTGGCTGTCGCGGAACCGGGTCGCGACCGTCGAACACCTGGCGCACATGAAGCGGGACCTTCCCTCGCAGGCAGCGTATGAACAGAGCAAGGCGTTGTGGGAGCGCGCAATCCGGGAGGGAAGGGAGAAAGATTTCCTGCCAACTGCTGACGCGCGGCTGGTTGGCAACTCGTGGAGGGACGATATGTACGCGGACGTCTAGTGAGTCATCCTCGCGCTGCATGTGCGCCTCGATGATCTGACTGGATCGTGACAGCAATCCACCGTATACGAGCCTCCTGGTGCACGTGTCCGATCCCGCACCCCAACTGCGCAAGCTTCTGGCCAAGTACCTCGCTCCGTCCCAGCGCTTACTGGCTCTGGCCCGCGACTCCGTCACTTCAGGAGACCAAGCCGTGCTGGTCGCCAAGATGCAGACCGCAGTAATGAGTGGTGCGCCTTTCTCACTTGCAGGTACTGTCGGGAAGAGGATGTGGAGGTTGCTCTGGGGTGAAGGCGATGGGGAGGAAAGAGGATAGTGCACGAAAGTGAGCCCGCCTTCGTGTTCAAGCTCTTGCTGTGTATTTTGCTCGCCTAGATGTCTATGTATGATACCACAATCGCCTATCCACCTCTGATGCAGGATACCCTAGCTGTCTTCCCTGGCTCCAAGATGGCTTTGAAGTTTTCCTCATCGGTGTCTCGTCAAGGCACATGCATGTAACTGACATACTGACGTTGGTCAATTTCGGCTTACATCTCCCACAACATGCGTCGCCGAGGCCTTACATTCTCGTTTTAGATGTTCGCCCGGAGAACATGCGCAGTACCCACCCCGTCGCCACTGTTGATATAAAGCTGGTCACCAGCCCACGGGGAACATGTCTTTCGTCCCCGAGTCCGCCTGCGAAGAGCACGCGGCTGAGCACTGGCTAGGTGGTGAGCTCCTGGTAAGTATCTGGCGTCATGCGCCCATAGCCGCAACTAGTGGGACGACGACTACGAGGTTGTGGAAGGGTACTGGTTCATTTTGAGTAATCTCGGCCACGGTACGTTCGCCAATCCTACGCACGCGACTTCGTAACTAGGGTCTGTATGCACAGTGCGACGACAGTGCCACCCGCAGGACTACAATCTCGTCACTCCCGCGATGCTCCGCTCGGCTGATGTCCTTCTGAGCGCAGGATACGGCACGAAGTGGGCCCTGGGTTGCATGGTCAGTGCCGCGCCTGCTGCATATCGTTCTGAATCTTACATCCCCTAGACTTTGCCACTTCTGACGGGCCACTCGGCCTACCTTCCGAGACGAATGGCGACGCCAAACTAAGTACCACTTGCAACACATTGTCGAGTTCACTGGCGACTTCATCCCGAGGCATCTTCTTAGCTCTTCTGCGCCCTCCCCCGCACCGCCCGAGACCGACGGTAAGTTAAAGCTTTGTATCCATCAGAGCCACGCACAAGTCTGAGTCAATGATTAACAGTGCTGTTCAATCGCACAGCCGATCAGGCTCCGCGCCAGAGGCATCCACTGCTGCCAGTGTTTCGGTAAGTGCGGTCGGTCATATTTTTGCGTCGCGCAGTACGAGCAGGCCGTTTAAAGTCGAACGATGTTCCCTATGTACTGCTATCATGTATAATGTACACGGCCTTCGGAGGCGACCGACGGAGCAGCGGCGAGCTCAAGGAACAACGCGTGTAATGTGCGTTTCACGACACGGAGGCTACGGTCACTGTATACTGAGGCCCTGTATATATTATACTCCAGCAATGTCGACAAGACGGTAAGTATTTGTATCGTTAGCGGAGGGTGCGACTCTGTGAGGCCGGCGAGGCTGGCCCGGCGATATCGGTCAATCGGTCGCTAACGCCGACGGCAGTTGCCGCGACCATTAAAGCGCAATTTTTTCTTTTCTTTTCCTCACCGTCGCGCGAAGAATCGCCATCGCAGCACACGCACAAAGAACTTCGCGTTCTCCCTCTCAGCTGTGGGGAAAGTCCCCGGAGACACAGAGCATCCCACCTCGCGCGCATCCTTCGTGGAAAGCACCCGCCTCTAAGACGGCGGCCAGCGCGGTGCGCGTCGGGCCCTCCCAACCGCGTCTGACGCAGGCATGGGACGGGGCTCTGTGGCTCGGTTTCCCCGCCGTAACGCGAAGATACGAGCGGGCGGGGCGCTGGGCTTGTTGCTCATAGGCACAGTTATGCGATTGCTGGCGCGGCAGCGCCGGTAACAGAATGGGGCTCACTCTCGTGCGACGTTCTTTATTTTTTCCACACATCAGCAGTTCGCCTGCTTCTTTACCGCGTTGCCAGATGAGGATGATGGAGATGAAGCGTTGCAGGGGGCATACATATACATACGGTGAGTGTCCTTTGACTTCTTTGGGGGTTGGCGGTTGCATGATGCTTTTTGGATTTTTGAATTTCTTCAGGGAGGATGCCCTTCAGGGCAAAGGCTCCAGAACCTTGACACTTCTGAATCTTTCTGTTTCGCTGTGCTTCACGTGTGCCCGACTCGGACTGACTCACGTTGCGTCAGGTTAGCATGTCCAGCTTCCACGCGGTCCGCAGCCCAACGAGAGGATATGGTATGACTTGATCTTAGGGCACGGTGCGCTACCTGTCGATATCTGGACATAAACAACATGTGGAAGCTCGACATCGTGGTATTGATTCACCGCGAACATCGCATTCTAGCCTTTCGAGAATGCATAGTTCCGACCTCGGAATGACAACACGATCGACGGCACTGGCATACCCAGGGCGCAAGATCGGGACCAGAACATCGAAAAGCATGTTGATCTAATCGCTTGGCGGCACTCACCCTGCATGGTCTCTGACTAACTCAGCTCAGCATGGCGATCTGCTTCATGCGGGCTCCATTGACTGACGCCGTAGAGCGTGGATGCGTTGTGGATGAGTTGCTCATATCCGGCGCATCAGTGGCAACGAATGCCAGCACTGTTGGTATGTCCCTTCTCGTGAACAGTCTTCAAACAAGCTCAGAACTTTCTCCAGCTCCAGCTCCAGTCTTAAGCTTAAGTATTGCGCACACGCGTCGGCGCGATGCTCGCAACACATGGACCTCGATATCCGCCTTCTTCCTCACCAAAGTGATCCGTCTCGAGGCCCGTGCAACGTGCCTTCTGAAGCTCTGCCGCATTCTAGCGTCCATTGCCTTTGACAGCACGTCAAGAGCGCTCTCCACTCCCACACTTTGCCATGTGCCCCGCGCTTTTCCGTTGGCATTGGAGGTTGCAGTCTCGCATGTAAGTTGCAGTTATCCCGATGCCGGACTATTATCCAAATCCATGTCCAAAGACGCCTCGTCTGTCCGTTGCCGTACTATTCGCTGGGTCGTATGTTCTCATCAGCCCTACGCTGGTGAAGCGCGCCGATCCGCAAGGCATCGACGTGTCGCATTACCAGGGTTCGATCAACTGGAACACCGGTACCCGTCAAAGCAACGGCGTCGCGTTCGCTTACATCAAAGCCACTGAGAGAACCAGTACGCCGCCCATCAGCCAATGCGTAGTCCGCCACTAGATTGTCTGCTCATGCATGTGCGCATAGCTCACACAGATCCCAGCTTCTCTACCAACTGTGTCGGCGCGACCAACGCGGGCTTGATCCGTGGCGGCTACCGACAAGTCCACCGGCGTGGCGCAGGCCAAGTTCTTTCTTGCTCACGAAGGTTTCCTCGCTTTACCTGCCATTCTTGATGCGCATAACGAAACTCCGCCGTGTATGTGGCTGGTCGAGCGACTGCATCACCATCTCTGGAACTTTGGATGTTGGGGGTGAGAGTTTGGATTTGCGGAAGCAGTAAGGTCTAGCATTTCACCCGTATTTGCCAAGTATTTGCAGCGAATCCAAGCGGGCCGGAGAGCTGCGGCCTAAGTGCCTCTGCAGTCAAGTACGTCTACTAGCGTTTGAGTCGTCGTTTTTTCCACATTGAGTGAAATCTAACCAACCGGGCGTTAACACAAACGATAAAAGAATTCTTTGAGATGACAGGTATATGGTGTAAATGGTATACAAGGGCGTACGAAAGCGAAGGGTGATAAGTAAGTAAGATAATGTGATGGTATATAGAGGCGTTCAAAACATTCAAGCCTTCTTGGACTTTGCCAAAATGCTGCGCAACCACCCTCGCGCCTTCGCTGCGAACTGTATGGGAGCGACCTTCTGCGATGAGCGCGCATCGGCGATGGGAGGCTCCCGAGGAGGCGAGGGTGCAACAACGGCAGCGCTCTTCGTGCGGAAGACGAAGCGTCTGGCATTGGCACGCGGTGCAGAGGGCTTCGTGGGCCGAGTGGCTTTGCTGAAGATACGACGGAATATGCCGACCTTTGCTGCGGGCGGGGGCCCCCGCGCCTTGTGAGGCGGCGCGTAGATCAGCTTCGATGACATAAACCCGAATGCTGGGAATGGGTCGTCCGCGGGGGAGAAGGGTGTTCCCGACGGCATGAGGAGGGGGCCCGAGTAGATGATGGGCCGTGCCGTGAGACCACAGTGTGATGGCATACGGTACGTAGCAAGACCATCCCAGTTACTAGCGCAGAATCAGAATGCAACTCATTGCCCTACGGGAATAGATCCACGTACATATTTTGAAAAAAGGGATGGTTCTTCATCTCTTGGACAGAAGGCCGTAGCAAAGGATCCTTGGCAAGAATCTGAGATGTCGACAGTGAGTGGCGCGCGAGACAAGAGGGAAGCAAGCGTAGCACACACCTTTCTGAGGAAATCTTGAGCGTTCTCGTCTGCCACGAAGCAATCATCTTCTTCAAACTGTAATGCAGCATTTATAACCTGGTCATCGAGCGACGCAGGGTCCTTTGGGTCCAGGGCCACAACTTTCAGAGTTAACTGATAGTATCTCGAAAGCTGCCATAGGTCGAAATGCTGAGCAGGTACCGTCTCTATGCGGGCGTCCTTGCAGACGGCATCCTGTATGTGATTCTTGTGGCTCTCTGCTTGGTGGCGTCAATATAAATGACGAACTTGGAGTTATGAAAGGACACATTTTCCAACAGCTGCGCCATTGGTCCGTAGGTCAGAGGCACAGCATCTTGAATGGCAGACTCATATCTAGTGTTCTGCACGACTCTGAGTCTCTGAGGTCATGCAATCCCGACTATGCAAAGAGGGTACTAATATTGGACCTACCACTCATTGACCCACAAAACATGATTATGACCGGGTGTGCTGTTACTCTGAGGTAACTTTGACAGTCGCTGCACGGCGTCGAAATAGGGCACGATTTTAATATGCAGACGTGAGCTCAAGCCTCAACGTAGCCTGGAAATTTTTAAACACGCGCGGGGTTTGATCTACACATCTCGGCTTCGAATCTCACCTGCGTGCAAGAAAAAAATCGAACACGTAGGGGAAATGGTGCCTCAGAGTTTGCTCAATGTGAGTCGGTGTGGCGTCCGAAATGTGTGGCCGTCTTTTGCCGAACCCATCCGGCAGTTGCCGCACCACGTTTTCCAGCGAACGAATCATCACAAGATACCTTTTTATTATGTAATAAGATTCAGTGTGAGGCATTGTCCTCTGTACCTGAAGCTTTATGTTTTCTAGTACAGCCTCACATTTCTCCCGCGTCGCCACTCGCGGCAGCGCTCGTTTTCTTCAAGTGGCGGTGCATGTGAGTTCGCTGTTCAGCCTGTTGTGAACTCCGCACTCTACAGGGGGATCCTAGTTTGCGAAGCGCTAGCGATGCACTGCATGCCTTCCCTTATATTTTTCCGTCTTGTGTGCGACCGCTTAACATCACGCTGAGTGCTCTCATGAAGTTCCTAGTTCGGAGGCGTACTTGTATATGGATCCTTGTGAGTCTGAATGATACTAAAGTAGGCATCAATGAGAGGCAGCAGGCTACTGTCAGCTCACAGCTTTGAACAAGGTCCGTGGATTTATTAGCTTTGTCCAGTTCGCCGTGCGGCACGAGGCGTGCCTCCTATTTGCAGTGTCCTCAGATCCGAATATATAAAGTCTCCTAGTGCAGCTAATCACTCAACCCTTCTCTATGACGACTCCATCTACTACCGTCAGGCCTGCATCCTCGGCGATTACCCCCTCATCCAACACGCCGCGCGCTAGCACAGTTGCCTCCACACAGGCTGCGACGATGCTAAGCAAGAGGCCCTCCACTACAGCAGCCCGGCTAGCGTCATCCGTGAATCCGCGCGTCGTCAACCCGGGAGTCGAGCTCTTGACATACCAGTATGGTGACAAGATGGTGTGGGCCAAGGCTGGAAAGACATACGAGGTCCGTCTCGCGCATGCTATTTCTTCCTCGCGACCGACCAGTGCCGCCACACAGGAGGCAATGGCATATGTCATAGAAGCGTTCCCCGAACTCAACACCGTCGACCAGGCCAACATCACGCTCGACGTTTACGTCGACATGGCGGCGGGGAAGAAGAAGCGCAACGCACCGACCGTGCGCATTATGCAGTCGTCGTGGCCCATCGTTGTGCAGAAGCTCAAGACGTACGACGTGGTTTTAATCGGCGTGCAGCTGCCGGTGGACCCTGCAAAGCCTGACAGTCTGCCGTCGTATGCGTTGGCGGCTGGCTCCGAGAAGAGGTCGGACGGACTTTTGCACCCAGACGACGCTAAACACCTACGGCGACGAGCGCGCAGCGTGTCACGCCTCGTACCGGACTTCTTGAGGCCAAAGAGCCCTGCGAGAGATTGACACACTCGGTTACTTATTCATGCGTGCGGCAAAACTAAACACAGTATGCACAGAATTCGCCTTTCAGCTTCAACCTTCAGTCCGCATAATTACATTACATAGCCTACGCAGCTGTTTGCCTGGAGATCTAACAACACCAACACGATTACTTGACGGTTAGCCACTATGTCACGAGGCGACGTTGCGCTCACCGCCGTGACGAATAAACGTCTTCGCCACCTAGTCGAAGTTATTGCCAGTGCTTGCTGGCAGAGCAATCCGGCGATGCATTGTGCCGAAGCCGGCGCGTAGTGCAGGCACTGCCACAGTTGCCACTCAACCTGACAGTGACATTGACATAACACTATGCAAGCGGCGGAGGGTGAAATTCACCGAGGGATTCACCCATATCTACGATGTTACGCACCGTGTTACTAGATGAATATCATCCAGACCCGGTGTTTGTAACCTTTGTGTTCGGTGATAAAATCTCGTTGAAAATCACTCGGATTTTGCATCGTTTCACCGTGTCATTCTCGAGACCTACGGGGATTATTTTCACCGTCTAGACAGGTTAAAAGACACTAGTTTTCCCGGTTCAGATAACCGTGGGTGACACGATGAAAGTGACCGCGCTGAGCACGGTGACATTCACCAAGACCTATTTGTTCGTGTTCACCGTGCATTCGGGTGAATTTACACCAATTGTGAAGTGAAAATCAATTTAAATTGTTGTACTACTGTGCTACGGTCATTGCAGTGCTGCCTCAAGTGCACAGATCTCGATCAGATCGTGCGGGCTATGGCACGTCGGTCACTGCAGCCGCATGAGCAGCCTATGCGCAGAGGAGACTACGCACCAACAGCAAAGGGGACGGAGCTCGCGGCAGCACTGGGAGTTGCGAGGGAGGCGCCAGTGCATCTGGGACCGCGCAGGTTAGCAGGATGGCATGTGCGGAGACTGTACACGACATACCGCGAGCAGGCACCCCAGTCAACTACCGATACCGCGTCGTTGGCTCGTGCGGCCCTCGTGCATAGACAGCGAGCGTGCATTTAGCTGGAGTGATGGTTGACAGTGATATGTAAGTGCAGGGGCCGAGCTATTGAGAACGGGGTGCCCTCACCTTTGCTTATCATGATTCATTAACCAGAGTGCGCTGATTCGCGCTCAAAGACGCGTTGAGTATGGGGCGAGTAACCAGATGTGTAAGAAGACATACCTCGTCCGGCGCCTCTCACGCAAGGTGCAGCGCAATAGAAGGGCGGGAGCAGAGAACAGACGGAGAGTGTGCAGGCGTAAAGGTGGAAGTCGAGTGAAAAAAGATACAAGGCTGGTTTCTCACGCATCGACATCAACAAACAGCATGTGCGGCATCACGCCGTCACGTCACGATCATCCGGCGTCGCCTCTCGAGTCTCCTCCTCTCCTAGTCCTACTGTACGCGACACGTCCCGCGCTCATTCACTGTCAGCCCCAGCTTCCACTACGCTTCTCAAACTGGCCCACGCTCGAATATCCTTACGCTTCCCTCCCGATTGCGCCCAGGCTCAACCGCTTGAGCGCGTGCTCGACGACCGACCGTTCCCGCGTCTGCTGGGCTCTCATGCACGCTGCGTCCGACCCCGGAGCTCGCGCATCGACTCCATGCACTGCATTCAGTCAAGAAGAGAAGAATTCAGACCACCGGAAGAACAGAGAGAAATGGGGACTGAGCCATAGGGTGAGCTGGAGTTGCACCTGCACCCCTTAATGCGCACCCTTGCTCCGTACGCGTTCTCGCATACTGTCTGGCAGCTCTCCTCCGCAGTGCATGTGCACCAACTGTCAGTTAGATCTTTTGGAATAGTGTTAGATCTGAGAAATATATACATAAATTTAGCGGCACTACATGATATCGATGCTTTTCATCGAGTTGGAGTAGTTGAATTTCACCGACCTAGACATGCTGATGGTGGCATGTCTGCCGTTCACCGCCAACAGTGGAATATCACCGCAAATGCAGGTGTCCGTGGCTCGGTGATTATCAACGCTGAACACCCATCACCGAGTCATCACCGCACATGCCGGTGAACGTGCAAAATCACCCATAAACCCGGTGACCTTAACCCTGGATTGGCTTCATAGTGTAAGCCTGTATTCACTGCAGAGTCTCCGCCAGCCTGAGAGGCTAGGATACGCTGCATCTGCTCCAGAATTCCATTGATCGTAACTAATGTTTACGCAGTGCAATGCGGTGCCTTGCAGGACGTTTCTCCCTTCTGTTGTCCACGTCTGGTTCGTGTTATCGCGCCACCGTGCTGTGCACGGTGCAGTGCCATCACTCTATAAGCACGTCTTCTCAACTCGCTCGACGTGGCCGCGTCCTGGAACCTGTACCTTCTTCCGATCCTGGAGGGTGGCGGCACCCGTCGATAGTCGCTTCCGGTCCTCAGCGCCCTCGGCGGTGGCGCGACGGTGCCACCTACCTGTACGCCTGTACGTGCGCCTCCCCACACTGCCCTTCGCGGCACTTGAACACGTCGTTGACATAGCCCCGGGCTCTAGTATTTAAAGAGCAGCGACTTTCAGAGCGTTTTCCGCCATCGACGTCCTCTCTCCCTACCAGAGATCCTCCAGTGTTACAGGACATCAGACCAATTCATCATGTCTGTAACTCAAAACGAGTCCTCACTTCCTTCTTCCAACGCCCCATCGGGCTCTTCCAATGCCCCGTCGAGCTCTTTTAATGCCCCATCGAGCTCTGACAATGTTCCATCGAGCTCTAACAACGTCAAGTCTGCGCCTGACATTATGGGCTTCCAATATAAGACGGAATCTGCTTTGGTCGCCTGGCCCCTCACATACGATGTGCGCATTCTTTACGCTCATACGAATACGTACTCACTATATTCATCTATGCAGGCCGCTTTGGAGATGGCGTGCGATACATTCCCGGAGCTCCGTGAGAGCGCGACAGATGACATCCACTTCGACATCCGCACGGAAACCATCCAGAGATTAGCTAACGGCCAGAACATCACGAAGCGAATCACAGTGCGCGTCACCCGCTCGGCGTGGCCCACCATCTCGCGGAATCTGCGGCGTGGCGAGTTTGTCCATATCCGCGTAAAGGAGCCGCCGCGCAGCCGCAGCCCATCACCTGCATCCACCTTGATCGACCCGCCTGCCTACGCGCAGGTGGACTCTGTCAAGTACGGGACATCGCTCCACCCGGACGACGCGCAGCGTAGCACGGGGCTTCTGAGCGGGCTCTTCAGGAGTCGGTCACGGAGCAACTCAAGTGAGTCGATGAAGAAGGTTGCGGTGGTGAATGTGGTAAGTAGTCTAGTGATCTTCTCTAGATGCGCTTTGTACTCATACTCCACGCGCAGGGTCCTTGAAACATCAGAGAGCTCGACCCTTGCTTTGTTTCTCATCCTCGAAAGCAGAACGGTGCTTGTCGGCACCTGTATCTTTCCATCCATTTCCTCACTGTATATTCACTCCATACACATACCCGCTCAACTGTCTTGGGGGCGAACTCTGGGCTCGCCGCTGTATCTAATAGCTGTCATCTTTGTTTTGCCGGTACCTACATAGAGACCTAGCGGCGATTGAGATAAATGACGTCGCCTTGCTAGGCGTGAATGGCAGCTCTGGGTATGCGAAGGCAAACCTCACATGTAGGATGTCAAGGGTCCCGGTACTCGTCCCTACGTCCGACTATGCCTGAGCAGCGCCTTGCTCCTGAAAGTTGCATTGTACTGCAGTAGGTTGTTTATGTCCCGCACCCAGTCATCCTCCTTCCCGGGAACCACGCCTTCTCCCTGTGCTTCGGCGGGCTCCGCGATCGACGACCGATTGATGCAAGGAATTGGGTGCAACGATGCGCGGACCGTGACAGACTCGCCTGGGCCCAGTACATGCGATACCTGGCCGTCCATTGAGACGCCGGCAGAAGCGCGACTGCGTTCGCCGATCTTTGTGACAGGAGGCAGTGAGAATGAGGTTGGTGGAAGGCGATGCGATGAGGACCTACCCGTAGGGTTATAGACGATGATGCAGGAAATACGAGTGGGCGGAACGAAAGGCTCCGTGGACATATTGGGGTGAGGACCAGTGCGCTTAGAGACGGATGGACGATTGGGCCACCGGCGGAGAGAGAATAGGCTGTAGAGCCTGTTGGTGTAGAGACGATAAGCCCGTCGGACTAGAGTAGTTACTTGGATCTCAGCCTTGCACAGCTGTGATCGAAGGCGTAACGTACAACTGCTTCCGTTAGATGTTGTCCGTCCACATAAGCGTCGATAGTGTTCAAGTGAGGACTGGAGCCACGGTGCAGGGCGACTTCATTCATGACTTGCCAATCTGGCGGGTTCGGCCTTAGTATGAAGAGGGGCGGTTCCTAGTTTTCTCCGCACCTTCACCGTCGTTACCCATGAGCTTCCCGTCTTTATCCAAGAAGGTACAAGATAGACGCATCCGGTACAGCACGGTGGCTTTCCCCTGGAACACGCTCTCCAGGGCTTTTGCGAAGTCGTCGACGTCTATACGGTTTGGAGGGTCAGCATCGAAGCAACTGGCTCATGTGGGAGACGCACGGAATGGAAGCAGGAAACCAAGTGTTCCCATAGAGAAGCTGAGAACCGGCGGGACAGCACCAACTTTGAAGAGAGACGACGCATGCAGGATAGTACCATCGCCTCCGAGTGTGATAACCAAGTCAATTTTCTCGGCGTCTTCTCCTTAAAATGAGAGCGTATGAGAGCGTTAGAACAATCATAAGTCTCCTGATATATACATACCTGGCCGCCACACCTCCACATTCTGCGGAATGTCCTTCCGATCTTCATGGAAGACTCTTACATTGGGATAGTTTGTCCGCACATGCCTACAGACAATGCGTCAGTTGAGCGTCGCGCGGGCAAAGGGCTAAAGCCTCACTGAAGAAAGGAGTCGATAGCATCAATGACAGGCTTCGTGCGGAGCTTGTTCACGATGAGTATGCCCTTCACCGTTGCTGCATTCGTGCTACCTTGAACGGCCCGAGGCAGTCAATTGCCTGGCTCAGAAATGGAGAGGCAACTACGCACGCAGAGCATGTGGCGGTGGCTGCTGAGAGGAGTCGGTGATGAGCGTCCTACGCCTTGGCATCGACCATTCGTTGGCCAGCCAGCGAGAACGGCAGAGCCCGTTCGCGGGCACAGGGGAGAAAAGTCGGTGACATCTGTGAAATAAGGCTACCGTTGCTCTGTTCATCGTGGCCAGTGCAGAGAAGTGAATCTCGCAAAGTGTAGAGAATGGGTGGTCGTCGGGCTGGACGCGAGAGAGCGCAGCGGTCGCAGTGCGAAAGCAGCCCTCGACAGCAAGTAAGACGCGCTACGGGACTAACTCGGCAACTGCTAACGACCCAAACCTCACACAAATCTGTCGAGGGCTAGCACAAGATCTGTGCGGGAAACACGTTTTGTGGCTGCAAATGGGCCACGTTGGGAAGGTACTGTCACGTGTACGCAACGTCGCGCCTTACATAATAAGACGCGACTTCGCACCGCTGACTTGGCTTGTTCTCTTTCCCCTCCTCTGCATTCTCTGTACCCCCGATATCAGTGCATCTCATCCTGGCTTATATACGCACACGATGGCCACGCAGACAAAGCGCACGCGCTCCCAGACGACGCTTGATACATTCTTCAGGCCTCAGCAATTCGACGTTTCCCCGCTCAAATTCGCGCGCACTGCAGCAAAGACCAGTCACATACATGCGAGCACGTCACAGCCATCCAGAATGGAAGCGGGAGGCTCTGGAGCAAGCGACGACGAGCGCATCTCGAGGAAGGGCAAGGAGAAGGAGGCAAGCATCGCTCGACCGAAGAAGCGCTCCTCCTCGTCGCTCGAGCGCGACGATGCAGTAGGACTTGGCGAAGAGCGGCTCAGGAAGAAGGCGAAGCACGATGGACTAAATGAAGGTGCGCTGTTAGCTGATCGTGTGTTGAAGGAGACTTGATGCGAGATTCGCTCACAGGCCCATCACGTCCCCTAACAGACGGTGTCGACCACCTGAAGATCTTTCCTAGCCCTCGGAGACCTGCTGGTCCCTTTGATTTCTCTGTCCTTACCCCCCGGAAGCAAACGCCGTTGTCGGCCGCTCAGTCCCCGAGCACGCCTTCCCGCCGTCGTGCGGTCTCTGTCCCCGCATCTTCGTCACCGGAGGTTCCCCATCTTGACCTCCGACAACTTCACTCTTCCCCCCAACGTGCTCCTTCTACGTCTCCGATCCGACCAGTGCTGCGGTTCACTAGTGTGCCGCGTGTCTTTCGGTCAGATGACGACGATATGGAGGTCGATCCTGAGCCGGGCCTTAGCACCCCCATTCCCTCCCTGAAGCTACCGCAAGACGTTGAGGCCCCTCATATACCGCCGGAACAGCCGACGCTACTCGCCGAGGACTCTGTGCCACTGTGGACGCCGAGAGCCTTAGCCTTTGATTCGTCACTTTCATCCCCGCTCACACCCATTCCACCGACCCCTGCCTCTACTCGGCCGCCGATTCCAAGTATGCTAGATAGCTTCCTTTCTGATGACCCCATGCGTGTGAGTGTTCAAATCTCACTCATTTATGAAACTGTGACGTTCATCGCTTTGAGCACAGGTTGGTCTGTCAACGCCGCGGGCGAGCTTCCTGGAGCCGGAGAACGAAGCCACGCCTCGGGTGGTATTCGTCCCGCCGGTTGTTGAAACCCTTCCTGCCGCCACGGACGGAAATGACGAGTTTGCGCCGGCCCACGATGTCCCTACGCCCCAAATGGCTATCGCAGATCTCGTCCATGTTACTCCAGAAGCATCACTCTCGCCGAGCCTCTCGCTTTCCGATGCCTCGCCTTCAGATTCTGCAGTTTCACACGAACAGTCTAGCTCTCAGGTCGTGGATACCCCCAGTGCCCCCATCTTTGATGACGCACTTCCAGCTACACATGACCCAGAGCAGTCCACACCGTCCGTCGCCCCGTCAACATCCTCTCTACCTATCAGTCGACTTCCACGGCCGTCTAATTACAGGCGACAAGACGACTCGTCGTCGCTTTCCCCGCTGTCTTCAGACGCAGAAGATGAGCCTACGTCCGAAACACCTCGTCGACCTCCAGTCGCATCTGTCAAGATTGCTAAGAAGGGACGCCTCCCGATGGTCTCCGGGTCTAGTCGGGGTAGGGGCCGGGGCAAGCAATCTCTCACAGGACGTTCTGCAGTTCCTGCGTCGCGCCTCACTCGATCCACCTCTCTCAAGCAGCAGAAGCAGCAGAAACCGGATGCAAACGACCAACCGGCAGTCACAAAACCTGGAACGATACCAGCTTTCTATGCGGAGACGAAAGCGAAGTCTGTTGCGAGCTCCAGCTCCAGCACTTCCCAGTCGAACAGCAGACCAACGTCCACGGTTCCGACGGCGAAGTCTTTCAGTTTCTCGTATGCCGCGCCTACTGCTTCGTCGCAAACTAGAGCATCGGAAAAGTCACCGTCGAAGAAACCGATCTCTCTACCCAAGCCTGCCTCATCCAAGCCGACGTCTCCTGTGAAGCCGGCTTCGACCGCTGGGTCGTGGGCACGCCCGCAGGCACCTAAGCTATCCAGCCTGTCCAACCTATCGCAGGCTCTGGAGAAGCTGAAAATGCCCAACCCACGCCCTGTCACCAGTCTCGGCTTCAATGGCAACAGTTCGCAATCCTCTGATGCGGGGTCTAGCGCTATGGCTGCACATGCCAAGGACGACAGTCATATTGGGCGATCGGATCCTGTTGTGGGGAGCAGCAAGCTCGTGGCACCAACGCTAGGGAGGACGTCCACACTGCCTGCGATCGGCAGTAAGCCTGCTACTGCGTCCATGACTAGGCCATTCGCGTTGCCGTCTTATAAGCCTGCAGGAGCAGCTGGTCCAAGCCGCATCAATCTGGGCTCTGGGGTCGTTGCGGGCCGAAAGAACTTCTTTGGCGGACCCATGCGAACATTCGAGAAGGTGAGCAAAAAGTCAAACTTGCCGGTCGTCCTGGGCAGCCCGGTGAAAGGTGGACAACGGACGGATGTAGCGGACGAGGGCTCGTCTGTCGCCGGCCCGTCTGGAAGTGGAACGATGGCGCCCCCTGTGGCACCGATGGACTTGTCCGGCACTACAGTAACTCTGGATAGTCGATTGCATGTCGGAGTCATCGACCGCCCGAACCCTCGCAAGCGCGACGACTCGCGCCGCGCGTCCATGGCGTCGGAGCTGATAACGCAAACCCTCGCTGAGCTCCCGCAGACACCCTCCCCAACCAAACCCGGCTCGAAAGCCCGTGCGTCCGAGACAGCACGGTCGGGCTCGCCCACTGCGCGCGCGAAGTCGCTGCGGTCGGCGAGCGGGGGGTCACGTAGTGCGCCGGGGGCGCCGGGCAAAGGCGCTGGCACGGGCGCGCATGTGTCCGCATCGGGATCGAACTCGAGCGGCGCTGCGAGTGGAAGTGGAAGCGGGAATGGGAAGAAGAAGACCGTATCGTTGAAAGTACTCAAGTCGTGCACGATTTTTGTGGATGTGAAGACAGGCTCAGGGGATGATGCAGGTGGTTTGTTCGTGGATATGTTGAGGGGTCTGGGTGCCAGGGTATGCACCTCTTTTTGTTTCCTGATTCATCTCATCGTTCCCCCAGATACTAGGTAGTGCCGGTTCAACATGCACGCATATTGTTTTCAAGAACGGCGCGGCGGGCACATTGACACGTTACCGGTCCGTATGCCAGCTCTCGCTTTGTTTGCTCAACTCTCAACTTGACATGCATGCATCAGATTGATGGATGAACCCAAACCTTTTGTTGTCGGCATTGCGTGGGTTGTCGAGTGCGCGGAGCAGATGACTAAAGTCGACGAGTCAAATTTTCTGGTTGACTTGGAACATCTGTACGTTGCAGGCGGGAACAAGGTGTGTGTGCCCCTCTCTTCCATCCTCACATCGGGAACTGAGCTGTCTCTATCTATGTAGCGGCGTCGTTCAATGCTCCCGAAGCAACTGCTGTATACCACGCCGCGTACGCCTCCCAACGGCTCGATGCTACCCCCTCCCATTCCGCATGAAGCGGCAATGGGAGATCGAAGTAGCCCCTCATCAGGTGGGGTTTCATCGTGTCGACTTGTGGGGCTCAAGCTAACAATGTGCTCTCTACTATGCAGCAGGTGATTCCGACTTGTCGACCTCGAGCATCGTCATGGACGACGACGACGACTTGCCTCCCCTTGAAAGAGCTCGGAAGAGGCGAACCATGATGGCGATGATGAAGCGATAGCTCCGCGCGTGCGTGGAGTGGGCATCTTAATGACTGGACACGTTTCGCATGCAATTTGGACGACTCTTGTGCAATAATCTATTACACATCCTGTATTCACTTGTTCTTTGTAGAAATACCATCTGTTATTTGCATAAGTCGACCTGATTTCAACCTAGTTGCGGGCTTCCACTGGTCCGCGACTCCGCGACGCGTGGAACCTTAGCATTGCATAATAGATTTCAATAGATTATATCCACCTTATAGATCATGGCTATCTAATAGACTGTAGCCAATCTTTCGACGGCGCCCGGCCGCTGCGCTGCTTTCTGCAGACTCACAATCTTGCTCGCATGGGTGTTCACGGCTTGACCACCTATCTTCGTGAACACCAACGCACGCTCTCAAAGCCTCTGGTCCTTGATTCGAGCGCCCCAAATGCCTCGATTCCAATCGTAGTCGACGGCTGGTCGTAAGCCTTCTCCTTACATTCCCATCTATTCTAGGAGCTGAGTGGCGGACGAGTTGATTAGCTTCATTTATGCGTTGCATGCGCAGTCGCAGTTGCCATGGGTCTACGGAGGAGAGTATGCGGCATTTCACGACTTGGTCGTGAAAGTAGTGCGGGCTTGGATCAGAGTCGGTTTGCAACCTCATTTCGTGTTCGATGGTGCGTGTCCACCCATCGATCCATATCCTTCTGACTAGTTTCTAGGACCATATCCGTCAGCAAAGTGTCCAACTATAATTCTGCGAGTGACAGAATCCGTCATCAAGCCTTCTTTGCTGTTCTTCAGGACGTCCCCTTCATCTCGGGCGACGCTAGGCTTCATGCGCGCAAATGCCATCCTTCCACCTCTGTGCTACCCCACCATCCTCGAGGCACTCCGCTCGCTTCATGACTCTGTGGTCGTGCATTTTGCAGACGACGAGGGCGATCCATACTGCGTAGAGCTGGCCGGTCGACTCGGCGGTTATGTGGTGACCCAGGACTCGGACTTCGTGATATACAACACGGAAGGCTACGCGGGATATATACCCATGGACCACATGGTCTGGAACACAAACTCTCCTGAAAAGACGTCCCCACAAGACGACGGGGGGTTCGTCGCCGCCCGGCGGCCGAGAGCTCGCGACACGCAGAAGCAGAGCGGGCAGGGCCTGATACCCCCTGAGACATCAGATCAGCTTTCCTTGACTTGCACAGTCTTCAGCCCCACAGCTCTTTCCGCGCACTTTCAATTGTCATTATCCCTTCTGCCTCTCTTCGCAGCCCTAGCAGGGAACGACTACACCGTCGATCGCCGCCCTGTGCACACTTTGTTTTTCGAGCATGGCATGACAGCATCCCAGCGCGTTGCGCGCGTCGCCAATGCACTCCGATCGGCGATTTCCGCAGTCTCCGGCTCGCCACAAAAGCGCAAGACGAAACGCCCGATGACGAGTGTGGTTGATTTCATCGACGCGGCCGTCGAGATGCTTCTCGTGCGGCCGTCGTCGACCATGGCATCCGGAGAGCGAGAGGCTATCGTTGAGAAGACTGTACAGGCCACCTTAGCCTACGGCATCCCCTCTCAAGGTGGTTCGTCTCTATATCCAACACCTGCCTGTGCCCTCCATACGCCCGACACATGCCCTCTTGTCGATAGTCTGTCGCAGCCAATACCTGGCTCGTCAGATGATGACGAGCTGCCCAGTCGGACCCGTTGCCGAAAGCTCTACCTCAGCGCGTATCGGAAAGGCCGCCTTTCGCCCCGCATCATGGATATCATCACCGCCGGGACAAGTTGGCCGAAGCTATTCCTCGAGGACCCTGATTTGGAGGCAGTCGCACGCAGCATTGGGCGGCCGATACGGGAATGGGTATACGCGATTCTGGAGGACGGCATTGGATTGCCAGTTGCAGAGGAGGCAGAGGACAACGACAAGGAGTTTGACGAGTCGGACGAGGATGAGCTCATTGACGTTGTGGAGGACGACTCGGACGATGAGCTCGGCGATGGAGACCCTCTGGCCCCGCTGCAAGGTGCCCTGCAAGAGCTACATACTGGCGTACGCCCACCAGGTTCCATGTCGTCCTACGCCTCCATGCGCAATCAACCACCCAAAGTAATTATCGAACACCTCAGACGAGGCGGGCGAGTTGCAGACGAAAAAGTGACGGTTCCCAAGCTCCACCAATTTCTGTCAGGTTTCGGCATCAACGTCAACGAGAACGAGGAATACATCCCCATTCAACTGCAAGATGAGGACCAGCGATTTGACGTATTCTTGCGAATTCTGGATTCCGACACTACTGCTGTTCGAGATTTGCAATCTTCGCAACTAATGCACGTCCTGGCATTGCGTTGGGTGGTAGGCCACCTTCGCGATCGCGCGTCGGAGAGCCCCATTCCGGAACGAGAGAAGGAGAAATGGACTCACAACGAGGCCAAGGCATTCCTCGCATCCTTCATGACGGAGCCAATAGTGCAGTATTCCGGCCCTCCTCCTTCGATCACAAACCGCAACGTACAATTGACTGCGCAAGTTCTAGCGGCAGTGGAGGCGATCGAGATGCTGTCTCAGGCGCTGCTGCTCACGCAGCGAATTCCCAGCCCTACGCATCTGTTTGCAGGCTCTACGTTCCACGCGCTTCTTACAGGAGAGCGCAAGATGGCCACCCCATTGCCTCCACAACTGTGGGAGGCCATCGCTGGCGGAAATGAGGACGCCTTTGGTATAGAAAGGGGTAAGAAGTCAAAGAAGGAGCGGAAGTCACCAGGGGGCAATAGCCAGTCGGGAAGGTCCATCGTTGCATCAAGCAGTAGCGTGTTCGGGATGCTCGCAGATATCGATGATGCATGATGGATGATGCTCGTCGTCGCATCGTACCGTTCACCGTGCTTCAAATCTAGGATTAGTTTTGTGATGTGATAATCGCTCCGAAAGTATGACATCGTGCCAAACGACGCAAGTATATACTAGCAATGTAATCAGAAGTTACCTCAGGGCATTGAATCTGCGCCGCCTTTGTGAATGGGCTGCTGTCGCCGCGCGCTACCATAGACAGCATGAGCTACTACAGACGCACAATGAGCATTTCTTGATGAGTAACGTACAAGAGGCCCGTCGCTCACCCGCATCGATTACAATGCCTAGCCCAGAAAATCATCCGGTCCTCCGTATCGGAAAAACCGACCTCGTGGCAAATCGCATCGTTCATCTGAGGGTCATTTTGGCACCTCCGCCCCCTAGTTCTTTCCACCATTGGACTGTCCGTCCTACGCTTTCCGTGCCGCCACCCTTCGAATTCGTTCGGTGGGTGACGATAGTTGACAGTCCAGACGATATTCCCTTCTTGTGTACAGGTATACGATTGCGGATGTGATTGCGGATGTTCGCGTCGGAGTCATCGGGATCCAGGACGTCACTGTCGCCCTTCGTGAGGCCACGCTTGCGCTTCTTTGACGTCCCAGTAACCTCGACATCCGCTAGCTCGGTTTCCAGTTCCATCGGCAGTTCTTTTTCAATCTTCGAGACTCGGACGGGGATGACAGAGTAGGCGCGTTCCCATTGCTTACGATGAAGGCGATAAATCGCCATCGTGGCCCTGGCGTCAATCACCTACAACAAAGTCTCAGGTGATCTAGGTCTGCACGGAAACGTATGGCACATACGCTGCTGTGCTCCCCTTCCTGGATGGAGATACCAAGCATCTCGCGTACTAAGTTCCGCAGCGCAGGTCGTGAGGAACGCGTCTGGCCGTTTTTATGGGAAAGATGCTGGGTATCTCGAAGCTGAGCGCGAGGGTGCGATAGCATAAGGGCCTTATAGACACGGAGTATCAGCGCCGTTCGCACAAAGTTGACGCGACGGACCTTCGTATCATTGTGAATTGCGTGGCCGATCAGCACTCGGTCCTTGATGAGATCCGCTACGAGTGTTTGAACTTCTTCAAAGGACTTCGCTGTGCAAGAGAAGATGCATGAAGTTGGGTATCTAGGCTGCAACAGTCGAGTTACGCACCGTGCACCATGTCGCGCTCCCTGACACCACTCCACTGCGTTCTCCAGTCCGTTACTCTCTCTTTCTGACGCACAAATGCGTCGAGAAGCACGGCGCCGCAAAAGTTCACGACGGATACACGGGCCAGAGTTGACTCGCTTCCGGCAGGCCCGACGCCCACCATCTCGCAATCAAGCGCGATGTAAGTGCCCGGGAGACGGTCCTTCTCCCGCAATGAGTCCGCATACGGTTGCGGGGAGTATATCATGGAGCGTAGATCTGCAAGCTTTTCTCCGTTCACAACGGTCGTGTCGGCGAGGAGGTAAGGCGGGATAGGCGTTTTCACGGTGGGAGTCGCAGAGGTCGAAGCCGACTCTTCCGGTGAAACTGTACGGGTCGGCCTGCGACGCTTCCTAGAAGGCTCATCACTAGAGGTCTTTGCTGTGGTCTTGGGTTTGCTTATGGTCTGTGCACAATTCTCGGATGAGTGCTTTGATTTGTTTCCTGCGTGATGACTGACCTTTTTCAATGACAGCCAGTTACTCGATGGACGTGATTTTGAGACCTTTTCTGACATTCAAGGTGACAAAGAAACGCTGCACGAATGGCTGGCAGTGGAGGAACACAGGGAACGAATGGCGGCTGAAGAGAGCGGCTCAGTGAGCGAAATTGAAGTCGAATGATGACATAAGCCACACCATACCGTGACTACTTGCACTTGAACTTGAACTCGACAGTACCCGTCTGGGAGGAAGTCCATCAACACGCCAGCATATGCAGACTCTGGGCATCTGTTCTTTTCCAAGCCACTTTGATGCAGCGCAGTTCTTATATCCTCAGACCTCAGATCACGTTCAATTGCTGAGCAAGCTGCTCGTCTGGACTCTGGGCCCTCCCGGGGGCACTCTCCTCTGTGCATGGCGAACCGTTCAATGTCGTTTAGAGGCTCAATCCGCGCTCTGGAATGATTTTTGAATTCTGTCAACTTGTAACTTTCGCTCTTGGTAGGTAGCACTTGGTCGCTCACACCAGTCGCTGAGGATCTCTGACAACTTTGCAGCTTTCAAACAAATCCTGTCCCGTCTTTGAGAAAGAAACAGCGCTAGTCTAATGAAGTTTATGGGACCTGTGACCAAGAGTCGATTGCCAAATTGCACTCAGACTGCGATTATGACGCGTTCTCGGACGGCACCTTCAACAGAAACTCACGACCCGCTCCGGCATGCCTTCGTACACGATCGTAAATCATCTGCTAATAGGAACACACTGTGAGCTGCGTCTGCGATCATTTCGACTTGGACTATCTATTTGTTTCTCTCCTGTCGCCATTCTGCTACGGGCGACGGCCAGTCGAAACCACAATGCTCTCCGTCTATATAGCTTCGACCAGCTGGGTCTTGCAGTCGTCGAATCCTTGCTCTTCGCACTCACTCCACCACGCCAACACGTCTTCAAACTCCTCAAGCCCCTCAAGCCTCCAAAGAATCCAAGATCATGTCTACTCAACTCGCCCCGGTACTTCAACCTTTGTGCGCATATAAGCCACCTTTTGACCTCCACGCGCCCCAGATTCTAGATCCCATCGAGGTGATCCAAGCTGCTATCAACGACCCAATGCTGCTTGGTATCCGGCACGATGCACGCCTGCCCTTCCATGCGCTGTGGAAGTATTGGGTGAGCTCTTCGAGTGATATTGTCAGTGCACCCAGCTCACTGACCTGCTCGTGCTCAGGAGTGGCAGCGACGTTCAGAGCGCTTGGCCGCCGATCGCAAGGAGGCCCTTCGTCACAAACACGCCATGAACACCATCGTGCTCGGTCTTGCTCGGCACTACGTCCGCGATCGTCAAGCTATACGTCTCCTCCAGCCTCTCCCGGGGCTCGCCACTCCTCCCGCGTCGCCTGCTACTGGCTCTTTAACACCGGCATCGCTGTCGCCGACGGCGGTCTCCTCGCCGTTTGGGACTACGACCGTCTCAGTCTCAACCACCGCCTCTTTCTCCAACGGGCCTGACTCTCAGGCCGTTTCGAAATCGGCGGCGTCTCAGCTGGAGCGACCGATTCTGGGCCATATCGCTCTGCCCATTGCCGTGCAGGTGACGAACATCACAGCCCCGGCCACCCCTCATGCCTCTGGGAGCCCGACACGCTCGTCCGAGTCTTCCCTCATCCTCGCCAATGAAGTCGCAGGTGCCACCGACTCGGCGTCTCTCCCGCTCAGCGTGTACCTCGGTGCTCGCGTGCTCCCGCAGTACCCTCCCCGCCCGACAGCCCCTTTGCCTCTATACCCTCGTACCCTCGGCACGGATGACCTCGAGCCGATCAAAGTGCTCGGTCAAGGTGGATTTGGTACTGTCTATCTCGCCAGGGACCGCGCCACGGACACGAAGTTGGCGGTGAAAGTCATTTCGAAGGAGCGATTTGCCAAATACGGCAGCTACGAGCCAGTCTTTGCGGAGCAGGAGGTGATGCGCAAGATGGCAGGCAAGAAGGGCTTCCTGCCTCTTCATGGAAGCTGGCACGACGAAGAAAGCTTCTACCTTGCGTCTGTGAGTGCACATGCTTGCACAGAGCACTCAGTGAACTTACTTCGGCCCGCAGGAATTTTGCGCAAATGGCGATTTGAACCACGCGATGCACGAGTGGCGCAAGCTTCCGAACGAGCTTGCTCGTTTCTGGATTGCCCAGCTGGTAAGCACATCCGTAATCCCAACTCTCTCACTCGTCTGACAAGCCACTATCTAGCTGCTGGCACTTAACGAACTACATGAACACAACATCATTCATCGGGATGTCAAGCCCGAGAACATCCTATTCAACCGACACGGTCACGTTGTGCTGGCGGATTTCGGGCTTGCCCGCCACTTCGCTTCGACGTCCACCCGAGAGCTCGGCGATGGCGACGCCGATTTCCTACCGCCCGGGCTCTTCGAGCAGGATGACCCTGACGTCAATTACACCCGGCGTGCATGTGGCACCGCGGGTTTCATGGCCCCTGAGATCTTGGAGAACAAGCCGTACTCGTTCTCTGTCGACTTTTGGGCTATGGGGATCATCTTGTATACAATGCTGGTCGGCAAGGTGCGCGATACCTTGCTGCTTTTGCCGGCTCTGTCTGACGCTTGCTGTCTGTAGATGCCGTTCGCGGCAGCCGACCCCAACAACCGCGCTGCTCTCGATGCGGCTGTGGTAAATCACCCGCTACGATTCGAGTCGTGGGATAATGTCGATCCTATGGCTCGCGATTTCTTATCAAAGGTAAGCGCTGCTCAATCTTTCCGCATCGTAGTTACATGCTCACTCGCAACGCTGCAGGTACTTTCGAAGAACCCATCGGAGCGCCCCTCAGTTGAGGAAATGAAAGCCCACGCTTTCTTCGAGTCAATGTACGTATGCGGTGCTCTCTGTACGACTCGTGCTGACGACAGTCCAGTGACTGGGAGCGCCTTGCCGCGCACAAGCTGCCCGCACCCTGGATCCCCGCGGCACACACCGTCTTCTCGCCCACCATTGGTTTACTCATTCCTTCTGGCACGCCTTACACTCCCGCGGACGATCCCTGTCCGCAATTCAGCTTCGTTTCACCAAAGCTATTGGGCGCGCCACCTGTTCTTCCCGAGACGGTCGACGAGCCTGAGGCGCCTGCTACGAAAGTGAGGCGAGGCGCGTTCCGCCGGCTGTTCAGCAGGGGCGTGAAGGAGACCCGGCCGCGCGAGGGGGGCCTGCACAAGATCGGCAACGTCATCTTCCGCATGGAAGGGGCTGTTGTGATCACGCCCTCGCCACTTGCGCCGCCTCTCATCGTGTCCGAGACTTCTACCACCGAAATGCCTTCTGAATATGTGTCGGAGAAGGGAGTTCGGCGGCAATTTGGGGCGCGGGTAAAGGGTTGGTGGCGTAGTATCCTGGCGAAAGCCAAAAAGGCTTGAAATTTTCTGAAGACAACTTCTCTTATCTTTATAACCATTCGTCTTCTTACAATCTTTGCTATACTATGGATTGATTTTGTTTGTCTGTCGAGGGCTATCACGAAGTCTTGCCGTTTGTTGTCTTGTCGTTCGTTGACGAGATCTACGCGAGTTCGAGTCAGGCGTGTGAAATATGACGCGACCCATTTCAGCATAAATTCCAGCAAAATCTTCCTTTGCAAAACCTGTTAAAGTACTGCGGACATAATACACGCCAACGAGTCGAAGCTACGCCGCAACCTTCGCGAATGGGTAGTTAATGTATCCTTCCGGGCCCGAGCTATAGAACGTCGAGCGGTCGTATGGGTTAAGGGCAATACCGCTCTTCAGTCGATACGGCAGGTCCGGCTACGATCAGAGAATAGACGTCAGACATGCGCCAAACAAATGACCTGACAGTGAGACCTGCGTTCGAAATAAAGAAACGACCGAAGGCGACAAGGCCGCCTTGTTTGTCTGCAGTCTCTGTGGCGCTTTCCAGCTAGAAGCCGCCCGCGGTGATATACGGGCGTTCACCCCAGTTGTCGCGCAAGAACTGGTTGGACTCCTTCACTGAATCCCAGTCTGAATTTTCGACGGAACCCAGAACGCGGTAGTCGATGACGTGGATGTACGCTAGGTCGGGGTGCTCATCTCGCAGGCGCGTAACAAAATGTGAGAAGGTTGGGATAGGGTCAGGCATGCGCATCCCTGGATTATCCAGCAGTCAATCTGCTGCTCCACAGGACTGAAGCGCGAGGACGCACCTTCAAACACCGACCATGGGCTAAGCCGTATGCCCGTTCTGTCCGCGCCAATAGCCGCGACTACTGCGTCGACGACCTCGAGCCCAAAGCGCGACCTGTTCTCGACACTACCACCATATTCGTCCGTGCGGTGATTGGTGTTCGTCTGCAGGAATTGGTCGATGAGGTAGCCGTTCGCGCCGTGGATTTCGACGCCGTCGAAACCAGCCTCGTGGACGGCGTTGGATGCAGCTGTACTGTAGAGTTGTTGATACTCCTTGATCTCATCGATGGTTAAGGGCCGAGGAGTTCCGTGACCCTTGCCGGCGATGTCGCTTGCGCTGACCAGGTCAAATCCTTCCCATTTCAAGAGATCAGCATTGGCTGTGCGGCCCAACGCCCAAAGTTGAAGGTAGATAAATGAGCCATTGGCATGGACTGCGTCAGTGACCTGCGTCATTTCATGGCGTCAGAATCGTGCTGCAACCCAGTAGAACGATTCTCGTACCTTCTTCCACGCCGCAATCTGAGGCTCAGACCATATGCCTGGCAAAGTGGCATAGCCCCCTGCATGTACGGCAATGAACGTGGCCTCCGTGATCAGCAGCGTACCAGGGACGGAAAAACGTTGCTTGTAGTATTCCACATGGAGGTCATTGGGCTCGTGCTTGACGTTAGCACGGTAGCGCGTGAGCGGCGAAAGAACGACGCGGTGCAGCAGCTGCGACCTGCCGACACTGATGGGGCTGAATAGCGCACTTGAGGCTACGGTAGACATGTGAGGAATGTGAGATGAGGAAGTAAAAAAATGATATGAACGCACTCATCTTTTTATACCTTAGTACGGAACCACATGAAAATAGAGAGGCAGACGTCGGGTGAGGAGGACGTCATCGTCGGGATTGGCGTGTGGATCTGATCAGTCAGAACATTTCAGATTATCTGTGCGCACCATTATTTGAAAGTTGAATAATTAGAGCTTGAATCTTGAAGTCTATGTGTACGGCCGCATTGACGGCGGACTCACACAGTTGCCGAGTGTTGCGACGGGGGCGAACGGGGAGCAGTCATTTATTCATTAAATCGCCTGGCTTCAGAGTGACTTAAGTAGCGGAAGCGCATGGTACCGATAAAGGCTGAGGAAGATAGGCGGCAGGCAGCCGGACAACAGCCGGACAGCCATAAATTGCTGATTCATCCCCAGTCAACCTATATATTATGGAGGTTAGAAGTAGTGCATGCGGACAGGGAGGCGGCCGACCTACTCTCCATGGAAAGGGAGCTGATACGAAGATAACTCTGTACCGATGTTTCAAATGCTCTTGGGCGCATTGTGGGACGTCGCTCAAGCCCGGTCAATGATTTGGGCCTCCTACAGACGCCAAGTTCTTTCCCAGGGGTAAAGTTCCCACCACGAGCAAGTGTGCACTGTGTCGGCATATCATACGATCTTGATTCTTCAGTAGGTGGGCGACGCTACCGAAGCCCACGGTAGTCATGGAAGCCGAGCGCGCCCGGGAACTTGAAGCGCGACAAGTCAACGTCGGCGCTGGGGTGCCCCCAAGTGCGGTTAAAAACTCTGTTTGACAACGTATGGGGTGGTGGGACCTAAGACAAGGTAGTAGGCCGAGGATATCATGATGTGGATATGACGACTGAATAATTGAGGCCCGTATAAGTAGTCTGCATGCATGGCAGGCTCCGGTGGTGGCGTGTGCAAAGAGCGATGTTGGAGGCAGCGGTTGGTGCCGCCGCATTCGAAGGGTTTGTGGTATGGACGTCTGGTGGTGGTGAATTGATGTCGACTCCGCCCTAAGCGCTTCAGAGTCCGGACGGGCGCCTGTCGCCTTCTGCTCTCCTTTCAGTGCCACCACCTTGTTTCTGCCGCCCTTTCAATTTGCTCCGGCTCCGATTCTGCTCACAGCCGCGGGCAGCGCAATAAAGCAGACCTTGCCGGTGGCCAAGACTCTGCGCCTTAAGCGCCAACACTTAACTGCTATGGCTGGACAGCTGCGCTGCTGTCTGCAATCACTGAACACATCCGACATCCAGAGGAGCGCACCGGAAGCAACGTTTCATGGGTGTTTTTTTTGTACAATTTTGAGAAGGTAAGCGGAAGATATACGTACGAAAAAAAAAATACAGCGAACAAAAAACAAGAATGTCCATCCGACTTCAAGGATCAGCGCGACGTCTCTTCACGGGTGATGGGGACTCGGAGCGCCGTTCGCTGTCCGAGTCGATGTTGACGTTGCCGCTGCGGGGCTCGTGGTTCTCGGCATCTTCTCGTGGCCGCTTCGACGCGTTGGTCTCCAGCCATTGACTGGGCCCTTCGCCAGGTCTGTTATCCAGTCAGTACCTCCCCTTCATATTGAGCCTTGCGCGAGACTTACTTGGTGGTACTCTTCCACAGATCGATACCCCTCGTCGTCTCAGCCCTCTCCCTAAGCTCCGGCACTTTCGGCATGATCCTCTTTTCGATGCCCACGCGCAGCGTCTCCATGTACACCGTCTCCCGTGCACTATCGTCCAGGATCTTCTCGATACCCTTGGCGGTGTTTTCGGCGCGGACAAAAATCTCTCGAAGGTCATCCTGGCTGGCCATCCGCGCTAACGTGCGCAAGGCGCGACGTCCCCCTTCCATGGTAATGGCCTGCGGCTTCTCAGCAGCCGTGGAGCTCGAGGGTGCGGCCTGCTCCTCGGCAGAGGCTGGCTCGCTGGCAACTGCAGCACTGCCGCCTGGGACGCTCGCGGATGAGTTAGCCTCAGGTCCGTCGTCTTCTGCCACGGCGACACGGCGAATGTCCGAGGACGGGGCCAATGCGGACCGGCGACTCTCGCTGCTGGACGGGGCTTCTGCATGTGGGCTGAGCACGCTTCCGATGACAAGCTCGTGGAGTTGCTCACCAGCCGCCACGGTCTCTTCCTGTTTCACGTTCACGTCGCGGGGCCCAAGCCTGAGTGTCACCTTCCGCAACTTCTTCGGCGCCTTCGAGGCTGGCGCCGCGCCCTCAGGCTCAAGCTCTCGGTTCTCGCTATCGGGGGTCGGAGTCTTCGAAAAGCTTGCTTCGATTACGCTTCTCTTGAGCCGGATGTATAAGCCCTTTTGCGCCTTGGCCTTGGCCGGGGATGTTGTCTTTGCTGCACTGTGGCAGGCGTTAGTCGGGGAAAGGTTGGTACATGTCTGAAGGCGACCTACATGGGTGCATCACGAGCTGGAACGCCGTCTGGGTAGACAGCGAGGAGCTGCGCGATTATCTCTTCCGTCTTGGCGTTGGCTTTGATTTTGTTGGCCTGGGGTGCATCTGAGCTCGGACCACTCTGACGACGTGAAGATGCGACTTACTGTGGCCAGCTTCTGGATCTGGGGACGAGGAAGGTTGCGGAGCTTTGTTGCGTCCATGATGTTGTCTTTAGTGAAGTATACGGCTGCTGGGGATGAAGGAGAAGCTCTTCTCTGAAAAGACAAGGTAGGAGGAGATGGTTCGAAAGCAAGGTGTGTTGGAGAGACTTGTGGAGGTCCCGTGCGGTGTTTTGTTGCGCGGGGCTCGGACCGGGGTCCACGGCCACAGTCACACAGAACAATGCGACTGCAGTGCTGGGCTCGTCGTCCCGCAGCTGGACGACCAGCGGCGATGTAGTGTGATGTGGGCCAGGAAATACAGAATATTGACATATCAATTGCATACTAGATATTCATCATGACGAGATACAGAAAAAGTGAAGGAAACAGGTGAGATTAGACAGAGATACGACAGGCAATAAATGGTAATAATGTACATGATATAGCGTGCGGGACGACCAGCGCACGGCGTCGACACATGGGGCGTCAAACCCGTAGACAACGTAATATAGCCCAGCATAAAGACGCCCTGGACGCATCGAGTACTGTACCAGCGTACGCTCAGGTGAGCAGCCGCCGGACTAGTCACTATCTCCCCGGGGACGCATCAGCATCCCCGAACCCAGATAACCCCGAGAGCGGGAAGGCAGCTCGACCGGACGCGCACATTGCGGTTCAGGATCAATGGCAAGGCCTACCAGCCAGACGGCAGACACGAGGCAGGCACTGTCTTGGGAGTTCATGTTACTTCGCGACGTCATGCGACTCTCACCGTCCTCAGCGTACGCTAACACTATCGTGACCAAGCGCCACCGACAAAAAGCTGCTAATCGCGAGTGACGCCAAAGCTGAGACAGTGCTGCCTACTGGTTCACCGCTCAGACCGGGCTTCGTCGTATCTGGATGAATTCGATTGGTAGGTTAGTGCGAAGCAATGACCTTAGGCCGGCGTTGACTTCACCTGCGTCCCGCATGAGAGCAGACTGCCGCAAGACTTTTAAAATGTATTATGTTGACGAACATGGCGAGAGGTGTGTCGAACGTTGCGACAGGGACCATCCACTGGCAGTTGAGAGCGACCTCCATTCTCCGTATCGTAGCTAGGTTATATTCAGATGAAAGTTAGAGTTCGCTCCGGAGCCGCTCGTGGCAACACGGCGCTAAGCCGGCTCCTCGGCCGGCCCGCCGCCGAATCGCTTCAAGTCTCTACTCTGCCAGAAGACTCCCGATATTGTGAAGGAGACGCCTCGAGCAATGTACATGTCGCTCGCCAACGGTCTCTCAAGGCCCAGCAGGATAGAGCAGAGAATACGCAATATACTTTTAGAGGGTGCAAGTACGAAATGCTACAGAATAGTCGAGTACACTGCCGACTTCTACCTCTTCGGACCAAGTCATTATACAGTTCGCAATCTCAAGTCGCGTTTTCACCGACGACTGATCGGATATCAATATTGAAGGTGTCGGATATGATGGAGTCCTCAGTCGAATTTCCAGGTCACCGAGACGACGCCCACGCCGAGGCCGGCGAACTGCTGGAAGAGCGACGGGGTCATGTCTGCGGGCGGCCGGGCAATCAGCGGCTGGCCAGGCGCATAGAGACGAGGGCTCCTTACCGATGCTGCCAGAGGAGCAGCTGGGGCACTCGTCGCGGACCTGAGCCCTGGCTGTCTTGCCGTTGGCGGTGATGGTGATCATCTAGACGAAAAGCCGAGGCGTTGAGTTGAGGCACAGGCGATAGAACGGGAATGCACGAACCTGGTTGCAGTGGGCGCCGTTGGCATAGTCGGGCGTCGCCAACGCGACGATGAAGTCGCTGTTAACGTTATTGAACCCGCAGGCTCCGAGACCGGTGTCGAACCAAGTGCCCTGCACAACGAAGAGTCAGTCAGCTATTGCTCCGATGCTCTGACAAACAGAGAGCGACATACTCGGCCAGACCCGCGCTTCTCAACGGGGCTCGCAACCGCGCTGAGGAGGGCGCCAAAGAGGGCGACGAAGAAGAAGGTGACGGCAGCACGGAACATGGCAAATAGTTGAAAGAATGCGGTGGGGTGAAGAGAGAAGCTGATACGCAGGAACAGAGCTGGCATCCTCAAGCCAGGGCGGCCTCCCTTAAATACCGTGCGACGTCCGAGACCAAGACCTATAGCCACGCAAAACTTTCCTACCCTCGATTGACAAGAGGCGGCAAGCTGCCCCACAAGACACGCCCAAGCTCCACACAAGAGGCTCACATAACATGGCTATAGCATAACCACGTCTTGTCCCCGAAGCCCCCAGAATTTGAGTGGCCACAAATTTTCCGGGGGCGTGGTAACCTATGGAACACGGGGCCGGCGCGCTGGGTTTGGGTTTGGTCAGTGCATAATGAATCAATAAAAACTGAAACATGCAATTAGCTTCCGTCCCCGGCAAAACGGGGGATCCACGCTGGCCACGAGGCCTCGGGCGGCATCGTTGCGGGCCCGTTTTTTTTTGTGGCTGTAAGATTTACGCACGGAAGATTACAACAACAAAAAATGATACAGCTGCTCCGAGCGTAGCAGTGGTCAATCCTCAACAAGTCGAGCGCCGCCTTTGTCTACACTGAGACGTATACGATCGCCCTTGTCCACGTCCTTGAACTGTGAAACGAGGGTGAGCCTGAGCGCAGGTGACGCAGAGCAGACGGAAGACAATACCGTCAGCTCTCTTGTGCGATGCAAACTCTCGATCTCGTCGATGCGGTCGCGGACGCTGTCCAGCATGTCGTCGAAGCCGTCCTCTTCCACCACTGCCCGCGCGGCCTGGAGAATCAGCATGGAGTCGGGCCGGACATCGTGGTTGATCTGCAGAACAACGTCAGACGGGAGTATTGCAGGATACGTTGAGCCTCACGTCGATAGAGATGATGTTCGCCCTGTCAAGATCTGCGCGCGTTAGCCTCTTACTAGATATTCACAAACTTAGCCAGAGAAACTCACCTTCGATGAAGTCCGTCCGCGTCATGATCTGGCGGCACCGATACTACCCAATTGGGTGAGACAACCATCCCGAAGGTCACGACGGTTCAACCTACATATGGGATCGCAGGCAAAGGCAGCTCTTCAAGTCCCCCTACCTCTTCGCCTGCGGCGATCCGCTCCTCGCGCACACGCTCATCGTCCAGCCGTATCTTCACAAACTCGCGGAGCAGCAGCCACGAGCAGGAGCTCCATTTTTGCTGACATCGCCGACGTAGCGCTGTTCAAGTTGCATGTCCCGCGTATGTTTGGGCAAACTCACCTCGTCCATGACGTCGTCATCACAGTCCTCGATGAGGCCGATCTGGCTCAACAGCCAGCCCTTCTCGACCGCGAGCATGTGCCGCGCCATCTCGACCATATTGTGTGCGCGGGATATGCGGTTCAGGAAGGATAGGCGCCCGCCGACGATCGTCACGGCTTCTTTGAGGACCTCGAGGGGCGGCATGGCGAGCTTGGTGTAGTATCGCATGCGCCTGCAAGCGCTTTCTGCTTCGCCCGCGCTCAAGTCATAAATGGTAAGGACCTGAAATATCGATGAGATATTTATCTGCAAGGACGTCTGCAGGTTCTTACATGCATGCGACTGGCGGATTTCCCTGCGGGCCATGTCAAGCTCCTTTCTCAGAATCAGAAGTGAGCTACTCATGACTCACGGAGCGTCAGGAACGGCCAAAAATCATCACTGCAATGGCACGTCAGCAACTGCAAGAATGAAACTACAATGGTAGGACTCACGTGCTGAACACAACGGTAAGAATGCCTGCAGGAGCTACATGAGATACCGACCTCGCAGAGCGGGCGGAGAGCTCACCACTTGCTGCCCAAGACTCGGCGCGCTGCTGGAGTTGCAGCAGCATGTTCCTACCGCCTTCGTCATTATTGAAGTAGTGAACGTTGTTGATGACGAGTACCAGCGGTCGGCCGGTTCTCTTCGCGGACCTGAGGGCGACTTTCTCGAGCTTGTTCAACACTACAGACCGTGGCTATCAGTGGTCGACGGAGGTCTATATGCGGAGGCCAGCGCACCCCGTTCGACGTCAAGTCCAGGACCGCCTGCGATGGTGTGATGAGCAGCAGGAAAGAGATTAATGCGCGCGATAACGCACCTTCTCTAGGATCTCGCCGCTGGAAGAGCCCGGTTTGCGTGTCCTCGCTGTATTCATAGTTAAGCGCCTTCCCCAGCCGTAGACGAAACACTTCAAGGTCGGGGTGGGCATCGCACATGGCAACGCCCTCAGCTTCGTTGGTCTGCATGGCGTCCAGGACCATCGTCGTCTTCCCCGCGCCCTGCGAAAGTCAACGTCAGCGAAACATGTCTGATAGTGTCGGCGATATATGTGCAACGAACCTTACAGCCCAGCAGCATAAAATAATGGCCGCTCTCGGCGCCATGTATGATGCGGTCCAGAATATCCTGTTCCTTCCGCCTGAGGTGTTCCGTCCACAGCTCTCCAACCTCGAGATCATCAATGGCGGCAGAAACCTGGCGGCTCTCCGCTGCGCGCTTGGCGTGAATGGCGAGTTCGAGGGCAGGGTCGTAGCCGCCCTCAAACGCATGTTCAATCTGTATCAATCACGGCAGACCGTCAGCACACAGATCCTGGGACAGCGGGTGACTCGCGCTACCTTATCGAGCACATTTTTCTTGTACCAGGCGTAGTAAGCGATGCCGCCAACGAACGCTGTCGGCAATCCGTCAGTCAGCACCACGATCAACACGCAACCACGATATTAGTGTTCGCGAAGACGAGAGAGGCTGACTCGAGCGAGCCTAAGACACAGTAATGGCGATACTGATCGCAGCGTGGGGCGGCACAGAGGATATGTGGTGCTGGCTCGGGGAACGGAAACATGCATATATCTGTCGAACAATGGCCGGCGCGATGTGGGTGCGAAGCAAGACGCTGGCGCACCGTCACACGGGAGTCATGACACCGTCGCGCTGGTCCAGACATGTGCGCGGGCAGATGTCGCAGGCTCTCCAAGGCCATTTGATAGACAGCCTTTTGCGCGCCGGGTAAAATGCGGTCAAATTTCATCATCAGCAAACAGGTTCAGAATGGAACAGCGGCTGTCGAGCAATGGCACGACATTGTGGTGCTGGTCCAGATATGTGCGCGGGCAGATATCGCAGGCTCTAGTGCCCAAGGAGACAGCGCTTTGCGGTACAACACCCCACGCGCCGGGTAAAATGCTCCTCCAAACTTCCTCATCGGAAAAAGAAAAAAAAAGGTTCAGAATGGAACAGCGCACGCAGCCAGCGGCTGTCCCGGACGAGGCAAGCCAGGTGCTGCGCACGGCATGCCGACGCGCGTCCTCCTAACAGACGCGTCCGAATATCACTCTGCGAAGCCGAACAGACGCAGAGACGCGTGCAGAAGCAGACTAGAAAGGCCTCCACGCACCTATGCCGATGCCCATGAAGGCCGTCAGCGCGGCATCCGTGACCGCGTTGCGCGAGAAGCGCGCCTCCGTGGCCTTATCCCCGCCTCTGGCATGTATCTCCTCGCTGCTTGGCGGCGGACGCGGGGGCGGGGGCGGGGGATCCTGCCGCGTGGGTCTGCCCGAGGCGAATGCGCGGGGGGCGACTCGGACACGTAAAGGCGGGAGACGGAGCGGTGACAAACGAGTGAAGGACAGTGGCATGGCTGTGGGGGTGGGAGAGACGTAACCAGGCGGACAGACGGGGAGAGCGGCGGAGGCAAGACAGAGCAGCGCTCGGGAGCGACATGACTGCTCGAGGCGGTGCACTGCTGCCACTGGACGCACAATATATTAATGCGATGTGGCGCACGTGCCCCACACTCCGTGCTCGTTCATACCAGTACGTCGAAGCGATCGCGAGGAGGACAGAACACAGTGGCACAGACCAGCCACGCAACGACCGTAAGTTAGGAGCTGAGGACGAAGGTGCGCTTCCTGTGCTGATCGGCCGGGTGAACTTGGCTTGAGCTGCGCGTTCTCTCACGAATAGGCCCGGCCGGTGCGTTCCACCATGCCAATCACTGGGTGTACTGGGAATGCACGTCTACATCCCCTTTGATCGTCCAAATAGCACGCTTCACATCGTCCGCGGAACATGCATGAAGGGGGAGTACAGGCCCAGTCACACTGCGCAGATGAAGCAAGTGCGCCGTCCAGTCCCAGTCCTTCCACGGAAGAAAGAAGTGAACATGCGGATTCCCGAGTCGCGGTGTACGCCGAGCAACCTTCAAAGGCTATCCGAAGATGGGCATATATCGTACGGAGTGTCCACCAAAACGTGGGGGTTCTCCTCGCCTCGACGTCGACGTGTAGTGACACATGCTGCCAGGGAATAGGAAGACGGTCGCGCTGAGGGGCCGACGAGGCCGACAGGGGTGGCCACGACTACCAAAGACGCGATAAGCATGCATCAGCGCGTATGTATTGGGCGACCGCGTTCCGCTGGCGGTGATAGCGACGCTCAGGCCGGACGGAACGTGGCCGCTGCGTGTCGCTAAGATAGATGTGTGAATTGCGCGTAGGGCGGCGCGAAGGAACACGGTTCTGATATATGACGAGAGCCAAGTAGCCGAGTTCAAATTGCCCGCCGACTCCGACGGTGAGAGCAGAAGCTGCTCGTCCCGCGGGGCAGCTGCAGCTGCCAGTGCAGGCCGAGGGACCCACACCTGCCTGCGCGATCAGCTGAGCTGGGCGCAAAGTCTATCTCCCCGAACAAGGCAAAGTTAGTCGACGCAGCCGACGCCAGCAGGCACACACGAGGCTCCTCAGCCGACGCACCCAGTCGAGCTCGCGCAGGCGGCCGCCGTCAAGGGCCTGCTCACAATAAGCCCTAACGACGCCCCGAGTATGGAAGAAGGCGTCGGCGCATCCGCCACGACCAGCGGGGGCTCGAAACAAGAACACACCGTCTTTGTCTCTTACTTTATGGCATGGCAGCTTCTTCATCAACTGACCTGCCCAAACATGCATGCCGTGCGTCGCCTCTGCGCCCACAGCCGTCCCGTTAATAGCTTCCTTCTGTGCATACTAGGTACCGTGCCGGAAATCATCAAGCTCCTGCTGCCAGTGGCGGCGAGTGCAAGAACAAGGACGACAAGGGAGGCGTGTGTTACAGGCTAGGTTCAGGTCCCGAGGCCATTCAAGCGCGGACTTGGCCTCGAAGCCTTCAAGTTCCTGACATACGCGGAATGTCACCCCCAGCGTTTCGCGATGCCCGTGCACGTCGCAAACGTGAACGAGCCTATCACGCGAAAACCTGCGTGGCCGGCGTGTGCATCGCGGCGCACACCCGTGCACACGACCTGCATTTAATAATTTAATAACGGATGGTGCAATCGGCCACCACGCGCCGCGATAAGGGAGGAACGGCCGGGCACCTACCTGCCATACGCTGCCGACTCGGACGACAGACCTCGCGCATCAGACAGCCAGGCGGCACCAGAACTGGCTCGCTTCTTATACTACGGGCACGCGGCGCACGGGGCGACTCGAGAACGGGAGGTCGGGTCGCACATGCGGATGGGCTGGCTCGGGGTCGCCGAGCTGGAGTCGCTGCGCTGCGACGTCTCCCAGGAAATGTGATGAGCTGATCTGCAGGACGTCGCTCAGGTAGCGTACGCGTTGCGCACCGGTACCCTTGATGGATGGCGGCGGACAGGCGTCATGATATGCATGATATATGGCACATACAGCGAATTCGAAGCTGAGTACTGAAGCCTGATGATCATGGACATGTTCTTCCGGGGCGTTGATGCGCCTGCGCCTGCGCCTGCTGAGTGACTAGTAGCACGACAGCGGCGGCCCTGCTGGCGACTGAAACTGCAGCGTGCGCAGAAACAGGCGCGCGAGTAGGCGCCGTCCGGTCCGAGAATGGGCCGGCGCTCGTTGCCTGGACCCGCGATGGCCCGTGCCACTAGCGCCGTGATCCCCGAGCCACGTACGACGACCGTATAGCAGCACTACCGTGACCCACCCAGGCGCGAACCGCTCCAGGCCCCGCATCGGGTCGTCCACCTAAGTACGCCCCCCGACAGCAGAGCGCCCCAAATGCGCAATAGCGACGCTGGCATGGAGACTTTCCATATCCTAGGACGCCCGGCCCCGGACGTCCCTGCCCGTGCCCCACACAGGCGGAAGCATACTTTCGGGAAAAGCATTGTTGTTTCTCCTGAGGGCGGTGCATCCTTCTTTCTGCGAGAGCCCGCCTAGGACGGTGAGCACGGGCAAAGTGCTCGTGGCAATCGCTTGCGACAGTCCTCTGTCAGCGCCGCATGCAGTACCACTTGTCGCCATCTGACATACGGTATGCGGGATGCTGCCACATCGCCCCTCTTGGCCGCATCTTCGACACGGGCGCGCTGGAAGGGACGCAGCCCTGGAGGATCAACATCAGGCGTGCAGGTATCTTGACAAGAAAGAGTCCTACCAACGCGCTAGGCATGTCCCCGAGCCTGCCACATCGCGACATCGAAACATGGCAGCATCGCATATACGCCAAACCACTGCGCTGCTCGGGCGTGATGCGGCCCTTGGCCTGAACTTGAAATCGAACCCTGTGCGGCAACAGCCAGGGTTGGCAAGCAGACGATCTGCAACAAGTTCAAGTTCGACCCCTATCAGCCTGCACAGCGCAGACTCGGATCGGGCGCACCGACTCACCGTAGGATCAGGCGCGGCGGTCGCATCAGCGCATCAGTTTCCTCCACAGCCTGCCGCCGCCGACCCTTGTTCCGAACCTAACCCTGCGCGCGCGGGGTCTGCGGGGCCTTCGCAACCTGCCACCCCATCCGGAATATTTACTAGATCACCAGGGCCGCCGCGGCTGCAAATAATATAGTATAGTACCACTAGTACTAGTACTACTCCTGAAGCTGATTAGATGATCGCTGCAGGGCCAGGGGAATCACGCGCTGACAATCAGCAATTTAGATAGCGGGGCGGGACGCGATGGGACGGCTCGGGCGAGCGGGCGCGGGGACGTGGCGCATGCTGCTAATGAGCTGCAATCATGTGGGTGTGCTCGCCGGAGCGTAGCGTCGCAGCTGCGAGAGCATCATCAGGTTCCGGAGGGGAAGCCAGAACGACTATCTTCTGATACCATAAGGCCAACGAGCCGACTACTGTGCTGTGAGTACTGCACTATATCACCGTGAGCACTGCAGGAGAGGAAACGTACCGAGATGCCCAAGCTCGTCGCACATGCCCGCCCATGGCCAATCTGTATGCGTTTAGAACACACAGCACACCCGCCTCGCCAGGACGCTTCGACGCTCAGCAACACGCGGCGCCCACATCGTACCCCGCACTGCGCAAATCAGAAACGGTCGGGGGCTCGGGCATCTCACTTGGATAACGCCGTGCCGCAATCTAATCTGGCTCGTGCCTCGGGTCGCTGAACACCCGCGGCCGGTCCGTGCGCCGTTGCCGTCCGCCGGTGCAACCATCTCGCTGCTCGCCAACCCCCGCGTCCTCCCTGTACATATCCAAGTAATGCGTCCTACACAGCCTCGCTCGTCTACCCGGCGTCGCAGGGAGCGGACACAGACTCGAACGCGGCTCATACCCGCGCCGACAGAAACCAGTGGGAAGATGGTGTGTCAGTGGGTATAGCCAGTGTGGTAACTTTTACTCTATCGGGGTGTGCATATGGGGCACGCACGGGATCGGTTGACGCGGCGTGGCCATGGAAGCCCGGCGCTGCATATGCATGGCTCCGGAGCGCAAAGAAAATTGTTTGCTGCGCTGCGCGTGGTGGTGTCTGAGCTAGTCTCCCTGGGCAGTGTGAGCCTCGTCCAGACCGGGAGGCGCTCGGGTGGTACTTGTCTCGAGAGGCTGCAGGCCTAGGTGAGGTATATACAGGCACGGCGGTCGGAGCTTGCGGTCATGAATGAGAGCTCGAGCGAAGGTCCTCCGAAGGGCCGCCGACGTCATGCACCAGGAAGCTGCTCGCGCGCGGCCACTGTACAGCGATGTTGGGAACAACGTGGAGCTACGTCGCTCTACGCAGGATCCACAACCACGACGTCAGATCCAACTAGAGCACATACACATACATTCTGCGAAGGTATACTCTTATATTAGCATTCACTCGGGGCCTACTGCAGTACTGTATAGCGCCACGCAGTCTCCGTAGCCCGCCCGCCACCTCCAACCTGCCGGGGTCCCCGCGAAACGAAACGCATCACAGCACGAATACAACGGCCATATGGCGGTCGCTGCCAGACGCGCGCACCCTGCGACCGCCCACACGTATATCAGTCTCACCAGGCATCCGCGATCAACGAAGCCGCCACACCGCACAAGCAGGCTCTGTGGGCGCGCGTGTATCCGCCGCCGCCTGCCCGGCGCGCTGGCTGCGATCCGGCGCCTGGACCGCTGGCCACGGGATGCAGGGCATTCCGCTGGAACGTACGAGTAAGCAGGGGGCAGCGGGGCTCCTGTGCGTGCGATAGGCTGGCTGCTCCACAAAGGCGCTTCTGCCCAGCACAGCCAGCGCGGACGGCGGGTGGAGCGCGAGATCGGGGTGCGCGAGATCGTGTGGCATAGGATGCGCTCCCGGCGGTGTCTACGGGGCTGCGCATCGCATTGCGTGGCCGGGTACGCTGTGGCATGGCTTGAAGCGGGCTTGAAGCGGGCTTGAAGCGGGCTTGAAGCTTGGATATTCCTTGCTCGGGGCCCGAGCGACCACCGCGACTGGGTGCGCGCGAGTCAAAGCGTGCGCGTCGACCTGCTGCGGAGGCCAGTGCACTCACTCACACCACGGGGTGCAGGCAAGAGGAGGCAGGGGGCGATATGAACGCGCGGATACGGCAGTCACGCTATATGCAACACGCACGAGCGCGGGCGAGTGACCCGCGGACAGGGTGCGAGCGGCTTGGAGAGTTCTGGCTCTGCGTGATATCGTCCACGCGCATGGTCCGGGTAATGGCCATCTGGCGGTGGGCCCGGGTGCGCAATCGCAGATTGGCATGTAGAGGCACAGAGGCGAGGCGCGTGGGTGTGCTGAGAAGGCACGGGGCTTCTAGGTTCTGCAGCGCTGGGTGCGAAAGGGTGCGCGCGACCTCGTGAAGGGCGGGATAGGAGCGTGTGCGTGTGTGTGGGGCGCACAGGGCTGGGGATGTGCGGGGGATGTGGTGTCGCGGGCTGTATAGATTGTGAAGCGGAACGGTGGACAGCTGGGCCGTGGATGATGCGGCGGGTCTAGCGGCGGTGTCGCTCTCGACAAGACATGGACAGCCCAGCGGGCGGCGAGATCGGTCTCTGGGGGCTGAGTAAGCACCGCAAGGCGCGCGGGGTGTATATAGGCAGCAGCCAGTACTAGTCCCACTGGCAGCGGTGTCCCATCGACCCAAGCAGCCGCACGCAGCCCACGCCTTTCGCCGCGCGCCTTGCAAGCACGAGCACGCCTGTGCCCGCAAGCCGTAATCGGTGAGTCGTGTTTTGGGAGGGTGGCCGGGGGACGCGGGGCCGACGGGGTCCTGTGGTGAAAAGTTTTTTGTGGTGATGAGATCTGATGAGCCGATATGTCGGCGTGCGGGCGTCCCTTGGCCGTATAAGTACATGTAGCCCTTCCTAACCGCCGTTTTGATTCACAGCCCCCCATCGCCCATACCCGCCCCCGTCCCCGTCCCCGTCCCCGTCCCCCATGGCCACCGTCTCCGGTCCTCCCGTCGCAAGGCATCCGTCCCCCGCCTTCCGCAAGGCCCACAAGATATCCCGCCCGTCCGCACACCCAGCGGCCCCTTCGGTGCGCATCTCCCCCGTTCTCCTTTGTTCCATATTCATCTCCGCTCTAGTCGGCGACCGACCCGTACCATGGCCATGAGCCGACAGCAAAACTCTGCGCCCGCTTCGTCTCGCATTTGTTTGCTTGTCCGGACCTCCCTCCCCTCCCCGCGCCCCCCACCAACGCCCCCAATCCCCGGCTCGAGCACTTTATTGCCTATGCTCTCCACCGCACCCGCCTCCACGCGTCCGTCACCTTCGCCGCTCTCTACCTCCTCCAGCGCCTCAAGGCTCGCTTCCCCGCCGCCAAGGGCTCCTCCGGCCACCGTCTCTTCATCTCCGCCTTCATGATCGCCTCAAAGATCATCTGCGACGACACTTACAGCAACAAGAGCTGGTGTATCGTCGGCCAGGGCATGTTCGCTCTCCGCGAGATCAACCAGATGGAGCGTGAGATGTGCAGCTACTTGGAGTGGCAGCTCAACGTCGACCCGGCCACCCTTCACGACTTCGAGATCCAGGTGCGCCGCGACTTCACCGGCCCCGGCCCGTACCCGCCCATCTCCCTCCCGACGCCCGCGCCGTCGCCCTTCGCGCACCCCGGCGCCAGCACGGCCTCGAGCATCCCGTCCTTCGGCCACCGCGCCTCGCCCGGCGCCGCCCCCATCATCCCCAACCCGACCATCACGTACCCCTCGCCGGCCTCGCCGCCCGATACCCCGGAGACCTCGCACTCCGCGTCGACGTCCCCCGCCTCCTCCGCATCACCCTCGACGCCCCCGGACTCCGCGTACGGCGACGAGGCCGTCATCGCGTCCGCCTCCGCCGAGTCCAGCCCGATGTCCGCGTCCGCGGACGGCATCATCCCGTCGTCGCATCCGATACCCGCGCCGCGCGCCGCGAAGGCCGCGCCCCCGCCCGCTGCGGCCGTCTCGAGCTTCCACCCCAAAACGAAGGCCGCGCGTGATCAGTTTGCCTACGCTACACGGACGATATGGTAGATCCTTCTTGCGCGGCTCCCCATGTGCTCATGCTCCCTGGCACGTCTTTCTTATTGCTTCAACCTCACATTGCTCGCATTGCCCTCGACATGTTCTGTATCATATCAAGCCGCTCGCCCTCTTATTTGTGGATGCGTATTGCCCTGCGCGCGCCCTTCTCGTGCCGGACATAATGGATGGACTGCGCCATCATGTATCACTGCTCATTCGGCGTGCGTTAGGGTTATGTTTTGGGATTTTGTTTAGTCCAGCACGTTGATCATTCCCTTCATTTTGCATTGCATCCATGTACTGTTCACTATAACCCTATTCTGCATACCGACTATTATAAGAAATGAAAGAAACAGTTGTAACAACAAAGCCTCGGAGTGAAGCGAGTGAATGACAAGACGAGTGAGCGTGCGTGGCAGCGGTCGGCCGATGGATGGGTCGGCGGCCGACGGTGCTTGCCTCGCGCTCAGGCTCGATGGGCTTCCGAGCCTCGAGGCAGGGCGCGCATCAACGGGTTACGCAAGGCGGCGTGGCAGGCGTGGGCAGGCGCCCCGCGGTCTTTTAATTACGCACGCCTTACGTGCGGGGCTGCTGCCCTGCCCAGCGATAGTGAGCAACGAGTCGACAATCGCTGTTAGTCTGCGGGGCGGGGCGAGGATGGGACGGGCCTCGCCGCGCAGAGAATACAAGGACCGCGTGTGCTCGCTCTGGGTCTGCCCCCGCCGCGCCCGACGTTATGTTTAACCGCGTCTGCCCTTCGAAAAGCCAGGACGCGCGGAGTTTCGCCATACGAGGACGGTCGAGGCGCACAGCCCCCTGGCCGTTTCCCCATACGCGGACAGCTGCCGTGCTAGCGAGGGACGCGGTGGCGCCTTCCGATGGAACCTGCGTCCGCGACACGTGCGCGGGCCCGGAGCGAGCAGCCTGAATGGCGTGATTCCTTCCGTGCCCGCGCACGACGTCGACGGGCGAGTGCGACGGCGACCTCGACCGCAGGCAGCGACACCTGTAGCTGTCTGTAAGCAGCAGCAGCAGCGTTCGACATCGCCATCTGCCATGCCGCCGACTGACAGCATTCCTAGGACCGCGACTGTCAGATCGAAGCAGGCGAAGCGGCGTCAGACAGACATAGGCATCTGCGCGCGCGTCGTCCGCGTCATCTCTGCAGAATGCACTGGACAACAACGACAACAACAACAACAACAACGCGCATTGTTGCGGAGATCGGCACGCCCAGCAGCATCAAATCAAATCATAAACTCCTAGGACAGGTGTACTCGACTCGCCGGGCGCAGTAGCCCAGCTACGAGGCAGGCTACGCTAATAACTTGAGCAATGCGATGCGACGCCGCCCTGTGGCTGGCCATCACCGACGCGCTCTGCCTGGAGGCCCTTATAAGCCCTTCAGCTTGATTGCCGTGCCGCACTGACACGGTGGCTCCCGCCCATCGTCGTATTCGTATTCGGGGGCTCTGCTCTGCGCAGAACAAATGCACGTCAATTGATCCCACACATGCAAAGCTGTATTGCAGCTGGCTCGGGGATCGCAACGCTCGTAGCTGTAGCTGTTCAGCGTATGGGCGCTTGGGCGTTTTGCGCGCGGTTTGTGGGTCCAAGGCGCCCACAGTCTCAGCCACACGCGCGCTTACACCGGGGCCTGCGCCCGTTCGTGCGCCATCTGATGCTTGCGGTACTTGGACGTGCTCCTCGCCACGCTGATAATTGTAAAATGGATGCGTGCTCGGACTTGTCTGAGGTCCGTGCCCGTGCCCCCATCCGCTCGCTCCCATCATCTGAATCATTCTTCACAGGGCCGCGCACGCACATGACCGGAGCAGCAGCACCCTGCACTGCGTCCTCCGGCCCACTGCAACATGCATGCTCCCATCGGACACCCACCCTCGTCCCGCCATTTCCGACATGTCAGACGACGGCTCGGGCCCTCGGAACCTCTCTTCCTGCGGCCCGTCATGTTTTCTTCACGCCCGCTGTTTGAGCCATCGGCCCGCAGGCTGCGAGCACAATCACAAGACCGCCTCGTGCCCGCTCGGCGTGCATATCCTCCTTCCTGCATCCGGCCATGGCCAAAAGCCTATCACAATGCGCATCTCAAGCGCGCGAGCGGCGGGGCGCCCTGCAGCAGCCCTCCGAATCCGCGCTGGCGCTGCCTCGCCTTTGCAGCGCTGCATTCTGATTCTGCGACGACTCGAGCTCGGACGCCCGTGGGTGCCTCCCTCTGCCGTGGGACATACGTCTCAGAGTCGAGGTGACTAGTACTGGCGACGTCTCCGCGCGCAGACCGCCAGCCTGCGCTGTTACCTACACTTACGCACGGCATGCCGTCCTCTCATCTGCCATCCTCGCCAATCCATATCCTGCCGCCCATCTGGCCTACTTATCGCAGCCCATCCACGGCACGATCTCGTCACCGTCATCGAAGACCAGCCAGGGTGGGAGGCGCGTTTCCCTCTGCGGCTGGCCTGGGAGCCTCTTTCCCCGCGTGCGCACAGCGGATTGCCTGCGCAGGAGGTGGGGCTGCGCGACTCGGTGCGGGGGATCAGGATCAGGTGTGCGCCCGGCGAGGCGTGCACCGTGCACTGCATACGCCTGTAAGTTATGCATGTCAGTAAGTATGCATATGCGCGGTGCGTGCTTTATGTAAAGGAGGCGTTGTGCGCGGTCCCGAGTCGAGTGGACGCGCGGTGCCCTCGTCGCGCATCCGCTCTTGCGCCCCGTCCATTCACGTTCGTGCTCGTGCTCGGGGAGCTTGGCGCCGAAGTTCCTGCACGGACGACGCGCTCTAACCCCGCACTGCAGCCTGGCGCGCTCGGCGCAGGCACTCGGATGCCCTCGCTTCGGCGCACGCATGCCTGGCGTGGCGATACAGTCTCTATCCTGACGGTTCCTCGCGTCACGCGTCACGGGGCGGCCCCTACGTCAGCGTTGGTGCCCTCTGCTGCGCGCAGCTCGTCCTGCATCCTCCCGCGCGCAAGTCACCTGGATCGAGGCCATCATCCCAACAAGCAAGCAATAGTGGTCGTGTGATCATATTGCACTCGGGTCAAATGGCCGACGTCATGATTTGACGCCGAGCAAGCTGGGTCAGTCACTCGTAAGTAGGTCCGTGTCCTGCATGCCACAGTGACGCTGCTGACGCCCCCGCAGGTCCCTCACAGCCGCTCGGCCTGTGCGTTCTCCGAAGAACAGTGCGTTCCTCGCCGCCCGCGCATGGCGAACCCTCGGCCCTCTGGATCCTATTTTCCGTAATGCAGACGCGGTGCATCGACGCGTAAGTCAAGCCTGACCCGCCGCTGCACTCGACGGTCCCGAGCCACCCATGCCGTCTCTGCCCCCGTCCGGACTGCGCGTCAGTGGGAAATGCATGCGCGCTGGAGCCGGTGCTGAAATTGAAACGCAGGCTCGGGCCCCCGATCGCACATTCCGCTTTTGTTTGAAGGCTAACGGTACGTGCTACGTTCGATGAAAACCCTGGCTGGGAAGCGTGTGTTCTGCGCCGCCTGCGGTGCTAGATGATGATCTCTGCTCGACGAGATCGCCGTGCACGCTGGCCGCATGTTTGTCCTGGGGACCTAGATGAGTGGCAGGCCGAGGAGGAAATCCCGGTCTGCTCCCGACCGATCATCTAGCACCTCGCCATAGCGGCATGGATCAGCGGCCGTAGCAGAGTGCAGCATCTGGAGATTCTGAGTGCTTTTTGCGGAGCGTCTCTGGTGGCATCGGAAGCACGTCTTTGATGGTAGGAGAGTCTCTGGACGTCGTGGCGGCGGTCGTGTGCTGCGCGGAGCAAAGGCTGTGGAATCGGAGCTTCCGAGGTTTGGTATCATGGCCGTGATGACCACGATCGTTGATATCTGCGATTCTGCCCGGCAACGGCGGGTGAGCAGGGCCAGCCTGAGGGTCTTTTGCGACACTTGCTGTTGTAGTTGTTACGTCGATAATCGTCCCCTCGTCCTATAATCGTCCGGTACAGAATTTTGAAACCCGATCGTCTGTTGTTTTATGTTTTAGAAGGAGTGCAATGATTGACCGTGAATTGAAACTTCTTGTAGGACTCGCCCTGCATCCTCCTGCGAGGTTGCGAGTGGTAGACGCCCATTACCGGCATCTGCCGACCGAACTTGGGACGCGCAGGGCTCGCGACTCGACTCAACCCAACTCCCTCCATTCCCCTCCACCGCCTCTTCGGTGAACCTCTGCCGCGTCGCCAGTCTTCTCTCTACAACTATTCTGCCATCCGCGCCATGCCCCGCGCAGCCAAAGCCAAGCAGACACCGACTGCGGCGGCGGACGTCGACATCGACTCGTTCTTCGCGTCGCAGCAGTCCCAGGGCAGCGACGACGGGTGCGCAGCCCTTCCTGTATCTCGTGCACTCTCATTGACGCGTCTTGCGGCCACCAGCATGGTGGCCCTCATAGCTCAGCAGGTGCAGGGTGCGCGGTCGCCTGCTGCGCAGCTTTGGCCGCCTGACGCGTCTTCCAGCTTCGCTCGAGAAGAAGAACAAGCAGAGGGATGCAAAATACGTACAGGCGACGAAGAATGAGCTCCAGAAAGTTGTGCGTTTTTTTCTGGGTTAGGGTTGTTGGATGAATGGCGCATATATGCGCGTCATTTTCTAGCTCAAGGGCCGGGCTGCTGAGGTTCTAGAACTCAAAGACGAACTGTAATAAAATCCCATTCGCCGTCGTCTTGGGTCTCTATATGCGGCTATATTGACTTTGGGCAGCTCCGCGCGCGTCGAGGACTTCATGACAGAATACGCTGAAAACGAGGACGCCATCCGCGCGCTGTGGTTGGACATATCTAAACATAGGGACGAGCTCATGGTCTGTGGAGCCTCCTAATACCCCAGCGCGATCGCTCACTGTATATGCAGACTAGCACGCGGAAAGAGGGGGACCAGCTGGCCGAAGCGGAGCGCTCTCGTGCAGAGGAATGCGTGGGTCCGCTGACCCGCTACAAGGCTGCCTGTGAAGGTGCGTTCACGCGCCTCCACTCTCGTGGAAGCTTTCACTGACAATCACATACATTTATCGTATGCCTTCCCTTGGCTGTGCAGAGGTGAACAGGACCGTGGCGTCTTTGGTCGCGCCTTCGATGACCTGAGCTTCCAGGCCTTACTCGTTTCTCTCGCTGCGGGCGTTGCATCCTCACTGTTTCTGGCGAACGCTTTCTCTGCGTCTTTTCCTTTCCTACGCGCTTCGTGATCAATGGCTCCTAGTATTGTTCATCTCTGCCCTCCTGCTGCATCATCTGTTCCTGTTGACCAATAACCACCATATCTCTGTCCCTGATTTCTGTCTGCGCACGCATGGTGCACCGATGCCCGGATCTCAATGATATGTTGCTCCGATGATCCATTCTGACAGGACCTGTGAACTCTGTTGGTATGGCGGTTCGAGAGCTGCGAAGGGAACTCGCATATGTCTTGGAAATGCACAGGATAGGAGCAGGCCGCATCAGGTTCTCAACCGTGCACGCCTCGGGCTCCCACAAGAAGAGCTTTGGTTCTCCCGCTCCCCTGAACAGATCGGTGTTAGCGAACCGGATGGCAGCCTCTCTAACGCCATTGGAATCTTGTCAGGTCCGTCTTTGCCTTTGCACTGCGTACAAGGCAATGGCATTGACGTACGTCCGCATCCGTGTAGATGGTTTTCATTTTCTGTGGCGATTGAATTCAGCGTTTTGTGCTACCAATCGGTTCATGCTGGTATCAGGCGACGTTACTTGTACCCATCGAGTGCGGCACGCTCTCAGCTGTACAGCTGGCATCTCCAGGGCGCAAGCCTGCGGACCTTCGAGACACGCACAATCTTTAGGCGCCAGTTGGTCACGTTACTCCTTCCAGCGCTACTGGCTATCAGCAGTCCATAAGCCATCTGTCCTTTGTAACCCAGACAATCGTTGCCCGCCGTACTCACCGAGGGCCCCGCCACAGCCGCCACCCTCTCAGGACATCTCATATCCGAGAAGAAGAACCGGGATCTCCCATGATATGGCCGTAACTAAAGACCCTTCGTCATTGCTGTTGCCTTCCAGTGGGACAGACGCTTGTTCATGTAGCGCGTTCCTTTCGCATCTGAATGCTAATACCCCGCTTTGGTTGTGGATCGGCCCGGCTGTCCTTCTCATCTGTTGTTAATCCATCGGAGGTGGTGTTCCGCATCTCCACTGCGCCAGGCTGTGTGGGCCAGCCACCCACTTCATAGCTCCAGTGACGCCTTTCAAATCATCCGGCGACGAAGGAGAAGCTCATCGGGTCCCTCATACACCGCTCCTCTTTGGTTACACCCTGACGCCCTATGGCCATTCTCTCTCGGCGAACTGTGCTCTACGCGCGCGCAGGATCAGGTCCGCCTTCGATTTTCCACAGCGCCTGTCTTCGACAGTCCCGAGTCAAACCCAATCCGCCCTTTCGGACATTCGGACTGCGTCGCCACAGTGGCGCATACCAGGGGTCCACGTCGCACTTTGCAGGTAGGCGAGCCCGCTGGCAACATGTCGCGAGGAAGCAAGATGTGCCACTCCGACGACTCTCCGGATGGGCATACGCGGTGGCTGGGTGCGATGCGTCCGTCTCGATGTTCGATGCTGCGGCGTGGTGGCGCCTCGACCTCCAGTCGACGCTTGCGTCATCTGTCAGGCCTGGGGTTTGCCCTGGAAGTGTCTCGCTGCACATCGACAGGCTGCTCTCTTCATATTCGTCCTGGAAGCTTTCTCCGAGTCAACATGAAGGCAAAGCCCCCTCTCACCCACTCACCCATAGTCGATAACCCAATCGCCACTCTATCCGATCTATGTACGCATACTGTAGGTTCGCTCGTTAATCGCATAGGCGAGTATCGCTACAGGATGTCCACACGATGCCGATTTCCTTACGAGTACACCCTTCTATGCTGGCAATGGAACGTGTCTCCACGGCCGTAGGCTATCGCGCACTGCCACCTCGCCTTCGCAGCGAGAGCCTCTTCACCATTATCGGAGCAGAAGTCCTCGCTCGCATTCGCCCGGCCGCGGCATGCCTGCTTATCAGCCTCACGCAACGCGCGCGCACACGTTCCCCGGGCAGCACGTTCTACCCCAGAAATGTCGCTTGCGCTCGCTTTCTCCACAGCAGCAGACTGGAGTAGACACGTCTTCTGCATTGCGTTGGGCCACTTATCCGAGGCGTCCCTCGGTTCTCTGTCATATCAGCGGCCATCGACGAGCCCGAGCCGCTCCTGAGAATCACAAGCGGCGACCTCAAAGCACCTGATCTTTGTCGATGGGACTTTGGCAGCATAGGCTCGTTTGGCTAACGCGGACCTCTAAAAGACGGCGCGCGCGGGCAACACCGCCGGTATCTGACGATGCATTATCTGCTTAGCGAGGGATCTTGCTTTCAGGACTCGGAGCACTGGCGTGTCCAGTGGGTGCATCCTATGTCTACGTGGGTGCATCCTATGTCTACCCTTCGATACCCCTGTGGTATATATCACCGTGATGGGGTGAATGACAGCCGTCACGGCAGAGCCCGCCAATCCCCCTCTTCCAAGAAGCTGCGATAGTACACCACCGCATCTACCCACTCCTCGCCCTCGCCGTCCGCACGCCGGAGCCGTCCGGCATGCGGAATGAGCCCCGCCCGAGTGAAGCCGAGGGAGTCCCATATCCTGCAAACGCGGTGAGCGGTCAGCAGGGCTCGCACACTGTATGTCGCGGGCCACGCTAAACACCCGTGTTTGATATCGGCAGCTCGCGGCGACAAAGTACATTTGCTGTGCTGCACGTGCAGATAGCGCGTCGGACGCACCTCATGCTCGCGACGTTGCTGGTGTACACCAGGTTGAACACGCTGGCTTTGAAGCCGAGCCTGGGCGCGTAGTGCAGGTAGGATTTTCCGAGGGTCTTCCCGTACCCGAATCTACGATGCGAAGGGGGTATCACGAACCCGGCGTTGCAGATCTGTCGACGCTGAGTATGAAGCAGAACACGATGGCTGGCTCGGAGACACGCACATGAGATGATCGGCCAGGGTAGTTGGGCTTGACGTAGTAAAACCCGACTAGGCATTCCACCCAGGCCCTTCCTTGTCGGACATCGGCAACTGAGGCCTTCACCTCGACACCTGTATCTTCCCCTCCGTCCTGCCCGGCAGCTGACGTCCCGATTGCGATGAGCACATCGGCGGCCCAGAAGTAACTTGTGAACGCGTCGCGCGAGTACGGCCCATCGGAGGGTACGTCCTCCTGCGGATATGTTGTGCCTTTCTCGACTTCAGCCGCAAATACGCTGTGAGTGTAATCTACGAGGCCCGGGGTATCCAATGCACGGGCGAGCGTGAGGTGATGAAGAGACAGGTGTGTGAACGGCGACGCCGGCTTGCCAGGGTCGGAGGGTGGTAGCTTCCACAGCGTTGAGGCAAGAGGCTCAGTGGGTCTGTTTGGAAGAGAGATGGCACCGTAGGCAGACATGGTTATGGATAGGGAGGTGGTCTCTCGTCGTCCAATGGAGAGATGACTCCAAGTCGCGCGAGACAGATCAAGATAAGATAAGAACTTGCAGTTACAGACGCACGAACGGCCAGATACGAAAGATAAACAATGCACAACGCTAGTACTACAGTAAAATACACAGAGAACAAGTCCGATTATCTATTGCCTGCCGAAGAGAATTTTATGATGCATGTGATGCCGTTCGCGCAAGGCGTTGCGACGGCTGGCGAGAACCCGCAGGCTTGGACGATGGCCCAGCCTCTCCAATGCTCAGGTTGGTGTTGCGACTGTTGCGGAATCCCATCATTGGTTTCGTCTGCGCAAGCTGCGCGGGCTCTCCCGAGCCCTGCTCGTCTCCATCACCGTTATCCATCTCGCCGTCGTTCAGAATGTCCAAGACGCGCGATCGGTCGAGTTCCTCGTTGGAAGAAAAGGAACTGGAGCCAGCAGCCACGGCCTGTAATTTGACAGCAGACCGTGGGGTTCGCCGAGTCGGCGTGACGAAGCGCTTGGCGGAAGGCTCGTCGTCATCGTCGTCTTCCACCAGGACACGGCGTCGTTTCCTGTCCTCGAACAGGGCGGCGGCGAAGTCGTCGTCAGAGGGCGGAAATTCGGGAGAGAGCATCCCTGGGATGCGGTGAAGCTCTGAGGAGGCATCGTCGTTGTCGTAGTCTTGCATCCCCTCGAGTGGTTCGCCACCCTCGGGCTCCGGCGCGACGTCGCGTGGTCCATTCGCCTCGCCCGTCTGCCGGTACAAGATATAATTTTGCAGGCGCTCGCGGCGCGCACGAGCAATTACCAGCTTTTCGCGCTGGCGCTCGCACGCCTCCAGGAGCTGCCGTGCCCTGGCTTGAATGATGGGGACCCGCGCCGCGTCCTGACGGTTCTCCTCCGCTATGCTGTCCACCATGACGAGCAGCTGCTTCAGGAAGTCTGGATCCACGGGTTCCTGTGCCTCGGGCGGGGGCGGGGGAGTGGCAGGAGGCGAGGCGAGGCCGTGGCTGGAGGATGGTCGGACGGCTGATGGCGGGTCCGTGGTGGCGCCGGATGGACCAGCATGTTCGGGAGATGGGGAACGCTGGATAGCGATGGAGTCCGTCGTGCCGGGTGCAGCTGCGCGCGCTCTTCTTTTCGGTGCCCGCGGAGCCAGTGGTGGAGGTGCGACGGAGGAGAATCGCTTCTTCGAGGGTAAAGGCTTCAAAACTCGTCTGCAGGGCAACCATCTGGTCAGCGCGGGAGTGGAGACGAGGCACAAGAGAGAACGTACGGGACACCCTGGGGGAATAGCTCGCACAGACGATCTATAATCGCGGTCGTTTTGGCGTTGGCTTTAACGCCGTGCGTCTGATGTTGAAGTTAGAGACGACGCTTAAAGGGGACGAGAAGAGCGCACCTGAGCGAGTTTCTGCAATTCAGCGCGAGGCAACTTGGACAGGTGGGTAGCGTTCATCGTCGCAGGGTGGAGCACGGGAGAGAGGGAGGACTCGCTGGTGGTGATGGTTTGAGAGCAAGGTGTTGAAGGAAAGACCATAACCGAGCTCCGACTCCTCCTGGGCCTGTGGTCCAAGCTGACGAACAATAGAAATTTAGTCAGCCTCCCGGCGCACCATTGTACTACTACTACAGCTTGTCCAATTTGGTCAGAGAGCTTACTTGCCGCAAGCGACTCGTGAGGGCCAGCGCAGCTTCAAGAAGCCGGGTTCAATTACCAGGGCAAGGTTTAGACGAGGCAAACAAAACCTGCACTGTCCGTCACACAAATTTCACAGAGCTCGAACAGAAGGGATTGGGCCGATGCCTAGCTCAGAAATTGCAAGCCCGAAGAGACATATTCAACAAAATGCTTGCACCTGCGCAGTACTAGCCGATTCAGACTGCTCCGCTCCTACTCACTGTCGTCCAGCATTGAACAGGAGAACAGAGGCTGAACCACCATAGCATCGCTCGGGACACGACCGTGGACAGTTGCAAGGCTGGAACAAAACAAAGCACTGGCCCGGGCCCGGGGGATGAGAGTCGAATGGAAGGTGATGGCACTGGTGGCGCGAGCGCCTCAAAAGTTCATCCCGGATCCCAAGGAACGAATTATCAAGGCGTTGTTGTGATTCATCACCATAAATAAGGCTCCTGTGAAGCGCCATACAGTAACCTATACCATGACAGATTCCACCGTCTACCGTAACCACCCTTTTGATAATCGAACAAGGCTACTTTTAATGTATATGTATGCCACCGATTCTGCCTGAAGGCAAGGTGGCCGAGTGGTCTATGGCGTGTGACTCAAGCTGGTAAAGCTTCTGGAACTCATCCAGTGTATTCTCATGGGCGCAAGTCCGCGCGGGTTCGAATCCCGTCCTTGTCATAGTTTTCGTGTATTCCGCTTTTTTGTGTGTTTCCGAGCTGATCTAGTACGTGATGACCATCTGTTTTCATGAGTTCGTCTGGTTTTTAAATAAATAAAAGACCCCTTATTATCCTTGAGAGGATAGTGGGACGAGGAACGCATATTTGACGCGTCGCGACGTGGTACTAGTTGATCAGTATTCTCCGCTGCATGGATTTCAAGGTTCAGGCCCTGTATATATCCGGAGACACCACCGGTCGCCCCCAATTCATTAACCTGGTTGAACGATTTCTTTGAATACACTGACTGGGATGTAAGAAGCAGAGTAAGTATGTATGTAGCGCAAAGCTGCAGACGCATTGTCGTCGAACTTCAGTACCATGAGGCCAGCATTGCATTCGCATTGTTCTGGGTCACTGTGGTCGTGAACCCCGGTCCGAGCCCCGCGCGACAAAACACCGCATGGGAACCCACAAGTCTTTCCAACACTCCTTGCTTTCGAACCATCTCCTCCACGCAACCCTACCTTGTCTTCCCAGACAAGAGTTTCTCCTCCATCCCCAGCAGCCGTAAAGACAACATCATGGACGCAACAAAGCTCCGCAACCTTCCTCGTCCCCAGATCCAGAAGCTGGCCACAGTAAGTCGCATCTTCACGTCGTCAGAGTGGTCCGAGCTCAGATGCACCCCAGGCCAACAAAATCAAAGCCAACGCCAAGACGGAAGAGATGATCGCGCAGCTCCTCGCTGTCTACCCAGACGGCGTTCCAGCTCGTGATGCACCCATGTAGGTCGCCTTCAGACATGTACCAACCTTTCCCTGACTAGCCCCTGCCACAGTGCAGCAAAGACAACATCCCCGGCCAAGGCCAAGGCGCAAAAGGGCTTATACATCCGGCTCAAGAGAAGCGTAATCGAAGCAAGCTTTTCGAAGACTCCGACCCCCGATAGCGAGAACCGAGAGCTTGAGCCTGAGGGCGCGGCGCCAGCCTCGAAGGCGCCGAAGAAGTTGCGGAAGGTGACACTCAGGCTTGGGCCCCGCGACGTGAACGTGAAACAGGAAGAGACCGTGGCGGCTGGTGAGCAACTCCACGAGCTTGTCATCGGAAGCGTGCTCAGCCCACCTGCAGAAGCCCCGTCCAGTAGCGAGAGTCGCCGGTCCGCATTGGCCCCGTCCTCGGACATTCGCCGTGTCGCCGTGGCAGAAGACGACGGACCTGAGGCTAACTCATCCGCGAGCGTCCCAGGCAGCAGTGCTGCAGTTGCCAGCGAGCCAGCCTCTGCCGAGGAGCAGGCCGCACCCTCGAGCTCCACGGCTGCTGAGAAGCCGCAGGCCATTACCATGGAAGGGGGACGTCGCGCCTTGCGCACGTTAGCGCGGATGGCCAGCCAGGATGACCTTCGAGAGATTTTTGTCCGCGCCGAAAACACCGCCAAGGGTATCGAGAAGATCCTGGACGATAGTGCACGGGAGACGGTGTACATGGAGACGCTGCGCGTGGGCATCGAAAAGAGGATCATGCCGAAAGTGCCGGAGCTTAGGGAGAGGGCTGAGACGATGAGGGGTATCGATCTGTGGAAGAGTACCACCAAGTAAGTCTCGCGCAAGGCTCAATATGAAGAGGAGGTACTGACTGGATAACAGACCTGGCGAAGGGCCCAGTCAATGGCTGAAGACCAACGCGTCGAAGCGGCCACGAGAAGATGCCGAGAACAAGGAGCCCCGGAGCGGCAACGATAACATCGACTCGGACGGCGAACGGCGCTCCGAGTCCCCATCACCTGTGAAGAGGCGTCGCGCTAATCCCTGAAGTCAGCATGGTCATTCTTGTTCTTCGTTAGCTGTATAATTCAAGTTTGTCGTATGTATCTTCCGCTTAAATCATGATAGAGCGTTTGGAAGGAAGAAATATCCCGTAGACACAGTCTTGTCGTACGGTACGCCGTAACAGGACTCTAAACAGGACTCTATATTGGAATTTCTTTAAAAAATCAACAATCAAAAATCAAAAAAAAAAAAAAAGATAGAGCGTTCAGATTCTGCAAACAACCAATCCGTGAAGCTCGGATCTGGCGAAGAAGTTAGTCTCTTAAGACGAAGCAAGCGCACCAAAATTCCAATTCGCGTGAGATGACGTCTCAACAAAGGGTTAGCTGTGAGACCGCCACCGAACGAGTGTCCACGTACCTGGCGAATCCTCCTGTGTTATCATATAGATGATGTACTGTGGACAACAGACGTCGCGCTCGCCTTAATTCTTGTACCTACTCCCACCAAGACTCCCACATGTACATCTCACCCCTTCAGTCCTTTTCCCCAGAGTCTTCCAACTTCGTCACTATTTCCTCGAAAGGTCGCAAGATAGTTGTCTATGCTTGTGCCACGATGGGATTTCTCGGGACGTGACACAGCCCAGACCCCACACGGCTTGGTCCGCTTCGTGCAAGCGAAAGCGTCGTGGGGAAGTTGAGTATGCACGTGGTTCACAGCCGCCGCGAGCCCCAACGTTATGGAGCGGATACAGTCGGGCGAGCTGGCCATGATATCGAAGATCTTGCAAACGGACGTCATGCTTTGCTGGCGCACAGCTTGAGAGCTGGGTTGCAAGAACTCCTGCCCGCCAGGGGTCAGCTGGTATCGCTCAGGGGAGCGCACACACATACCTCGAAGCTATGGAGTTTCTGAGCTTGGATGTCGATTTCGGCCAACACCTCGCGGATTTCGTTGAACACCCACATTGCGAGCCGGGCAAGTGTGAGCGCCTCCTTGAGTGGCTGAATGTTGCTACGGTCGCCGTAGATGGTGCGGGCCAAATCAGATGAACTGACCAATTTTGCGCGATCGAAGAGCCATTGAGTGATCGTGGCAACTTCGGGATATCGACGACTGGCTTTCTTTATGGCTGAAGAAACATCAGCAGAGTTGGCGTTCAATTTGCCTCAAACGCACCCTTCCGTATCGACCCGATTGAATGTAGGAACTCCTTCCACTTCCTTGAAAACGACCACAAGGGACACTTCCTTGTGGTCGCCGTCGCCGTCCGAGTCTGACTCGGGCCCGTCGGACTCGGGATCGAATCCCGACATGCCCACCCATAGGATGTCCTGTCTCTTCGTCCACACCGACATCATGCGAGCACACATGGTCGAATAGTTGTCAGGTTCCTTGGGCGCGGGATATATGTAAGAGCGTTCAGATTCCGGTGCGCCTTTCGCTGCCTCGGCAAACAACCAATCCGTGAAGCTTCGATCTCGCAAAAAAGTCAGCAGTGAGGATGTCTCTTAGGACGAAGCAAGCGCACTATATTTCATTTCGCGTGAGATGACGTCTGAACGAAGGGTTAGCTGTGAGAGCGCCACCGCACGAGTGTCCACGTACCTGGCGAGTTCTTCTTTGTTATCAAATAGATGATGTTCTCCGCCAGGACCTCGTCTGAAAAAAGGGCTCGTCAGTTGGTGTTCGCTGTCTCCAGGTGCAAACGCACAGTCGGATCTGTAGCCGCGCTTCTTGAGTTCCTCAGCGACGGCATGCTGTCGTGGAGTCGAGGACTTTAGCAATCGTTCAACAAAGTCAACAGAATCATAACGCATCTTGAGAGCGTTGGCCCGCTCTGTGCCCATTATGAGACCGAAAGGCGGCATGGATCACCACCTTGTCACCCGGGCCACTGTCTGATCCACCGTCGAATAAACGTCTTCCGCAGCCGGCATTGCTTCCGCTGGTCTCTGCTAGATGTTCAGCAGCCACTCAAGCCATAAGTTGAGTTGGTGTGGAAGAGACTGGCGCGGGCGGGCGTCGGCCGACGCGGAGGCAGAACGGGTTACGTCTTTCTTACGGTTCGGTCACCAAATTTTGGGCTCGAGTCACGCCCAGTTTGCAGAGTTGCTGCTGAACGGTCTCCGCCTGCTCGTCGTCTCTCGCTCCCCGTCCACGATGGCCTGCTCGGTCCCATTCGATGTTCCGCGCTGCGGGTGGCCATCAAGCCCACAATACGGGCTTTTCACATCAGCCCAGCACGCCGCCTCCCCTTTCCGACACCCCCAGCACGCGCCGTAGCAGCCCCCTCCGTTGGTGACTTCGCGCCCAAGGATGGCGAACGCGTCCTCAATTCCCCCTCCGAGCTTGCCCGCCGCATATCCGCCAAGGTCCTCCCCAAGCTGCCCCGCGCCGACGTGCGCAAGGTCGTCATGGTTGGCTCGGGCGGTCTCTCCATTGGCCAGGCCGGCGAATTCGACTACTCGGGCTCCCAGGCAATGAAGCTCTGCGCGAAGAGGGCATCGACGCCGTCCTCATCAACCCAAACATTGCAACATGGCAAACAAGTCACCAGCTCGCGTCCGAGGTTTACTTCCTGCCTATCTCTGTTGATTATGTCGCGTATGTGCTGGAGAAGGAACGCCCTGACGGCATTCTGCTCACGTTCGGAGGCCAGAGCGCCCTGAATGTGGGCATAGAGCTGGACCGTATGGGCGTCCTCGACCGCCTGGGCGTTCAGGTGCTTGGCACACCAATTCGGACGCTGGAGGTTTCGGAGGACAGGGACCTGTTCAATCAGGCTTTGAAGGGTACGATCGCAGTCTCTTTCGCGCGGACTCGGAACTGACTTCTTCTCAGAGATCGATATACCCGTCGCAACCTCCACGGCAGTCTCGTCTGTGTCCGCCGCCCTCGCCGCAGCGGAGAAGATTGGCTACCCGGTCATCATGCGTTCAGCCTTTACCCTTGGGGGTCTTGGGTCTGGTTTTGCAAACAATGCAGACGAACTTCGTGACCTCTCGGCGCGTGGACTATCCTTGTCGCCTCAGGCGAGTGAATACAACACTTGTGTATGATGCGCCGGAATGACAGTACGATAGGTCCTCGTCGAGCGTAGCATGAAGGGTTGGAAAGAGGTCGAGTACGAGGTCGTCCGTGACGGTGCCGACGTAAGTGACTTGGTTGCGTGTGTGTTGCTTTCTTGCTGACTTCTCTGCAGAACACGATCATCTGCTGCAACATGGAGAATTTCGATCCTCTGGGCACACATACTGGCGATTCCATCGTTGTTGCGCCTTCGCAGACCCTCACGGACGACGAGTACCACATGCTCCGGAGCGCTGCCCTCAAGGTGCGAGCGGGTGATTATCGCAAGACAAGGCAGTTGTTGATGCAAGCTTCAGGTTATTCGTCACTTGGGCGTCGTTGGCGAGTGCAATATCCAATATGCGCTCAACCCGACCAGCCGGGAGTACTGCGTCATTGAAGTCAACGCTCGGTACGTGACTCACAATATATCATATCGCACTTGGCTTACATTCATGTCTGTTTTCAGTCTGAGTCGGTCTAGGTGCGCTCCGCATGTCTACACTGCGCATTTGTCTTTCTGACAGTTAACCCAGTGCTCTCGCATCCAAGGCAACAGGTTATCCTTTGGCATACACCGCGGCCAAGCTCGCACTCGGCTACACCCTCCCCGAGCTTCCCAACGCCGTCACGAAAACAACCACGCATGCTTTGAGCCTTCACTTGACTACATATCGTCACAAAGATCCCGAAGTGGGACTTGGCCAAGTTCTCCCCCCAGGTCAACCGCGAAGTCGGTTCCGCGATGAAGTCCGTAGGCGAGGTCATGGCGACGGCCGCACATTCGAGGAAAGTCTGATGAAGGCAGTTCGAATGGTCGACCCGCGATGGGTCGGGTTTGAGGTGTTCGGCAAGCGCATGGAGAAAGAGCAATTGGACTACGCGCTGTCGCATCCGACGGACATGCGACTGTTTGCGATCGCGCAGGCGATGTATCTCGAGGGTTACACTGTGGACCAGCTTCATGACCTGACGAAGATCGACAAGGTGCGTCCATCTGATCTCGTCGGCGACCTCGTTTGACGACCAGCGAGTGTAGTGGTTCCTGTATAAGCTAGAGAACATCGTGCAGACCCACCGAGCGCTCACCGCTGCTGGCTCCGTCGACGCTATTGACAAGGACCTCATGGTACGCGCCAAGCGCATGGGCTTCGCAGACCTGCATATAGCGTCCCTCAACTCGTCCACCGAAGACACCGTGCGCGCGCATCGCAAAGCACTCGGCGTCACGCCCTTCGTCAAGCGCATTGACACGCTCGCGGCCGAGTTCCCTGCGCACACGAACTACCTCTACACCACGTACAACGCATCCGAGCATGACGTGGAGTTCGACGAGCACGGCACGATGGTTCTGGGCAGCGGCGTGTACCGCATTGGCTCCAGCGTCGAGTTCGACTGGTGTGCGGTCACGTGTGCGCGTAGCTTGCGAGAGCAGGGGCTGCGGACGGTCATGATCAACTACAATCCCGAGACCGTCTCGACAGACTTCGACGAGGCGGATAGGCTGTACTTCGAAGAGCTTGGCTGGGAACGTGTCATGGACATCTATGAGCTCGAAGGCGCAGAGGGCGTGGTCGTCAGCGTAGGAGGTGAGCTTTACGTAGTTGTTTGCGCTGTCAGAATGCTTATGATGGATCGTACTTTCAGGCCAGCTTCCGCAGAACATTGCGTTGAGGCTCAAGACCAGCGGCGTTAATGTCCTTGGGACGGATCCGGAGCAGATCGATAATGCGGAAGATCGACACAAGTTTTCATCGGTCCTTGATAGCATCGGTGTTGACCAGCCTGCTTGGACGGAGGCTACCAGTGTGGAGGATGCCAAGGCGTTCGCTCAGCGCGTTGGGTATGCAAACTCTTCGGTGTATTCTTCGCGCATTGACTGACCTTTACAATCCAGCTATCCTGTTCTCATCCGGCCATCATACGTCTTGTCCGGCGCCGCCATGAACGTCGTCTTCGAAGAGTCCGCCCTCGAGTACAACCTCTCCGCCGCTGCCTCCGTCTCGCCTTTGCACCCTGTTGTCATTTCCAAGTTCATCGACGGTGCGCAGGAGATAGACGTCGATGCCGTCGCCTACAAGGGCAAGCTAATCGTGCATGCCGTCCGAGCACGTCGAGAACGCTGGCGTGCACTCGGGCGATGCGACCCTCGTGCTCCCGCCCTTCTCACTCACGCCTAGCGACATGGCGCGCCTGAAGCACATCGCGGAGAAGGTCGCTGCGGGCTTCGACATCTCTGGCCCATACAACATGCAAATCATCCGCAAGACGTCGGACACGCCCGGCGCGGATGCGGAACTCAAGGTCATCGAATGCAACCTGCGCGCGTCGCGCTCGTTCCCTTTCGTGTCAAAGGTGCTCGGACACAATTTCATCCAGACAGCGACGGCCGCGATCTCGGGGCGCAACGTGCCGGAGCCAGTTGATGTGATGGCTCAGCTGCGCGATTACACGTCGATCAAGGTCGCGCAGTTCTCATGGACGCGGCTGGGCGGCGCGGATCCGTTCTTGGGCGTCGGTGAGTGATGTGTGGATTTCAGTGCGTGTGCTGGAGCTCACGATCCGCAGAGATGGCTAGCACCGGCGAGGTCGCGAGCTTCGGCAAGGACGTGCATGAGGCGTACTGGGCATCCCTGCTCAGCACGACAGGCTTCAAGGTCCCGCAGGAGCGCTCCGGGGTGCTCCTTGGTGGCGACATATCCAAGCCCGAGATGCGTACGATCGCGAAGACGCTGTCCGACCTCGGCTTCCGCCTGTACTGCTCGTCGACCACCGTCGAGGAGTTCCTGAATGGCCTGCCGTACGTCTCGGCGAAGCGCATCTTCTTCCCGACGAAGGACAAGCGCAAGCTGCGCGAGGTGTTTGACGAGTATGATATCCAATGCGTGATCAATCTCGCGCAGGCGCGCGGAAAGAGCGTCACGGATGAGGACTATGTTGCGCGGCGGTGCGCGTCTTTTTTTTTCACCAGCCGATGATTTACTGACGTCGACGTGTGGGCGTGCAGGAATGCGGTCGACTTCGGCCTGCCGCTGCTCAACAACGCACGCACGGCGCAGCTCTTTGTCGAGAGCCTCGCAAAAAAGATACCCCAGGGCGGCCTGCGCAAGTACTCCGAGGGGCGGATACCCCCCGAGGTCAAGTCGTGGCGCGAGTTTGTCGGCGTACGCGCATGACCGGCCGCCTCTAGCCAAAAAGTCTTCAACCGATGTATGGTTGAGCGCTGGTGCCCTTGACAGCAAAATGCGCGATGGCGCAGCGATATCTTAGCAATTTGTAGCGTATTATAATTGCCGAACAGCAGCATCTGTACTCATACATTCCCTCGTGCTATGCATTGACATCTTTTGCCTTCATCTTCACTTCTTGCTACGTCTTCCTGGATACAAACGGTTTGACTCAGGACTACGATGAAAGGCTGCCCGGGGTTTAAAACACCTCCCTGGCGCACACGACAAATCGATATGGGCGCTTTCGCGTCGATGGTGCCGGCGACAACGCTCCCAACCACTGGCAGGAACTAGGCAACCCGCGCCTCGGTGAGCGCAAGAGCCAGACGGTCAAAAGATCGGACGAACCCGCCTCGTCGAAGTCTGTCACGGGTCCGCAGTGTACGCTGAGGGAAGGGGCGAACTCCAGGCCCAGGCTTTGCAGCTGCTGGGCCACACAGCGAACACTGTGAGCGACATCCAACTCTCGCAGACTGCTGTTGCGTCGGTTCCCCTTGCTGTTGTTGTCATTTCGACTGTGCATCAGGCCGAATGGAAACGGGTTGACCAAAAGCACATGCGTTGGAGCGCAACACACGTGCGGGGCTCACGACGCGTACGTCGCAGGCGGCGACACGGGCGTGCTGGGATACGATCGCGAATTGATTGACTCAGAACTACGGCAAAAGGTCGCCTGGGGTGCAGAAAGTCTCCCCTGCGAGATCCTGGCGAGCAGCCGGCGCGCGCGACAAGTCAATACTGACGCTCTCGCGATTAACGGTGAACTTGCTCGCGAGGGCCGGCTCGAGCGTGCCGTCGATGGCACTGGCGACAACGCTCCCAACCACTGGCAGGAACTAGGAAAACCGCCTCGATGAGTGCAAGAGGCAGACGGCGAGAACGGACAAACCTTGTAGGCATGGCCGCTGCCCGACGTCGCCAGCACCAAGCCGGCATCTGAAGGATGGTAGCCGATCACCCAGTCGCCATCTGGGGAGTCGGTGTACCTATGGGATGAGCTCAGTGAATTGTTGGTCATTGCAGCGCATCGAAGGCGTTACCAGCACAGACGTGTCCCGCTAAATGGCTTCTCTGCGAGCTCGGGGTAGACAGCGCGCAGCCTGGCACGGAGCATCTTGGCTCTGGACTGGGGTATCAGCAAGCCGTCATTGCCGTGTGATGTCACCGTGCGCGGTGTTGATATGCCCTTGCCTCCGTCCGTGTTCACGATGTAGGAAGTGAACCCGGTCTCGTGGATGGCCATCTTGACAATGTTGTCCTTGTTTGGCTACTCTCTCTCAAAGTCAGAAACTGCGAGGCAAGTAGACATGAAATGCGTACGGGGAACATGTAGAAACCTGATGAAAAATCCAGGATGATAGGGACGTCTCTATAGCGAGCACCTTCGTCCGGGGTGAGCTGTATCGTCGCGATACTCTGCCTGGACTTGTTTGTGAGAGAGGAGACACGACTGTGAAAGCTGGCTTGCATACCCAGTGAAAGACATCGATCTCCAAGTTCCAGCTCTGCGAAAGTCGACGCCGTCCAAGAGCCAGCTGCAGCGACGACAACATCCGCAGCGATCATCTTTCCATCCCGGCACACGACACCAACCGTTTTTCCGTCTTTGCGGGCCAGACCTGTTACGTGCACCCCCGCTTCGACGCGTCCACCCATCTCGATGACTTTGGCGGTCATCCGGGTAATGCCCTGCGCGGCGAATGCCCATCCGCCGTCCTGGTTAAGATAGGCGGAGACCTCATTGAAGTCCCCGAGCATCACGCCAGCAGGAAACACAGAGCGGATGGCATCGGTGGTGGGCAGGTCGATGATGCGAGCGCCTATGGCAGCATCGTTCTCGTATCCTTTGGAGGCATAGGGAGTTTCGTCGCGTGAGCCGACGACGAGCACGCCGGATCTGAACACAATAATTGATTGACGTGCTCTCGCACATAGGACAATAACTCACTCGTGATAAGTATCACCCCACATTTCCTCATCCTTCCAAGCAGTGATGGCGTCGCGGGCCAACTGGGTGTAGTACGGGTCCGAGTATGATGTCCGCACGACTGGTGCGCACTTTCATCAGCACCTGCCCCTCAAAAAATTCAATACAGTAGCCACATCCGCACCCTTGTTGAGATCTGTGCTCGCCGCATCGGGCGCAGGCAGGATATCGGAGCGATCGATGACCGTCACGTCCGTGAATCCTCTCGCGAGGAGGTGGTAGGCGGTGGAGATGCCGAAGCACCCAGCCCCAACGATGAGGATCTTGTCTTGCTTCTGTGCGACCATCGAGCCCTAGAGAGATCAGAAAGTTTGGGATAAAGAGAACAACCGCAGGCCCGGGGTGGGAAGTAAGATATGAAAAAAGCGAGTCACAGTTCCGTTGAGTAAATAAGTTCTCGCTGCGGGGATGTTGCCATCCGGAACTTGCTCTAGAGGTCGAGACTGTCTCCAGAGTCAGAATGACTCGGAAGCATCCTGCAAGAATCGTGTATTTCCGAGTGGGATATTGAACAAGGAGGACGCGAGCTCGAGCGGCGACGACGGTCACGACCGGGCCAATTCGGACGAATAACTTATCTTATGTTGCGCTGTCTTGTCACTGTCACTGTCCGCCCACTGGCTTTCCCTCCGACATGCATCTCTCAGTTTAGTGGCAGTCATAGAAGTCGTCCCTGCTGCGCTGTATGTCTCGGATGCGGCCTGCTGCATTTCGCCTCCTTAGTATCGGCGCCCTGGCACTCAGTCGTGGCTCTGTCGACGCCGCAATATCTACTCTCTGCTCTTTCTGCTCGAGCATATGCTTACAAGCACCATTAACGGCTAGATATGGCGCTCGTGGTGTTGACGGGCGCTCACCTATTGTGTTATCAGTGGGCGGACGTGCATTCAATTCACTCCAGACTGACTGGCGGATGGCAGGCGTCTCAGACTAGGAGGCTATGTCGCCGCCCCTAATACCCCTACTCGAGCTCAGGAAGCGATTGTCCCTTCTTCCAAGCTTCTATGATGTTGTTCCCCGACCTCTTTGCTGAACAATCGGCTGCGTCCACGTACGAGATCTTGGAGCTGGTTAGCATTTTACATGCCATGGTACATGCACACCAACATTAAACCTGTTCTGTTCAGGATCCTCCACCGTACGAGGACGTGGAGACGTGCGCGGTTCACGAAAGCCTGCCCAAGACTCCTGTCAACTACTACTGCCACAAGGCGACTCGTAATATCGACCACAATTTCTCCGTCGACGTTAGGCTACCCCCACATGCAAATTACGAGCAGGATAAACATGTGGACGTATCCCCGCATCGCAATCTGTCTCTGGAGACACGCGCGAACTATCTCCGTGCTAGCATTTCGATCGTCAATTCGGTTGACAGACAGGACGCCTGTCAGTACGTTCATGCGTTCCTCGTCAATCACGCACAGACAGGATCTGTCTACGCGCGCATTGTGAGTTTCACTCCCATGCTCATCGCCATCCTGCTTATCTCGTCACGTCCAGTTCGACCCACTTCTCGACAGCGGCGCGCGACCTCGTTTGTGCATCCAAGCATCTGCACCTGCAGCCGGCGCCAGAGTCCGGCTAGGCATCCCGCGCTCCTTCCGCGGACAGCTCTCCCTCCACAGCCCCCGCAGCTGCATCATACTCTCCAACGCCCTCGACGCCCGCGTGCAGCCAGTAGGCTCGCATGCGGGAACCCAAACGTTTTTCGTTGGCGAGTGCCCGCCTAGCAGAAACTGGCGCACGCCGCATGAAGGCGAGGGCGAGTTGGTAGACTTCGCGGCCGTCTCATCGCAGTTCGGTGAAGTCTATGTATCTTACAGTGACGAAGGCTTTCGAAGTAAGCATTCGCCCGCTGCAGATCCTGTTCCTACTCACGCAAGCGATACGATGCAGGCTCGCCAGTCTATTACTTCTACGATGAGACATTGGACGTCCTGTTTCCGCTCGCCTTTCTGCTGTTGATGGCCTTCGTCGCATTGCTGGTCCCTCTGGTGGTTTATGTGACATTATGGTGAGGATAATTTATGTATCCTCACTAGTGGTCTCTGATGCGAACCTTATAGGCTCTTTGATGCTGACAGAAGCGTGGATCGGCCAGCATTCGACATGTCTGTGGAACCTCCACCGGGGATTGGGTTTCGGAGGGACTAGAGAGGGCCTCTCACAGGGACTGTCATTTATTGTTTACTCTTGTCGTCATGACTTTTGCGATACCATTCCACATATGAACCAACTTCGGTCGTGCAGACTCGGAGTCGCGCAGTCCCCAAGAGTACAATCCTCAGAGAGTACGCAAACTCCACGGGCCACTCGTTATATAATTACAGCGTAGGATGGCCCGCTGTCCGGTCTGCTAAGTATTGTAGTAGCTATAAACTTTTGGTTGCGACTTGCAAACGGGCCCGCCGGCGGAGCCGAGTCAACCGTGCTGACCAATCCGCGGAGAGCGAAACGGGCGGCCAGTTGTCGAGCAAGCGATTCACTATCCTTGACCACCACCATGCCTTTCGGCCTCACAATAGGTACAGAGCGGGCCTCTGCTCTCCAGGTGCGTAATGACCTTGTTGACTCTGGTGCACGATTGCTAAAGTCCACGACAGCATGCCATCGGAGAGGAACTCATGAAGCGCGGCTACAGTGCCGACAATGGTGCGTTTGCGCCTGGAGGCGGCGAACAGCAACTGACGAGCCATTTTCTTGCAGACGAGGTCATGGCGGAGTACATCATCATCATGATAATAAACAACAAGTCGCCAGGTGCGTGGACACTCGTTCGGTGGCGGTCTCACAGCTAACCCTTCGTTCAGACGTCATCTCGGGCGAATTGGAAGACTGTGAGCACGAGCGTCCCTTCCTTCGATTCCATCGTTTACTAATACATCCTGCAGTAATCGGGTCAGAGTTTGGTGCGCTTGCTTCGTCCCAACAGACATTTTCGTCACTAACTTCGTCGCCAGATCGAAGCTTCACGGATTGGTTGTTTGCCGAGGCAGCGAAAGGCGCACCGGAATCTGAACTTTTCCCTCAAACACAAACCCAGTCTTCAGACACCACTCAACCCTCCCCACCTGCATCCTCCTCTGTCCGCGACGCCCCACCTAATGCCCCCTCTGATAGTCGCCGACCACCTCCCAGTGGCCCGCGAGGCGGGGCACCACTGTACCAACAGGCCCTCTCCCAGGCTCTCCCGAACCCCTCCCCGACTGCGCAGAAGCGTTTGGCCTCCGCTCGCTCGCCATCGCCTACTGGGCAGGGTCCAAGCAAATCGAGACGCACCGACATCCCTGCTGGCCCACGCGCAATGCGAGAAGGCCGTCATGGCGGTCCCAGCGCGCCGCGGAGCCTTCTTGAGCGTGTCGGCGGGCCCGCTGGTCGTCCTAACCATAATGGCCCCGCACGGAACGACGACATACAGTCCCGCATTGACAACATCACCGGCTCGCCTATAGGCATGGACATGCAGGCCGCTATGGCAGCCGGGTTCGTTCCGCCTGGGATGGATATGAATGCGATGGCGGCAGCACAGATGGGCGCAAACCCACTACTACTCCAGGAGATGATGATGAACCAGATGGCGATGATGGCGCAGATGGCGACGAGCCTCGGGATGTTAAATCCGGTGAACGGTCAGTTCAACGGATTCCCGATACAGGGGGGTCCCCAAGATATGGCGATGTATAGTCCTGGAGGCTTTCAGGGCGCCTCTCAAGGCGACATGAGTGGTAGAGGCCGTGGGCGCGGACGAGGTGGTTTCAATGGGAGGGGCCGGGGTGGTGGAAGGGCTTCATCTCCTCGTCTTGCAGGAGGCGAGCCCGCTACGACCGAAGAAGGAACCTCGTCAACGACGGCCCCCGAAGTTACGGTTGCGGCACCGGTTCCAACGCCAGTGCCTGCAGTACCGCAACCCACCGCCCGGATACCCTTTGCGGTGCCCGACCGGCCGCAGTCGCCGACCCTCTGCAAGTTCGGCCTGAAGTGCACGAATGCGCATTGTAGATGGTCGCACCCTTCTCCAGTCGCGACGCCCGAGAGCGGCGTTGTCCTGAGCAATGAGGCGTGCGAGCAAGGCAAGGATTGCAAGGACAAGGACTGCATAAAGGCTCATGTCAGCCCTGCCGCTGCGAATCCGGATATTGGTACGTTATCTTGTTCTATTTACCTCTGCTGTGATCTCACCCGTTCTTTTTTCAGCCGTCGAACAGCCGAAGCCAAAGCCCAAACCTCACGTCCCTGCCCCCCATCCCCCACAATCTCACGTCGCCGTCCCCTGCCGCTACGGCGCTAATTGCACGCGCCGCGACTGCCAGTTCCAGCACCCGCCAGCGCACAGGGCCTCTCACCACGTTTCCCAGCAGCAGCAGCAGCAGCAACAGCAGCAGCCCTGTCGTTTTGGTGCGGGCTGCACGCGCGCCAACTGCGCGTTCCAGCACCCCGAGGGCCGCGTGCTGCCGTCCTCCTTCCACCGCGGGCTTTCCGCTACGGGCCCCATCGTCAATGTGTCCACTCCGCAGACGGGCTCTATGGGTGGGCCGAGTCCGCATAGGAGCGTCGTGTTCAACAACCCAAAAGCCGCGCAAGATGGCAAGACGCTCGAGGAGAAGGTTCGCAAGGTGGAGGAGGAGAAGCAGCGTGCCGTGCAGGCCGTGAAGGAGGCCGAGGAAGCCGCCGCGAAGAAGGAAGGCGGGGCGAAACCCTCCGTCGCCATCGCCGTCTAATGACCAATTTCGAGGGTCAGCAACCTGTCCGCCTTGCTTTTATATACACCCGCTCGATGTAGTTTTAATAGTTTACTTGTGATCTTGTTGTGTTGCCATGGTCATACGGTAGATTGCCCTGCTTAGCATTTACCTATACATACATACCGGATTTTTTGGGGAGGACGAGACGTGGAATCCAGACGGCTCAGATTGCGTGGCGCAAAATGCGTCCACCTAGTTATCCTCTCCCTCATCGTGTGATTGCAATCGTCGGTTGCCTTGCAAGCAATTCTGGTGTGCAGTAGGCAGTTCATCCACTGCTCTTTGACCAGTGCGCCAAGGTCGATCGATGAGAGCTTCCTCTTCTGCTTCCCCCTCTCTGCGTATCAATTATTCTGAGGCGTCGCGCCGCATCGCGTCGCATCCTTGCGTGTTGTTTGATATAATTTATCATGTGGTTGACGGTCATTCTCCTACGTCTTCGTCGGTATAAGTTGCCAGCCTCTACTTACTATTATATGATAACTCTGCAGGGTTGCTTTGCAGCATGGCCCGGTCTATCATAGGTCCAGATTTTAAACCCCCTGGAGTTTATCTTGGGGTTGTTCAGTCTTCGCAGTGGAGGGTTGGTGTAGGGTTGCTTCAAGATTTTGGAACGCTCGCCTTGCCTCACGGCTACATCAAATAATCAGCCAAACTGCAGCAATGCTCACATACATATACAGACTCTATATATCGTCCTTACCATGCCTCGCAACCATCCCTCAATACTGTACATGACGAGGCGATCGAATTAACAAAATCTCCTCTACGCGAAGAGCCCAACAACCGTGCCCTGCAGCTGCCCGTCCCGAATAGCCTGCACCCCAGACAATGTCAGCGCCATCTCAACAACCTCAAAGCAATGAATTACACACCTCGTAAATGAGCGAGACATTCTGCCCAATAGTCTGGTCGTCGACGCCCAAGCCATGCTCGAACACCCCGTGGTTCTCAACGCCATGCATGCGGATTCCCAGCACAACGCGCACAAACTCATACACCGGGCGCGTCTTGTTCAGATACAGGCTCGCCGGTGCTGCGCCGCGGGCGCCTGAGAGGTACTGCTCGCGCAGCGAGATGAGCAGCGCGGCCGCGCGCGCGGCGACGGCGTCGCGGAAGGGTGCGAGGCCGATGAGCGGCGAGAAGTCCGCGTTGCCGCCGACGAGGTTGTTCACGAAGACGCTGTCCGCGGCGGCAGCGATTTTGGCCATGCGCGGAACGGCATCCATGGTCGTCGTGCTGTCGAGCACGGCGAGCATCGCGTTGAGGATCTCGCGTGAGAGCGGGACGCCGGCGGTGTCGAGGTGTTCGGTGAAATGCGTGTGCAGCTCCTCCCGCACGATCGCCGCGAGGCCCGTCTCAAAGTCAGCCTGCATCGCCCGAATGTCGAAGGCTGTAATAGTGTGAAGGAAATTTTAACGAGGTGAAGAGTGTACGTGAAGATACACATGCCTTGGCAGAGCAGGTACAGGTACGTTGCGGTTAGCATGGACAGCACCTCTAAAGATGTAATGGTGGCGCGAGCCGAAATCAAGGCAAGCGAGCTATCAGGGTTTGTTCAGCGGGGTGCTAGGAAGTCAGAAGAACATGAGTCGTACTTGACGGCCTGGTTGTGCATCTCCGCTGACTGGATGTGCGTTGAGACGGGGTTGGCGAGGAATCCGAGCTCGCTAACGTATGCTGCCGCAGCAATATCCAAACCTTTTGCGTGGAAGTCGAGCGAGGGGTCTGTCGCGGCGAGCGAAGGTGGCAGGCCGCGATTCATCGCGGGGTTCACGAGCTCGGTCGACTGCGCGAAGAGGAGCTTGCCGATGTGGTGCAGCGCCAACCGTGTTTTCTCCATGGCGTTACTGACGGCCATCGCCTGGAAATTTCCGCCGTGGTGAACTTGGCCCGTTTCGCCGTCAATCAGAGGATTATCGGTTGCTAGATTGGTCAGAGGAGATAGCGGGAGTATTAGATGTGAAACATACTCGAGTTGCATTCAATTGAGACGGTGTTAAGGGCGGCGACGATATCCTCGATTTGGGGGCCGAGGAACTGCGGCGCAGTGCGCAGGGGATACCTGTCCTGGCGGAGCATGCCCTGGTCTTGATCAATCGTAACCTCTTTCTCATGCCCGTCCTGAGCAAGCGGGCTATCTTCCAAGAGGTCCCAGATAGTCCGCGCGGCTTCAACCTTTCCGAAAACACATGCGTGAGCAAGGAAGTAAACTCTCCCAACAATCAGAAGAAACCTACCTGTCCTGGGTGAGGGCGCGCGATTTCGTGGATGAAAGCGTTGTAGTTCCCGCGCACGCCGAGGAGTGCTTCCGTGCCCATAGCTGTGCAAACCTGGCCGAGCAGTCCAAGGTGGACGGCGTCGTTGAGCACAAGTGCTGCAACAGACGCAGAGAAGGCGGTCCCGTTCATTATGCCAAGGTGCTCCTTTGCCAGCAATGAAATCGGCGTGAGCCCATGTCTCTTCAGGGCGTCCCGAGAGGACACAATCTCCCGGCGCCCAACACCGGCGGGGCCATCGTACACCCGAATAGAAGGGTTCCCAACGACCGTTCCCGCGATGTAAGACAAGGGCGTAAGATCTGTTGAGGCATATCGAATATCAGAATAGATGGCTTCAGTCGGTACGTAAGTATTGATAGTAGATCACGCGCACTCACCGCCACTTGCCGAGATACTGCCCCGCAGGGGAATGAATGGTGTGATGTTCTCGCGCAATAGGTCTGACATTTTCTCAAGCAGCTCCCATCGGACAGCAGAGTGTCCTCGGATGAGCGAGTTGATGCGGATGAGAATCGCCCCGCGAACCCACGACTCTGGCATGCTCGTCGTACCAAAGGGATCATTGAGGGGCAGGACTGAGGTGACGCTGGGCGCGGAGGGCAGGATGCCTGTGTGATGGTGCTGCAGCAATGCATGGCCCAGCGCGACCGTGTTACTCGTGCGCGTATCCGCTGCAATGACAGGTCATGATGAACACAAGCTATGGAAGAGTGAGTTGAAAGGTACGCACCAGAACCTCCGAACCCGGTGCTCACACCGTAAATGCTCTTTGAAGATTCAACGGCGTCTACGATCACCTTCCGTGACTTCTCAACGCGCTCCCGGGTTTCAAACGACTCGTCGAGCGTTACGGAGGCCCCGTAGCGCGACGCGGCGATGACAGCCGGGATGGTGAGCGAATGTCCGTCGACGACGATAGTTTTGCCGTCTCTGGAGAGAAGATGAGGTGGTGAGCAAGTGGTGGTCGGCGGCAAGAGGGAAAGAGTCACTTGTAGCTTTGCAGTTCACGGTACTGTTGCACGAAGCGAGGCACCAAGTCTGTAGGAGCCGACCGCTTCTCGGGGGCATGCACTTTGGTGACAGTCATCTTTCACTCTGAATGCGGAAGGGATAGGTCGCGGAGGGGAGAGGATATGCTTCAAGCGACTGGCAATTTGTATTCTCTTTTATAGCCAAGAGAAGTAAGAACGAGACCGAACGTGTCGGCTGATGTCCGCGCCAATCTACTAACACACGCAACGTGCGCGCTGTATCCGGAAGAACAACTTCAAATGGATTATCCCTCTCCAATTAATTGACCAGCGGCCGTGTTCGGAGATCCGGTCCAAATATTATATCCCGGCTCCTGGTCACAGAGATCGTCCGACTCGGTGAACAGTCGACGAGCATGCAGCCTATGTAGGCGTCCACGATTGTCGGTAAGCGCGAGGACAGAACATTCCTATCAGAGCCAGATAAAGCGCTACGCCCCATGATGCGCTAAATAAAAGTGTGTGATTATTCGTGGTTCATCTCCTGCAGGGGAAACGCACCTTATACATCCCGAACTTGAGTGTCAAAATAGGATATGATGAGGCGCTCCGGAAGATACGTCAATATTCCCGGTCATCGGGGCTTGATCAAGAGGCAGAGCGGCTGTAGGCATAAGAAGTGTGGAGGACGACCTCACCTTGTGTATCACCGGAGTTCCATACTAGTTCCATGGCTCAAACGCCACCACGACACGTCAAGGATGATCAGCTTCTCCGTCCACAAACCACGACTTTCCCGCTGCCGCCGCACATTCATGAGAAAGGCGCCACGTTCATCGGCCAAGTCGGGAGACACGAACACCAGCTTTGTCGCCATAGCGCTGATAGCCAGAGCGCATTTTCTGATTGCCTGTGTTGATGGAATCCAGAAGGTATCAAAATCGGCGGCCAATATCAGCTTGCAGAAGACGTGAGAGTGAGGCCAAACGGGATGTGCCAGCCAGGTTGATGATGTGGCAGAGCAGGCGTGCGTGGAACTGTCGGAAGAACCGAAACGGCGAAAATCACAGCATCATGTGACGTTGACTGCAGGTCACTTGGACAGACGCGTCGCGTGACGCCGCGGCCAGGCTAGCTTACGACAACCTCGAGCCTACTGGAGTAAAGAGAAAATACAAATTAACAAACCTGAGTTTCAGGCTAGACATATCGAGTATTTTTACCCCAGTAACCAGCAACAAAGACTGTAAAGACAGCTCCCACCTAAGCGCGAGATGACAGTACATAATGAGCATACTTATTTCCATTACGACCCGTCCAATTACACGACACGAGCACCTTCCAATCGGCACAAGGAGTCATTGAAGGCCCTGTATGCTATCACCAGGTCCCTCAAACACCATTCAACGTCTACGAGTAACGTCTACGAGTGATAAAGATGTTTGTAGTCACCGTGGCACCCGGATGAACAGGTTGCACAGCAAGGATTTGACGCACCCGGTGCTGGAATAGGATCGACACCATCGAAATGCGCAAATAAGCCTTCCGACGGGACAGGCCTTACGTCGCGCCCAGCGGCTGTGGGCCTGTGGCGCATCCTCGAGGCGGGCACACCGGGTCCGGGGCGCAGAAGCTGCTCGATGCAGATCGACACCGATGCATACCTGAGTCATCCCAGGGGCACGCTCTCTTATTCCACGCCGTACATCACCGATCCGACGTCTGGGGCCTTGGCGGTGGCCAGAGAAACCACGGCGTATACCCCCAGGTGGAGCAAAAGGCGCGCGCGGCACCTTGCGTTGGTCGCGGAGCGCGTCGCTCACCATCGGCATTCAAGCGGCTCGGATCTTGTGGCAGGCGTTGTCGCGCAGGCGTCCGAGGCGTCCGGGGAAACGATAGCGTATTGCATCAGAGTCCGCCTCCGTCGTCGACATCGCATCAGCAAAACGGAGAAGAAATCGGCGAAGAGATACGGGGCAGTTTCCCAAGCGGCACCGCGCGATAAAGGTCTCTCCTTATCGTTGCGAACGCCATGCGCACTACTGGCGCGATCGCTTGAGCTCCAGCGAGGCGTGCAGCGTGCCCGAGCTCCACCGTACGCTACTCCGCAAGGTCTCGTCGACCACAAAAAGATCGATCACGAAGACAAGACGTCTGCCGGAACATGACTGGGGCACCAAAGTAAATAGCACCAAGGCAGAACGCACCACATGGGCAGATGTATTTTTCCGAGCTCCGATGCTCCCTGGTGCTGGCTTCAATTGTGCACCATGCAAACCCCATGACAAGCAAGATGTCTGGATAAGCTCCGAGTCCATGAAGGAGGTCGGAACTGGCGTGTCGGGACTCTGTCGGGAGCCAAAAAAAAAAGAAGGAAAAACAAATTCCGCGCGGTGACGGACCGACAGCGCCGGCGTCCGTTGATCGCTGCAACATTGTCGACTTCAGTGCGGTAACAGAGCCTTTCTTTATATGTCTGGTGCGTACACAGAAGGTCTCAGGCCTCGGGAGGTAGAGAAAGTAGTTGGTATTGCGCTGTATCAACAAGTGCGGATAGATGTAAAAGAAAAACAGTAATGCAACGAGACATACAGACAAATATGCAGATGTAACCTCTATGAGTGCGTGCGTGCGTAGATCCCCTCCCCTTGAACAAATCTGCAGACGACTCTCCTCTATAAAAACAAAGAGATACCAGCAAAGATCCCGCATGAGCGCATATGCTGCTCATGCAAACAGGCCAACAATGACACCCTGCATCTTTCCATCACGGATAGCCTGCAACGAAATTGTCAGAGTCGCATTCCAGCGTTGGTCATTCGCAAAACACACCTCGTGAATCAAAGACACGTTCTGCCCAATCGTCACATCGTCTGACCCCAAGCCGTTCTCAAACACGCTCTCGTTCTCCGTGCCATGCATCCTGATGCCCAGGGTCACGCGCACGAACTCGTACACCGCACGCGTGCGGTTCAGGTAGCCGCGCGCAGGCGCAGGGCCCTTCGCGCCGGACAGGTACGCCTTGCGCAGCGCAATGAGCGCGGCGTCCGCGCGGCGGGCAACGGCAGTGCGGAAAGCCGGGAGGGACGCAAGCGCAGCCGCATCGGCCGCGTTCTCGCTGCGCGTGAAGTGGTCGACGAGCACGCCCGTCGCCACCTGCGCAATCTTCGCCATACGCGGCTCCGAGTCCATCGTCGTCGTCGCGTCGAGTGTCGCATACGCGGTCTTCAGGATCGCCGGGACGAGCGCGGCAGACGCATGGCCAGAGAGGTGTGCGCCGAATGCGGCGGGAAGCTCCTCCTCTATGATCGTGATAAACTCCTTGCGCAGGTCGGCTTGAAGCGCGCGGAGGTCAAAGGCCTGGCAGAGGAGGTACAGATAGCTCGACGTGAGCATCGAGAGCACCTCAAGCGCGTTGATGGTAGCGCGGGCCGAGATGAGGGCGAGCGAGCTGTGGAATATAATCAATAACCATGCGCACAAAATCCGCAAGGCAAACTCACTTGACAGCCTGGTTGTGCATCTCCGCAGACTGCACGTGCGTAGACACCGGGCTCGCGAGGTAGCCCAGCTCGCCCACGTACGCAGCGACAGCAATGTCGATGCCCTTCCCGTGGTAGTTGAGCGAGGGATCGCTCGCCGCAAGGGATGGGGGAAGGCCGCGGTTCATGGAGGGGTTCACGAGCTCCGTACTCTGTGCGAAGAGCAGCTTGCCGATGTGGTGCAGCGCGAGCCGCGTCTTCTCCATGGCGTTCGTCACCGCCATCGCCTGGAAGTTGCCGCCGTGATGCACCTCGCCGGTCTCGCCGTCGACGAGTGGGTTGTCGGTAGCTGTCAAGTCGTTAGCAATGGATACCAAGGACGAATGCCAGAAACTGACTGGAGTTGCACTCGATGGTAATGGTGTTCAACGCAGAGAGGATATCCTCGACCTGAGGTCCAAGGAACTGCGGAGCTGTGCGCAAGGGATAACGGTCCTGCCGCAGCTCGCCCTGATCCTGGTCAATGGTGACTTCCTTCTCGTCTCCGACAGCGAGCTGGCTCTCGTCCAGCAGGTCCCAAATTGTATGCGCAGCCTCCATCTATGGTCAAGTTGAGGCACCGTCACATCAAAACATGACAGCGTGAAAGACGTACCTGTCCAGGGTGCGGACGCGCAACGTCATGAATGAACGGCGCATAGTTACCGCGCACGCCAAGGAGCGCCTCAGTGCCCATCGCTGTGCACACCTGCGCGAGCATACCAAGATGAACAGCGTCATTGAGGGCGAGCGCAGCGACAGACGCGGAGAACGCGGTGCCGTTGAGGATGCCGAGGTGCTCTTTCGCGCCGAGGACGATGGGCTGCACACCATGGGCGGCAAGTGCCTCACGAGAGGACACGATGTGGCGGCCGCCGAAAGCCTTGGGACCGTCGAACACGCGGATGGAAGGATTCCCGATGAGCGTGCCTGCGACGTATGACAACGGGGACAAATCTGTAGAGCCGTTCGCATCAAAACCTTGTCTGCAGAAAAAAAGTGAAGCGATACACACCTCCGGAAGCAGATATGCTGCCGCGCAGGGGAACAAGCGGTGTGATGTTTTCCCGCAGAAGGGTCGCCATCTTCTCGATCAGCTCCCAACGCACACCCGAGTGGCCCCGAATGAGGGAATTGATGCGGACAAGGATCGCCCCACGGACCCACGACTCAGGCATACTCGTCGACGCGAGAGGATCGAGCAGCGGGAGGGACTCCAAGGCCTCCGTGGACGACGGAAGGATGCCTGAATGCTGGTGTTGCAAAAGGGCACTTCCGAGCGCGAGTGTCTTCACGGTGCGTGTGTCGGCTGGTATGGCCGTGAGATTTAGATATGTAACTCATGAAATGAGCTGATAGTACGTACCACTGCCGCCGAAGCCCGTACTGACGCCATAGACACTTTTGGAGGATTCCACTTTGCCCACGATGACGTTACGTGACTTTTCGATGCGGTACTTGACTTCGGGCGTCTCGCTGAGGGAGACCTGCGCATTCCAACGCGCGGTCGCGGTCAGGGCGGGAATGGTAAGATTATTGCCGTCGACTGTAACAGTCTTGCCGCTCCTAGATATGGTCAGATGGGTAAGTGGCCGGAACGAAGCTACACTCACTTGTAGCTCTCGAGTTCGCGGAACTGTGCGATGAACCTTGCAAGCATGTCGGACGGTGCAGACTTAGGGGGGAGCGCATGGGTAGCAGTGCCATTGTTCGCAGACTTTAATGGAGCAAAGTGCCCATTGACGCCGTTGGCACGGGGATCATTACGGGGCTCGCTCGAGAGGAATGTCATGGCGGGCTGGGGAAGAAAGGATAAGGATGAAGATGGGAGAGAGCGACATTGTGTGGCGGATTATATAGGAAAAAAAGCCTGTGCAGTTGACGCCGGCGTTAATGACAACGGGTTGAGCGGATGGCAAGAGATGACGATGTGGACAACCAAAGGAGCGAGACAGGAGATCCGGCCGCACGCCGTTTATCGCCTGAGATCCGGCCGGGCTTGCCTTCCCGGGACATATGCAGCCGGTCGCATGGACACCATCTCAGATCCTGCCCACCGTCTGCTCCCCAGTGCTTTGATGTCGCCTTGACAAAGCCTTGACAAATATGTCTGCGCAGATTTTGGGGTCAGAACACCCTTGCAACCAACTTGTTCCCGGACACAGGCCACGCCGACCGGCGAACGTCCGGCGCAGCATCTCCGGCGGGTCGGCCAGGGCAATCACCATCCTGCGTGATCGATGCATGATCCTTCGCACTCTCTGTCCGACCCACTGCACCCGACATCTCCTCCACCACCGACATCTCCCAACCTCTCCGTTTTTCTTCCACACCAGCTGCGAGTGCGGCTCAGTCCAGCTGGGAGCGCCACCTCGAGACACAGCGCATGCAGCATTATTTCATCAACTCACACACGCAGCTCCTCGTCCTCAATCACCCCCATCAACGCGATCTGCGGTAAGGTCCCAGTGCCTCCGTTTCACCGTCCCTGCCACCACTTGGCGTCTCCGAAAGCTTCTGGCGGCACATCGGCGACTGGCACAATTTTCTTGTCGGCGTCTTGCTGTTGACATCGCGGCCTTCGATTCCCCGCTTGGGCGCAAGCCGCACGTACTAGGATTTGCTCTCCTTCTTACATCTGTGTCAGTCCCCGCGTGCTCGATCCCGCCATCCTTGTTCTACAGCCGTCAATGATCGTTGTTCATTCCCGCCGCTCGACTTCCGGGAGTCTAACCTCTGACGCTGTCATCGTTCCTTGTCTTCCCCTTCCATCACCTCTTAATCACCGCCTTCAGATTGTGCTAACCTTCCGAGCGCTGGCCATTAATCCTGTCTCATTCCACCCAATGAAACATATTCGCACGGCTGCTAACTGCTAGTTGCCTTGCCGTCAGGACCCTAACCCCATGCTAGGGCTCATTTACTCTCGCCTTGTCGGCCCTGCACGTACTACTACCACTAGCGAGTTTAACAAAGGCATGGAAGGCACCTTGTCCTATATATCTCCCCGCATATTTTATGGCCGCGGAACAACAGCGGCCGCCATCATGCTGGCACTAGTAGTATGCCGTTTCTCACTTCGGAGCACAAATAGCTCCGCCGAGTGGCCGCGCGCGGGCGCTCGACGTGCGTTGCCAGAACGTACATAGGGCATGCGGATCATTCACCGCGGTCGCTGCGCGGTCCAGAGTCTCTGGAGAGGATACGTTACTTACTGATCCGTGCAAAGCCGGATTTCTCTACATACATAGCGTAGCTGATATCCAGGTTTATGCACCATGTACATACAGATCGCCCCAATTTCATCTTCTGCCGTCTTCTCGGGGATGGGGACGCGCCGGGGGACTCGCGCGACGCTGATTGGGATTCAAGTTCAACGGCTCTCCGCGATGGATAGTGACAGACATCCAATATCTCGTACTGGTGTTCCTCCTCGCCGTACTAGTCAAATATTTTCCCCGCACATGACAGCTGCTATCTCCACCGCGCGTTGGAGCCGCGCTGCTCGCACCTCGCGCACCCACCTTAAGCTTCACCGCACTTTCAGGGAAATCAGCGCGCGTAGTGATGCGCACCTGCACCTGATCACGACCACCGAGACATCGTGTCGACGTCGTCCCAAAGGCGTATATTGTACCTGACTGGGCGTCGTGGCGGCTCAGGAGGGCTCCTGCCTGTGATCTCACCTGCGTGGTGGACAGCGAGCCTGCGCTTCAGGCTGTGTACCGCAGTTAAGCGCTCTCCAAGCGGGCGATCTCCTACGATCTCTGGACAATGCACCCTTGATGCCCGAACACTTCTTCATTATCGGCATGCAACGATGTCAGGCGACCGTCAATCGACCTAGCGCATGAGCGATCGGAGCGGTGGATGTGTCACTACCGGTGTCTTGACCATTCTCTCAGAAGACCTTCCGCAAACCTTCTGGGCAACCAAACTGTCGGTGAAAGTAATGTGACAAACGTGATGGAACAGGCCAGCAGCACGGTCCACTGAGTAGCACAAGCACGCTCCTGAATGCGCTCACTTCGCCCTCCGTTTCTTCGTAGGCTTCTTCTCATCCTCACTCACGCTTGCATCTCCACCCCGCTCGTCATCCTCCTCGTCATCGTTCGCATGTTTGCCCCGCTTCTTGCCCTTCGGCGCCGCCTTTTTCTTCGGCGCGGGCGCGGGCGGCGACGCGTTCTCCTCGCCGCTGTCCGAGGCGAAGGGGTCGTCCTTGCCCGCCTTCTTCTTCAGCTTAGGCTTGCCTTTGCCCTTTGCGGCAGGCCTTTCAGCGGCCTGTTCGCTGTCGTCGACTACGGCGTCGGGGACAGATGTGGCGGGCTTGAGTTTCGATTTGGAGGCTTCGAGGTCGGCGAAGTACGCTTCTTTCAGGGCCTGCAATGAAGGGCGTCAGCCACGTAGGTGGGTGCAGTAGATACATGTCAATACCTTAATTTCAGCGTCCGGAAGGACGGCGGTGTTTTTCCAGACCTGCATTCAAATCAGTAACGCATGTCATTGGACGAAATCGTGAGCAAACCGTAGACGGCACGCCGCTCGCGTGCTTGCTATCGAGTCCTGCTCGATTTCAGCGGATTAGAAGAGCAAACGCAGGACGGGAGTAAGCTCACCAATGGAAGTATACAAATTCGACTTGACGCCGAGCGTAGTCACCCCGTGTTTCCCCACCAGCGTCTTCAGGACCTCGGCCACGGCAGCCTTGTCGTACACGTCCGGCATGTAGATGCACAGAACGTGCTGATAATTTGGCGTGTCGTGCTTCGGCGAGGTGGCCACTTTCGCGAGGTAAGCGGCGGTGCTGGACAGAGGCCCAGACACGAGCGAGGCTACGAGACACACATGAGCTCGTCAAGAGAGCTGATTTCGGAGACACGCACTGGCTACGGCAGACCAGATCATGTCAACTTTGTCTGCGGGCGCGAAGATGAGCCATTTGCCCGACACGTAACCTGTGCGTATAGAGATCTCCTTCAGCTTTTCAGTCGCTTGGGCTTGCTCCTAAAACCCCCGGAAAATCAGTTTAGATGTCGGCATGCAACAGTATTCGGACGTACGGCTTCGCGGAGCTCCTTTTTGCTCTTCGCCCCTGTCTTCTTGCTGGAGCGCATGGGGATGGAATCGTCGTTCTGGTAATGTTCTCAGAATTGCACCAGGCCGCAGGCATTTCAGACGCACCTTGATACTCTCCACCTTCTCAGTGACCTCTTCCACTGATGTACTCCAAGAGTCAGTCTGCCAGAAATGCGGGACAAGTTGGACATACGGAGTGCCTGCGCCTCCTCCACGGCAGTGTCTACTCCTTCGTCCTCCTTAGACACCTTTTGCGAACCACGCACCCATATCCACTGTTCGTCGTAGCCCTGAGCATCGCTTGGCTATATCCCAGAGGTAGGCAGACTAACAGGTTTCGTGCCGTCGTCCTGCACCATAGACGGCTTGTACTGTGACGCGACGCGTCAAAGAAGAATTACATGCGCCACACGGACAGAGCGCATCAATTTGGACACGTTATAATATGCAGGAGGGCTACAGACCTTGGAGAGAAAGTCGGCAAGGGGCAGCTCGCTCTCGGACTCCGGCGACCATTTGTAGGTGTATGTCGAGGACTGCGGAAGCGCGTCCTCAGTCTTCTTGTCGCTCATGCCTTGCTTACAGCGCAGATGCGATGTACTTAAACCAACTGAGGATCAGTACTTTGTCGAGATGAAGGAGTCTGCGTCGCGGCTATGATGACGAGGGAAGGCATCACGTGGCCGCAATATCGCGCTGATGACAATTATTTGGCTCGATGACGCGGTCGAGTCCCGACGAAGAGCGAAATCAAAAGATATAATCCCAGAAACTAGATCCATAAGTATGCTTTCCTTCGACGGCACCGCGTCGGACACCAATAATGCACTAGGGTTGAGTATCGGCCCAATTACAGTGCAGCTATCCTGGACCTGAACCGCCAGAGCATGGGGACGGCAACCTGTGCGTTGTTAACGCTGATCACCCTGGGCAGGTAATATGCTCAGATCAAGCCACAACCTTACAATACAACGTAATTTTCAGCCCATTGTGTTTTATCGCGAATTTCAGAAACGTATCGGATCCAGCGTCCTGGATGCATGGAAGCGGCCACAGGTATACCGCTCAGGCCCGCACGGAGTCCAGACTGTCTGGAAAGAAGACCCCGTTTAACAGAAGAGGAACGCCTCATGCTGTTCTTTTGCCCCACGTTTCCCGTGAAGCGCAGGGTGCGGATTCTCGGACGGATCTAGGACGCGCGCAGTCAGCAATCGCGCACCAATGGTGTGAGACAGACGTCATACGCAGGGACAGTTGAAGGACATGTCTGGACGTTGTCGAGCAGGTGAGCATTGCGTCAATGATGTCCGTGAAGGTGGGCCATAGCTTCCCATGGAGTGAAGGCAGGGGACCTCCGTTGCGCCCCGCTGTTAGATGTTTTCGGGTTGCGGCATGCCAAACCAATTCAACAGCAGGCATCAGGGCCAAAAAAGCTATCATCTCACCTTGGGTCATGGCCACCCTGAACTTAATTTTGGTGAAGTGCACGAGCGAATGGCAACGGCATAGGACTGCAAAACAGACTTGACGCCGTAAGTTAACCTTGGTACGACCCAAACATTCCCATGTCATTGCATTCAGAGGGCATCGCCCGCGAAAGTCTCTCGAAGTCAGAGTATCTTCAGCGCGCAAACTCTCGAAGCCTTCCGGAGGATAGTCAAGCGTCGGCAGCAGTCTCTAGACCAGATAGCCAGCCACTGATACCGGAGTATGGCAGCCGATTGGACCCCACTGTTCATGTTCTAGCGTCCACGTTGTCATTTTGTCATGTTCAGCTTGCCGACTTACAGAATATTGATGTGTCAGACTCAGCGAGTCCCCGATGGAAAAACGCCTCCTGCCGACGATGGACGCCGCAAAGCGTCTATGTACGTAGAGCCACCGCACAACTGAACACCTGCTCGTCACGAGGAGCCAGTGGGAAGTCATCATCCCGACTCATTGATTCCGCGTCTTTATGAAAGACTATCCGGTAGGTGTTGTCTGATGTTCCACACTGATGAGCAGAAGAAAACGCCCCAGCTGACAGTGGGACGCCGACTACCGTCGGGACTGAACCTGGGATGCAATGGCGACTAACCTCGTTTCATAGATGCCACCACTCGCCTGACAAGGGAGCCTGAGGCGGATGAGAGGAACCATCGACAGCCGCGCAATCGGCATTATTTTGACTCGAGTGCGAACAGAACTAAGCTACACATCTATCCCTGCCTCATCTCATCAGCCTGCTCGCTCCACATGAAACGGCCAGCACTCACAATATGATTACAACCAGCCTCCCAATCGCCTCCACATCATGCCGGCGCGCCCTGATCTGGCAGCCTCTCTATCGCATATCTTCTCCGCACAATGTACATGAGCGGAACGCCCGGAACCTTGCGGATGCGGCGGCGCAGCTCGCGATCGCAGGTGGCGACAATGTACGCGCGACTCGCGGTGACGCGCTGCACGAGGCAGTCGTCGGCGTAGGTGCCGGGGTGCGAGCAGCGGAGGCGCTCGAAGCGCGGGTCGCGAGCAATACGGAGAGCAACTCGATACCGGTGGCCCAGCTTCTCGAGCTCGGCCATCACACAGTCAGTGACGCATGGGATGCCTGTGGGAGCTTGCATCAGCGGATGCCCTTGAGAAAGGTGGGTAGATAGGTACACTTGGCGTAGAGGGTGTCCATCATCCCACTCATCAGCTCGAGCTTGTTCTGAAGGGAGAAGTTGATGAAGTTGGTATCGATGAGAACGCGGTATGGTGGGACCAGCGCGGTATTATGTGCAAGGAAGAGAGAAGAGGCTACTGGTGCCCTGAAAGGTGCATAAACTGATTAACAAAATAATTCGACAGACACGGTCAGAGGACGTACACTCTCCGGACCGCCTTCTCCTTTTCCTCCTCCTCTTTCTTTTTCTGCTTCAATTGGTTTTCCTTGCTACAGACAAGGATTGCGTTCATTAGAGAGGTGCACAGGCAGGCGTTGACAAGGTACTCACAGCCGTATGTCATTCGGATTGAGCATGCGCTTGACCGCTGCGAATTTGCGGGTTTTCTTGGCTTTGCCCTGAGCGCAGAGTGAGTGGACATGCAAGCTGTTTCTTCAAAAACAACCACGCACCATGCTGTCTGGCCAGGACGAGAGAGAGCGAGGCAGAGGAACGAAGTCGGAGTCCCGGTCGGCCGTGGCTCGTCCGAGTCGTCGACCACACACGTGACTTTCGGGAGTGACGGGATGTGACCTCATTTCGCGCCTCGAGTCCAGCACAAGACACTCGCTAAACACATTTCATTTCTTCCCCCCACCCGTCGCTCTTCGCGCCTTTGCGCCGCTTCAAAACATGTCGTTCTCCCCCCTCCTCCCCTCCGCTCCCAACACCACACCGGCGGTGGCAGCCAGCGGACGGCGAGCGCAGCGCGCGCCAATATACAATCCCTACGACAAATTCACTGCGCCCGAGTTTGACGCGTGGATCGGCGACATCACGTCCGCCTTACGACGCGCCCTGGGCCACGAGACGGAGGAGCCAGAGCAAGATAAACATGAAGTCACGGCCGCGTCTGCCGAGCGCGACGCGAGCGACCCTCCCGATGTGGCGGGTACCGAGGCTGCCGACACCGACGAGGGCAGCGAGGAAGAGAGCTTTGTCGAGGATTCCTTTGCGCACATTGCCTCTCGCCGGGCCAAGGCGAAGGCCAAAGGCAAGGGTCGTGACCCGAGGGAGGGCCCAGGACTGGGCGACGGGCGACGGGACCAACCCATCGAAATACTGTCCGACTCTGGTTCACAAAGCGGTGGCTCTGATGAAGACGAAGATGAAGAAGTGGAAGAAAGTCTGAACGGCGATGGACGGTGGCATCGCGAGCGGGCAGCGCACCTCGCCGACGAACATGAAGGTCAGTACTACGAGGAAGAAGGCACTCAGGAGGAAGAGGAGGAGGAGGAGGAGGAGGAGGAGGAGGAAGAGGAGGAGGAGGAGGAGGAACTCTGGAAAAGAGCCGGTGGAAGCCGCACTCAGAAGTATGTCGAGTACGTCGATGACGACGACGAGAATGAAGACGGAGAGAAGGAAGTTGTGGTAGAGGTGCGCAATGCGGAATCTGATGAAGAAGAGGATGCCCAAGAGGACGAAGAAGGTGTGCAATAATGCTTTTACATTAATGCCATAAATTTCGTGCTCAGTGTTTCTTCACAGAATCTGTGTTCCCCCACCTCGTCACCGACGTGTCTTGCCGCTTCCTGAGATTGTTGATCCATGGGAAGGTCCACGCACATACGCAGAGGACTTCTACTCCGGCGGTGATATCCCAGTCGTCGCCGCGGGCGGTTTGACCCCGAACCATCTCACACCGGTGGACGGAGATGCCCTCAACGAGGATTTTAGTATCACACCAGGGGTCCTATCCGAAGACGAGGAAGCAGAGAGCATCAGATCCGACTCGCTCTTGCCTGCCGAGTCGCCCGAGTCGCCGCCGCATGCGGTCATTGACGTCGACCTTGACGGCGTCGATGCAGGCGAGGCTGACGAACTGCGTGGTGATCACAATAGTATGTACGCTGAGCCCGCGGCATTACCAGGTACGCTCACTGCCCCAGAAAATATACTTCATACCTGACGGTTCTTTTCGAACTAGACATCGCCGTGCAGCCTGTCCCCCCCTCTCCCTCCAGAGTCGATGAAGCTCGTGAGCTCGCACCTTCCCCTGCCTCTCGTGATCTCGTAGCCGCCACCCCGTCCACTCCTCCCAGATCTCCAAACAAGTTCCTTGCGACGCCGGGCAGACCTATGAAGCCACGTACACCTGCACTTCGCACACCCCTCGCACACCCGCTAGGGTTAGATGATGACGCCGACTGGAACAACCCGCCGGCGTTCAACGGCCGCCCCGCAGACCGTGCCGGCCATCTTGTGTCCGATCTCTATGATGACAACATTCTGACCAATAACGTTTCCGAGGACGAAAAGGAGGCAGACATTCAAGTGGACCAGGATGGCGAAGATGACGCGGAGGACGAGGACGATACAGGCGATGTATGGGGGACAATGCCGTTGGGCACGAGCGACCTTGACGTGCCCGACTGGGGTCGAAACGCAGACAGTGACGCCAGCTCTGACGTTGACATTAAAGAAAACGATGTGGATGCCAACTCGCAAGTCATCGAGGCTGACCAGGATGTGCCCACTCCCCAGCAGATCCTCCAGTTTACCGACGAAGACTCCTTTGGGGAGCTCCCTGCGTCGACCTCCCCTTCTCCTCCACGCCCAGGCGCGAACCCTTACAGTATCCAAAGAGATGCGATTGAGAAGCTCTTTGCCGACCTCGAGCGACAGGACGCGGACTCCACGTCTATTTTGGAGTCCTTCGTGGCGGCGGACGCCTTTACGTCGGCGGATCTTGGAGAGGCATCAAGTCCACTTCGCAACCGACGCAGTTGGGTGTCTGAAGAGCTCGAGGGTCTCGACGAAGGTAGCGCCGATAATATCATTCAGGGTAACATTGCGGAGTTGTCGTTTGCCGCGACGGCGAGCTTTTCAGAGGTGAACGATGCAGCTGCTAGTGCGAGTACAGATGCGCTTTACTTTGTGGAGGAGACGCGTGGATGGCTGGACGGCGCCCTGCTGGACGACAGCGCCATTGACGTTGCATCGGTTGATCTGAGTGAGGTTGAGATGTTGGGCGTCACAGATGCACAGCAGTATCTCGTTGAGGTAAATATCGATTGTTTCTCATTAAGACATGCTAGCTTAACTGTCTGCCGTCACATAGGATCCGGGCGTTGATGCCCAAGCCATCGAAACTCTTGCCTTTGAGGAGCCTGAATTAGTCATTGAAACCGTGCAGTCTACTCCTGCACCGCAACCCGCAACCGAACTCCCCGTCGAGGGCGCCGTCCCGGCTCCCGTCACCGCCGACCCCAATGTGCCCGATCCTGCTTCTCCTCACATGCGCTCCACCTCACCTGCACCCGTCGCTGATTCCTCCTTCCTCGCCACTATGTCCGACAAGCTCCCCGCATTGCCGCCGTCCATCTTCAAAGCGTTCGCACTCGACAGCCCGAAAAAGAAAATAGGCCTGGGTGGCGGGAGCGGCCTGTTCACGCCTGTCGGCGGTGTCGAGGATGGCACGCCGACGCCGTCGGAAGGCAGCGAGAGTGGCATTGCTGAGGAAGGCGTTGTCGAGGAATTACGCCAGGGTGCAGCCGACGTCGCGACGTCGCCGCTGGGGGAAGAGATATCCGCCACTGACGACACCGCTGTGCCTTCGGATGGGCAGCCTACAAGCGTCAGTTTGAAGGAGCTTCTGGAAGACATTACAGCAGCTTCAGACACCCCTGTTGACTTGCCTTTGGGAGAAGATATTGACCAAATGGTGGTGGCCGACGTGCCCGAGGATGCCACCGAGCGGGACGTATCGGGCAAGGAGCCTGTAGTTGAGGTCGAAGAACCTGCGCTGATGGTCGAAGAACCCAAAAGCGAGCTCGAAGAGCGTGCAGCAGTGGCCGAAGGACCTACAATCGAATTGGAACGAGAGCTTTCCGTGATCGACGGATTTGCTGTCGGTGAAGGACCGGTCGCGGTCGACGAGCCTGCAGCTGCAGACGAGCCGGCCCCGTCAACGGGGGATATCGAGGAGAGCCCGGTAGATAACAACACAGCTTCGCCTGAGGAAGATAAACTCGATGACCTTAACCTCGAATATCCCACTAGTCTCCCGGAGTCCGAAGTTCTGCTCGACATGGACGATGAAGAGGACGCGGACGGAGAGGTCGATCCGGACTACTCACCTACCGAGATTACGGACGACACTGACCCATTCCGGTTGATGGGCTCGGATAGCAAGGTTGCTCCCGGTGCTGTCGAGAATGACGAGCCTAGCTCTTCAGAGGACGTTACTCCCGTTGAGGAGGCTCCTCTTGTTCTAGAGGAAAAAGCCCCATTAGTAGAGGCGACTACGCCGTGAGTTGGCCTGTTGATCGACTTCCTTTCGGGTTCTGACGGTTTTGTCTAGGACCACGCCAGAACTAGAACACCCAGTCGAGCACCAAGTGACCACTACGGAAGATGGTTCTTCACACAAGCAGAGAGCTGACTCTACAATTGCCAGCACTCCGTCTACCGCAAGTGGTCGCGAGGAGCAGTCTCCCGAGCCTGAAAGGTCCTTGAAGCGCAAGCGTACCTTGCCAGATGTATCCATGCCGCCTCGTTTGACTCGTTCGAAGTCAACGATCACTGCAAATGCTAGCAAACAGACAGCGATGGCCCGAAAAGGCAAGGGAAAGCAAGGCGATGTCAGCGACACCGAGACTGTGGCGGACGATCCTGAGCCTGTTGAGCGCAAGACCAAACTTCGGTTACAAGCACCAGCCTCCCGCGCACAATCCGTAGCATCTACGGCGAGTTCATCTGTGCAATCTCCTACGACGCATCACCCGAACCAAGCCAAGCTTCCGCCCCTTATGCATAGCCACTCAGACAATTTCATTCATCACCACCATGGTCGTCCCGCGGCCCCGCCAGCCGCCGTTCCTCCACCAATTACGCAGCCGAAGGCACCTGTGAAGCCACGCTCGACCTCTGCCGAGATACCACCAACTCCTGTGAGCTCCCAACCTGCCGCGCCGAGACGCCTCCCCAACGTCAATTCTCCCGTCACTCGCTCGAACTGTCGCTTCCACAAAATCAGCCTGCCTCGTGAGGAGGGAGGTCCTCGCGTTTCCTTTGTTGTTCCAGGTTGCTCCCTCGGAGATGGAGAGCTCATGGAAGACGAAGAGATCGAAGACCACGGTTTCGCAACCATGGAGGACTACAACCGGATGGTCCCTGACATCGAGTCCCTCGACTTCAACTCCTACTTGATTGGGGTCCTGCGCCAGGTTGTCGGCGTCGATTTGCTCCGTGAGCAGGAGATCTTTTACTTACCTACGCCCGGCGAAGAGGTGGCCAACAAGAAGGAGCGTCGGAAGTCTGCTGCTGACAAGCTGCGGCTGTCCCATCGTCAGTCCAAGACATCCGTAGAGTTGCGGTCGCTGACTGCTGACTCACCCCGTCTGTCTGAGGGCTCACGTCGTTCTGCTACGCCCTCCGTCATGGGAGACCAACGGTCGCGTGGTGACTCAGGCTCCGTCGATGGGAGCCTCGCCCGACTAAAGAACGGCAAGGCCAAACGTGGAGCGGCATCCAATTACTCCGAGAGCGTGGGTGTAGCTAGCGAGATCGACGAGGATGAGGGGCCAAATGCCAAACGACGGAAGGTCTCGCCCGACACGAATGACGACAACGCATCCGTGGCCGCCAGTGCATCTCCCTCTGCCCCTCTTTCTGCTGTGGACAAGTCCGTGTCCTCACTGAAGCCGGCAAAACTCAGACGGAGCAAACGCAGAGGTTTGCATATTGATGCCGCTGCGTACAAGCCAGAGGATGACGCTGAGGACGAGGAGGCTGAGCCTGACGCCACTGCCAATGAGAAGCGTCCAAATGGTGGCCGTAGGAAACGTGGCCGTACCAGTACGATGGATGAAATTGCGTCGGGTATTCCCAAATCGAAGAAGTCACGGCTTCGCAAGAGCATGTCGACGCCCGCTGGGCAAACCACCAATGGGGCGGAGCAAACTGAGTAGTCAGATCGTTGGGTTCGTTTAATGTTGTGTATAGTAATGTCCCTGCAATTTTCCCGTAACATCGCAATCTACACTAATCGCATTCGGCATTTTTGACAACTCCATCTTTGTGCGTGCTTCTTGTCCGAGGCAGCGTCATAGGACTGACCCTCTCAACAGCCGCTATGCATTCTTCGGGAAGGATAGGGCACTGCATACAACCTCGACGTCATTGTGCTGTCGTCGTTGACCAGGCGGCGGAGCGCGACTTGTGGCCCCTTGCCCCGAGCTTCTGAACTGAGCATATACTAGTACGGGCTTCTAGGTAATTTTACCGCGTGTCTCATTCGAGTAAGGTCGAGGACTTCCATGCAACCCAGGTCCGTGGTTTAATTCTCCGCACATAAGCCGAGTTTGGAAGACGTGGTCCTGACCAGCGCCTGAAGGACGACGGTGGCATTGATTCTTCCGCTGCGTATCTTATCCGATTCACCCTCTTTAAGAAGCTCGGCCCTCTTTTAGGGGGTGTCGGTCGCACGATTGGCAAATCGTCGAGCGTCCGGGACGGGGTAATTCGATGCTCGCCGCCCGTGGGGTGATGTGGGGTCGACCTTGATGTCGGGTAAGGAGCGGCCCTACACTCATCTGGTTCCCTCCGGGCATGCACTGGCCTAGTGAAGTTTCATCTTGGCAGCGAATTGAAATTATTTGCCTTGGTCTGTTGGTACACACCATGGCATGCGCCCAAAGCACTGAAAACTGCTCAAGACCTAATTTTATGAAGCCGAATACCGCTTGTAGGTCTTGCATCAGCTCTAGAGTCCAGGCTGATTCTTTGCAAACTACGATACTTGTCAGATTTGACGGAAGCACAGTCAGGCGCCATCGTTGCTCATGTGTAGTCTGAGTTCTGAGTGAATTTGGGCGTCGTTGGCACTGATTCATTGCGCCCGCCATTGTCTAGATCCCCCGCGGGCATTGTTCACGAGGGAATGGTGGTGGGACTGAGCTGCTCGCGACGGCTCCAAACGCCCGCCTGTCCCTTTCACCAGTGGGAAGGAGCACGTACCTGGTCGTCCGGGGGCTTCTTTCTCGCAAGGACCTCGGAACGACACACTCTCTCGCTCACGTCGGATTTTCTCTGGATCCCACTGCTGTCGTCACATTGCCAAAATGCTGCCCAGGTCGTCCCGGCGCACTTAATACAGCGCCCTCGAGTCCGTTCTCAGCTTTCATTACTTGTTCTGACACTGTTCCCCCTCTGCCCGCTTCCGCCTTTAGGCTCCTGACGCACGATGGCCGAGCTCATGATTCTCAAGGACCCAGAAAATGGGATGATGGATGTAGTCCATCTTGAAGATATCTCAAAGAACACCGCCAACGGGATATCGCGACCTGAGAAGACTCTTACCCACGACGCAGCCGTCGTCCTCCCCGCTCTTGCCTCTCATGCGAAGGAGCCGATCAAGCCCAAGCCTGCCAAGAAGCGCGCACCACGTCGAGTGCGTTTTTTACTGTGGTTCAATACATATCGGTTTGTCTTCTCTAACAGATACTTCTCGCGTCGTCAATTGACAATGTTTCACAGCAAATTCTTCGCATTCGTCATTACCCTCAACATCGTCGGTCTTGTGCTCGCGGCTACGAGCGTCTGGGAGTACCCTCGAAGATACACAGGCGGTTTCGTCCTCGGCAACCTACTGACAGCTATCCTGATGCGCAACGAGCTCTTCGGCCGCGTATTATATTTACTGGTCAATACCCTATTCGCCAAGGTGAGATATCGGGCACTCCACGGCTGTCTAAGCGCACATAATAACTTCTTCCGCGGGGGCAGTGGACCCCGCTCTGGTTCCGCATTGGTTGTACGTCGGTTCTTCAACACCTTGGGGGAATACACTCTGGATGCGCGACTTCTGGATTCCTCTGGCTCATCTTCCGTGTCACTCTAATCTTCATCAACCACAAGAATAATCACGATGCGATTCTTGTCACCGGTGTCACTACCAACATCGCTGTGGCGATCAGTATTGCGAGCGCATTCCCTTGGGTTCGTAATACGCACCATAAGTGAGTCTATACTTCGGAAACCAAGGGGCCTTGTTCTCATGAGTTGGCAGTGTCTTTGAACGCCACCATCGGTTCATCGGCTGGCTTGGTCTTCTTTCAAGCGAGTCTCTTTGCACGGGCCGCCCGCCCCACCCGTGCATATGCTGACCCCAATCTCATCAGCCTGGGTTTTCGTCGTGCTTGGTGACAGCTATGACCTAGAAACACATAGCTGGAATCCAGACGGCACCAACATCCTCCGCCAGCAAGACTTCTGGTTTGCATTTGGGATGACGATCTTGTGCGCAAACCTTCCCTGCATATCAATTTGCGAGGTTTCTGATTTGAGCCCCGAATCAGTATACTCATTCCGTGGTGCACCGTGCGCGAAGTTAAGGTTGACGTTGAAATTGTGCGTCACCCTTCCTGCCTGTATTTTCATATGTATTTACTCAGTCGCGCAGCCCTCTCAGAAGGTGGCGATCTTGCGTTTCGAGCGGGGGATGCAGCAAGGCCTTCTCGCCCGCATATCCCGTTCCTCTGTCATGGAATATCACGCCTTTGGAATTATTTCGTGCGTCCTATACGTTCTATCGGCCTCTTATGCTTAAATAAGACCTTTGTGCAGCGAGGGAACCCATGCCAAATACCACTATTTGATCTGCGGTGTACAAGGCGACTTCACGCGCAGCCTCGTCACAGACCCTCCGGCTCGCATTTGGACGCGTCAGCTGAAGGTACTTCCGACTTTTCAGTTCGAATGCCCTGCCTTACACTAGACCGACAGTTTGCTGGTGTGTCCAACACGTCGAAGCTTTACCACCGGGGCATCCGCGTCTGCACAGGCACAGGTATCGGCGCTGCTCTCGCAACATGTCTCCAGGTACGTCGCTCAGTCTGTTGCCGACGAGGTCCCTCCGCTTATGACTACTTCAGGATCCCAATTGGTGAGACATTCGGCCTGTTGGTCTCGTATACATGAACTGAGCCCGCTTATTCTGAGCAGGTACTTGATTTGGATAGGATCCGACCAAGAGAAAACATTCGGGCCTACGATTAACGGTCTCATCCGTCGACATATAGGTCCTGAGCGCATGACTCTGTGGGACTCAAAACAGCGGGGTGAGCAACAACAGTTGTACGGCTCGAATGTCAGGCTAATTGAAGGGAATGACCAAGGTGGGCGGCCAGACGTCATGAATATCCTGAAAGAAGTACACGCGTCGTGGCAGGCCGAGGTCGTGTTTATCACATCGAACTATCAAGGCAACCAGGATTTGATGGAGGGCTGCAAGGAAGCTGGGATCCATGCATTTGTGCGTCTTTACCTAAGCTACTGAGCTACAATGATCATAGTTTGTTTTACAGGGGACGCTATGGGACTTTTGACCATGCTTTGCCCGTTATTACCTGCACTCTCGTCGTCAACCTATAGGCTTATGCTGGAGTAGCACTTAATTTCTAGCCTTACGTACCAAACGGGCGTCAGTAAGGGAAGTTCGTGCCGGGGTTTAAGCTGTCTGTCCCGAGATACGGCCGGTATTTCGCACATACGCATCGTCGCGGAGCGAGTTGCAGTTGGGGGAGCTGAGCAAGACCGCCGTCAGATTTTAGGATTTTCCGGGGCATTGTTCACGAGATAGGCGTCGTTCGCACGACGTAGAATGCGGAGAAAGAGCGCTGTGGGGAAACCGACTGCACTGGCAGAAACCCTTCACAAGCTCCGGTCGCTTCGATCAACTTCTGAGCCTCACTGAATAGCGAAGGTTTTGACCGGAAACAGTTGGAATCATTGTCAGGCTTTTCTTGCCATACATCGCACTAGAAGTACCACAGCATCGATGGTAGTATGATGCAAGCTGAGGCGCTACTGTGGATTGTACGCCTGGGGAGAAATGAATATGTTATCTCGGTACCATTTCAGCTCTGCACAGAGCGTGAGTACACGCCAAGGGAACGATGCAGAACCTCGAACCTTCGATTGACCCGCGAATGTCATCCAAGGCACTGTGACCTCAGAGTGAGCACGCGCAGAAGGGCTGGGAATCAGATGCACGGCGCGATGACGCACCGATGCTTGCTTTCGCCACCGAAGATGGCCTTGGGCAAGGGCCGGCGAGGGTACCACCTCCGATGTAACTCCTGTTGATCGATAGACAGATTGAGTACCGAGCGCGACACGTCGATAGAGAGGCCACACTCACCTTGATGGAAGAGACGTCTGTGTGCGAGTAGGATCAGACACGGGTCAAATATCCACATCGAGATACGACTCACCGATGATACTAGCAAAATGAACACGCGTCAGTTCAAAAGCATGCGCGATGTGGAAATTGGATGGCAAGAGACCGATAGTGCAGCCAATCGACAATGTCCGGCATTTCTTTCGCGAGGAACGCTTTGTCCGCATGCACGGTATTTCCTCCGAGAACAGCGATCTTCTTCTCGGGGATCCATTTCTTGATATAGGCAAGCACGGCTGCTTGTGCTGATTCTGTGGAGTGCGGAGACTCGAGACATGCCTGCGTCAGGCCCGACTGTGAGGGCACATGAGACAAACGAGACAAGTCACAGTCGACGAAGTGACGCACCAACCCATGCTGGTTGGTACACCACTCATCCATCCTGCATGATGATTGGCCGTGCGGCTATGCCACATGATCATACTAGGAAGCGAACAAACCTGTCCAGTGCCTCCTTGTCGGTCTGGATTATGAACTCGATGCCGTTGTCGACAAGCTCCAAGTCGCGATTTTATGGAGGCTCTAAGAGATCAGCCCATAAGAGGAAATTGTTGATGCCATCAGTGGCAGGACCCCAGCCACTACAAATGTGTCATCTACCTTCCTAATACAGAAATACAGAGTTCAAGCCAAGTTAATCCCCTTATCAGGTGGTATGGCAGAGTGGTGCATGCTCACTAACCTAGGCCTGGTATTACATTTCCAAGCTTTGAATTTGATCCGAGCTTGAGGAGGATGCAAGTCCAATATCACGTGACCGCCTCGGAATTAAACCCCCGTGTTCAGTGTGGCAACACAATTTACTTATTCTGAAGGACTTAGAAAAACATTGCACCTTCAGAGTGTGGAAGCCTGAGCATACTACGCCTTCCGTTTAGTGCTTTGTCCAGGTTTTATCTACACATCAATTTCCCCCTAACTCTGACTCTGACTATGGTCTGACTCCGACTTTGGTCCGACGCTCCGATCCGAGTCCGACTCTGGTCCGACGCTTTGATCCGAGTCCAACTCTGGTCCGATGCTCTGGTCTGACACTCCGATCCGAGTCCAACTCTGGTCCGACGCTCCAATCCGAGTCTGACTCCGGTCTGACACTCCTATCCGATGCTCCGATCCGAGTCCGACTCTTTTGACGGTTTGGTCCGACGCTCCGATCCGAGTCTGACTCTGGTCCGACGCTCCGATCCGAGTTCAACTCTGGTCCGACGCTCCGATCCGATTCCAACTCCAAATCTGGTCCGACACTCCAATCCGAGTCTGACTCCGGTCTGACACTCCATCCGATGCTCCGATTCAAGTCCGACTCTTCTTTGACGCTCTGGTCCGATGCTCCGATCCGAGTTTGACTCTAGTCCGATGCTCCAGTCCGACGCTCCGATCCGATTCCAACTCCAAAACCGGTCCGACTCGGACTCCAACTCTAACTCGGACTTTTCCTCTTCTGCCCGCAGCATGATACTGTGAACTTCGTCTATTGTCAGTCCCGATACGTGTCAGAGTCTGTCTCACCTCACACTTGCTCTACCATTGTTCTTCTGTCATTTTGATCCTTCAATCCTTGCTCCGTGTTTTATTCTAAACACCTTGAATTGCCACCAAATCCACTCAGACTCAGACTCAGACTCTGGCCCGACTCCGACTTTGGTCCGACAGTCTGATCCGAATCCGACTTGAGTCCTACTCTGAATCTGGTCCGACTCGAAGTCATTAAGTCCGACTAAGTATGTCAATTCTGCCCCATAGTTTGGTCCACTTCATTTACCCTCCGAGTCCTTCACCACATTCACTATATGTATCCTGTGTATTCTTTACTATCTACATACTGTCCCGTTATCTTTGGCTACGGGTGCTCATCACTGGATATTGATCAATTAAGTATTATCTGACTAATACAGGTAGGAGTTCTGGGGGACGGGGTGAGCCGAGCATGCCGCGACCTCCCAATCGAGGCTGATCGCTTAGAGCCTCCATACGATTTGTGATCAACACCTGCACTCAAAAATTGAGGATAAATGAAGACCATAGAGCCACGCATTGCTCTTACCGCGATCTCCAGTATCTTGTCAGTGTCTGGGTTGAGGCCAGTCATCTCGCAATCCACCCAGACAATAGGTCCGGCATAGAAATCCAGCGTCTGTGGTTTGTCTGCCATATACTTGCGGGTATTTAGGGTCCTAGGATATGGAGAGACGGAGAGGGTTGCTTGAGCCCGCAGCAGCCTCGCTGCTCTAAACATGCGCAGACGGTGATTCTGAAGTCGCGCGTCGAGGTCCTCGGGGTCTCAGCCGAGACCTAACCCCGCAACAGGGTCTGGATCCAACGGCTGAACAGCTTTTTGCGACGATCAGTCGACAACAATTTCAACCGTCACTCTCCACCTAGACCAGGCAAGCTTTCCCGAGCACTCCGTGATGTTGCAAGCTCTCCGCTGATGGAGGCAATGTTCGAAGGCGCCTGTCCTTGATGCCGGGGTTTCATTATGTAAGCGCTCGTGGCTGACGCCGACTTCGTTCCAAGGCGGCAAAGTCGGTGACCTCCTCCGCCCACAAGACAGCTGCTCCGCTGCCTGCGCCTTCAACTCGTCTTCGCGCCTCGGTTTCTGCTCTCAGTTACATTCTACTCCTCCACCGTAATTATTTCATATCTTCTTGGTTCACATCGCCTTAGCCATGCAAGTCGCCGACCTCGAGTCTCGCATTCACCACATCCTCTCCGAGCCCGGCACGGACCTGAGCACTATTAGCGCAAAGCGCGTGCGGCGCCAGCTCCTAGATGACACGACTGTCCCCGTCGAGCTCGTCAAGGGGAACAAGTCCGCGATCGACGACCTCATCGGTGTCGTCTTCGCGAAGGTCTCCGAAGAGACTGGCTTCCAGCAGGTGGCCCGTGCCGACGACGACGTGGGCGAGGAGTTGGATGCCGAGTCGCGCGAGGGCAGCGCGCTGGGCAAGCGGCGGTACGCTTCGTCCGGCGCGTACGGGGATGAGGAGGACCCCGAGCCCGAGCCCGAGCGCGCCGCGTCGCCGCCGCCGAAGAAGAAGTCGCGCAAGAGCAAGGGGGAGATGTCCGACGCAGAGCTCGCAAAGATGCTTTCGGACGAGCTCAACAGCCGCCCGCGCAGCTCGCGCTCAGGCGCGACAGGCGCTGCCCGCGGGCGCGGGCGCGGGGGGAAGGCGAACGGCACGAAGCGGCGCAAGGCGAAGAGCTCGGAGATGGTCGATTCGGGCGACGAGGGCAGTGACGTGCCCAAGAAAAAGCGCGCGGGTGGTGGTGGTGGGTTTTCGAAGCCGTATGCTCTAAGGTACGCTGCGTGCTGTTACGCTTGATCGTCAGAAGCTCATCTTAACCGCGGCAGTGAGCCACTGGCAGGCCTCTTAGGCGTGGATGCGCTGTCGCGACCACAGGTCGTCAAGGGTTTGTGGGATTATATCAAACTGCACGAAATGCAGAATCCGAGCAATAAGCGAGAGATCCTGTGTGATGACAAGTTCAAGGCTGTCTTCGGCACGGAGAAAATCGACATGTTCAAGATGAACAAGGAATTGAGCCGGTGCGTGTCTGCCTACTCTCTGCGATATATGTGTCCCATACTCTCGACAGACACCTTACAGAGCACGCAGCGGCATAGCCTCAACACTCTACATCAGCTGTATTCATTTTCTTCCATCTGCCGTCATAGCCATCTGGACCTTCTCATGTTCTCTCGCAAAAGCGCGTCTGGCGCCCTCTACAACCAATCTATCGTCCGTACTTGCACTTCATTCTGTCGGGCTCATCTTACTGCAATCTTCGCCTCTTTCATCGTATGTTCTCGTAGAAGAGTAGCTGTAGTGAGCCTCGGAAATGCGCGTCGACCACCCGAGCACAAATGTACAGAGCCTGATAATTACAATATGTACAAACAATTCATTACGCATGCGCTGTCCAGGTATTGTTGGGTATATCTTGACAATGGGGAATCTTGGTTTCAACTAGTTGGGAAAGGTACTGCTAATGTCCGTCGACGATCTACATGCAGTGCCTTTCAGTAAGCGCACATAGGTTAATGACTGCGACGTGCAACTTACCTGCGGAATGAGCTTGGCCAGTGCTCTGATCTTCTTGCACTCTTCCCTGACGTTGTGAGTCCGCGTCGTGTTCAGCACGCCTTCGTCTCTGAAACGTATCAGGTATCTGATCAGAACTGTCAGCCGTAGCGTGTCATCGTTTTTTTGAATACACTCGCCTGAGACATGCTTCCTCCTTGAAGTCCGCGTAAACCCTTCGATTGTACCTGCGCTTAATACCGCCCACCTCATCAGCCCCCATGCTACCCAAAGTCTGACACTGGCTTACCTCACTCTTCCGCACCGCCTCTTCATACGGATGGCTCTGATGTATGAGAAAGTGGTCGCTTAGCACATAGAAGGACACGCCCGAGAGGTACATCTCGAACAGGCAAGCAGCCTTGTTGCCGCCGTAACCCGTGAAGCGCTCGTCGCACCACCCGCCAGCGTCGCGCTTGACGATCACGTACGGCTCGTACGCAGACTGGTACGTCGTCACGGGGTAAATCTCGCCCTTGCGCGCCGCGTAAAAGCGCTTGTAGTCAGTACTGTTGTGCCCCAGCGCCCATGATGCGTGGAAGGGCGCAATCTTGCGTCCGCGGACGAGTGCAAGGAGGGCCTGGCAAGCTGTCAGCTATTCGCTGCTATGATAAGGTGAAAAGGCGTTATTCACGCTTTTGTCGCGCGGAAAGCCCGCCTGATCACGCCCTTCGTCGGCCTTGACATACTCGAATGCAGGCAACACCAGCGCAGCGCTTCCCTCACGCATGCGGCGTGCCATCTCTCCATCCTCCTTGCGCAGCAGGTCGAGCACTTGCGTGCGCCATTGCGTGCAGATGGCGAAGTCCACGTCCAGGAGCAGAACGTATCCCGTGCGGGCAAACAGTCGAGCGATGTTCCGCCAGGCGTTGAAGGCACGTGGGTAGGGCGACAAGACAAGGTGAATGTCGGCGCGCGCGGAAAGTGCGGGCGTGCGCAGGACGAGTGAGTGCAGTGCCGTGATACTGTCATTGAGAGCGGAGGGAAACGGGTCGGTACTCTCGGGGTGGAGCGGAAGGTGAATTGTCACCGATAGAGGTCCTTCGAAGTTGTCGTGATGAGCTCTCGTCTGCTTGCATATCGTGATTGAGCATCCTACCGTCGTATCGCACAGCCAGCTTGCGCAGAACTTCAAAGCGGTCGTGTGTAACCAACGTCGTGACTGTGATATCGTCGTCCTCGAAGCGTTGCGAAGCGCGGTAGAAGTACGGGATGATTTTCATGGGGTGCATGGAGTTTGCAAAAGCCTTGGAAAGGAATAGAGACTCCGACATCGAGAAGACATTTGGAAGTGATGCTCCGTGAGACCCATCGAAATTCATAAGTTGGCCGTCGATAGACTGCGGAGAGATAGGCCAGGACAAGCCCGAAGTCGCCGCAAGTGTGTTCAGACGCGAGAGAACGCTGTCGGAGTCGGGCGATATTGGGGCGTCGGAATCCAGAGAGCGAGCGTGCGAGGAAAAGAAGGACGGTCTACGAGCCCAAGCGGAAATGGAGGAAAATCTCGGAAGTCGCAGAGCGAGCGTGTTGGGGCAGTCGTGAACGAAAGGACAGACGAACAGGAAGACAGAGGTGTAAAGCACGCCGATGGCAACGTAGACAGCGAAGCAGAGGTAAAGAAACCGGTAGAATCTCTGCATAAGGGACATATAGGAAATTCTGAAGATCATCTTGCAGAGCTTGAGTTGCTGGTGACTGAGGTGAAGTTGAGTTGGTTCGCGTCCGAGGGCGACTGCGGGAGCACGACCTAATCTTATCTCCCACAGCGAATTGCCTTTCCTGGAGTGCTAACGTGGTCACACTCAAGTCCGGCACCTGTCTTCACGTCGCACGCATCTCTTCCACATCCCTTCCATAATCACCTTCCATCCCCTCAGGAGCCCACCGCTGCTGCTCTTGACCTGAAGCAACGTGACGCTACTTTCCATGGGCCGGGGACAAGGTGTTTGCTGCCGGAGGGCGACCTGGCTGGCCTTTGGGCTCCTGGCACTTGCTGCAGTCTCCGGGACCGCGCAGCATATACCAGATGACTCTCATGAGGATTCAGGCGACTTTACTGCCGAGGTGCGTCGCACATTTTCTCCCCACCACACACCGCTTAGGCACGTGAATACCAGGCTGCAGCTGCGACTACATCATACGCTCCCTCAGCGTCCTCAGCCAGTGAGTTGCATCATGGCGCAAAGGTGAGCACAAGTCTTTCTGCTTCGATTGTTGCTCTCTCGTTGGCTATGCGTAGCCAGTTGTGCGTGGCTTCGTCGACTCGACGTGTAACCCTAACCTTAAGTTCTGTTTACCTCCGAACGCTCTCGCTAACTGTACCTCTCCTTAGGACCCGAGGCTAGACCCAGACACGGTCAGTGAAGGTGGGAGACGTCAAATTTTCGAACAAGGCTTAAAACTAAAGCATATCCAGCTGCCCGAGCATACAAGCAAGCTGTCGCAACACTCGGAACCCTCACAGCGCTCCCACCTTCACATACCCCAGATCCCCCACTCAATCCGTCATGGACTCTAGGCAATTCCTTTATATCATCTCTACTACCCAACGTTCAGGGCCAGGGTCCTATTGGTAGTGCCCTCCGTATTGCCATCAAACTACGCCACCATACGTGGCTTCCGCATTTCCTCACCTCCCGCGTGGGTTCCGAAGGTCTACGCCGGAGACGAGACGAAGAGCTTCGAGGACGTGCAATCAAAGTGGTGGATCTTCTGCAACATGCCGCTGACCTTGGCAACTCCGATGCACTATTCACCCTCGGGCAAATATCACTAGTAAGTAATTGACATGCCCGTGATACACAATGATCACTTATGTACATGCTCCATATTAGCTTCCACCAACACTACACTTCAACTCTGATCCTGTACTTGCATACAATTCTTTTGAGACCCATGCGGCAATCACAGGAAACGCGACATCTCAGAGCTACCTGGCCTTCTTCCATGCAACCGGCTATCACGACGTCGTCAGAGTCAATCAGGCCAAGGCCCAGCTTTACTTCACCTTTGCTGCGCATGGCGGCCACAAAGGTGCCCAAATGGCCCTCGGGTACCGGTTCTGGACCGGCATTGGCGTCGTAGAGAATTGCGATCTCGCTGTTGAATGGTACAGCAACGCCGCGGAGCAAGGTGAGGTGGTTCTTGTTACTATCGTTTCTATCTGACTGACAATTTCCTAGCCATGGCGAGGTTTTTGTCTGGCCCGCCCGGCGGCAGAACTCTGCCTCAGACCTCAACGCGTCTCTCCGATCTTAGTGGAGGTGTATATGGTCCCGGTGCCAGTGTTGCCTCCACAGGTCTTAACGCACAGCGGCCCGCTATTAAGGCTGCCCGCGCACGCGCTGCAGGTGAGACATGGGAGGATATTCTCGAGTACTACATCGTAAGCACCGCCCTCTCGTTTACGGGGACCCTGCTAACAGCACGCAGTTCAACGCCGACCGCGGGGAGACCGACTTCGCCTACCGCCTCGGAAAGATTTTCTACCAAGGCAGCATCTACAGTGCGCCCGGTGGCATATCTTCCGGCGGCGAAGGCGTCGGGCACGTGCCGCGCGACTTCGCGGGAGCGCGCTTTTACTTTGAGCGCATAGCTCGCCAGGGCTGGCCGCAGGACCCGATCGACCCCTTGTCGCACACACCTCGGCGCGACGAGCCACCGAAACCGATGGGCCACGCGGCGTTGGCAGCGGGCTACCTCGGGCGCATGTACCTTCGTGGCGAGGGCGTGCGCCAGGACTTCAAGCTCGCGCGCATGTGGTTCGAGCGCGGGGCGGAGTACGGTGACAAGGAGAGCAATAATGGGCTGGGCATTATTTGGCGCGATGGGCTGGTGGATAATAGACGTGATATAAAGAAGGCGCTGGGCTATTTCAACATCGCGGCAGGGCAAGAGCTCGCGGAGGCACAGGTTAATCTCGGAAAGTATCATTACGGTAAGCCCTTTCACGCTTCTCCCTCGTGCAGCCCCTCACTCGCTACTTTAGAAAAGAATGAACTGAAACTCGCGACGACCTACTTCGAAACCGCCATGAGGCATGGGTCGCCCTTTGAGGCGTACTACTATCTGGCGCAGATTCAAGCCCAGCAGATGCGCCTTCTGCCGGCGTCCCTGCGGCCTGGTGCATGCTCCATCGCGGCGTCGTTCTACAAGGTTGTCGCGGAGCGTGGAACGTGGGACGATGACCTGATTAGCAGCGGTGAACGTTCTTGGGAAACGGAGACGCGTGCAGGCAAGGAACTGGCCATGCTGAAGTGGTGGATCGCTGCGGAGCGTGGACACGAAGTCGCGCAGAACAACCTTGCTTTTGTTCTTGACCAGGGTCTGTGCACACTCGTCTTCGAGCGCGGCTCAATCTCTGACGTTGCCTCTCCAGACAAGAGCGTACTCCGTGACACGCGCTTCACGAGTTTCTCCCCCTCAAATGACACAGCGCGCCTCGCGCTGACGCAGTGGACTCGGTCAGCTGCGCAGAACAACGTCGACGCTCTGGTCAAAGTTGGCGACTACTACTACCACGGCCTTGGCGTTGCCGACGAGCCCGAGCATGTCCGCTGGGAGAAAGCTGCAGGATACTACCAGTCCGCCGCCGACACGCAGGTCAGCGCGCTAGCGATGTGGAACCTTGGGTGGATGTACGAAAATGGCATCGGCGTGAACCAGGTGTGTGGACGAATTGTCTCATGTCCATGCTCAGCGGCGCTCAGCAATTACGTTCGCAGGACTTCCATCTCGCGAAACGCCATTACGATGTAGCATTGGAAACCAACCTTGAAGCTTATCTCCCAATCACATTGTCGCTGTTCCGCCTTTACTGCCGTAGCCTCTACCATGCCCTAAGGGGTGACCGAGGCGACTTGAACATCTGGAGCTCAGTTGATGATGCCGGTAATCAAGCACTCGAAAGATCTGCTGCCGCAAAGCTCATCGTTTGTTCCCGCAGATCTCACTACTTCTGTGACGGATGGAAGACGTGAGCTGGATGACGGACAGGTACACGGGGCCACAGACAAGCCAGTCGAAGAGGTAGTTGAAGAGGATGATGGCCCCTGGTATCTTGGCAAGGCTCGCGACGAGTTCAATCGTCGGAGACAGGCCCCAGCAGTCGCCGCCGACGACGAAGACCCAGTACAAGTGCGTGCCGTTTGGAGATACCAGTCCCTAAGTCCAGGCTAACTTGCTGGCAGTGGGCGCGCGAGCGCCGAAACGCCGAGAACGAGCGCGACAGCGACTTCGGTCCGGAGGACTACTTCGAAGCGGCGCTCCGTGGCGGCCATCGTGGCGAGGAAGACGCGGACGAGTTCGTTGAAACGATGGTGCTCGTTGTGCTATGTCTCGTGGTGTCGTTGCTCTTGTATATCCGTGGGCGGTGGGTGGAACGACTGCGTAGGGAGGAGCGGCAGCTGCGGCAACAGCAAGAACAGCAGCAGCAGCATGTGCATGACCCAGCGAACCCGCAGCCAGTGCCGCAACCGCAGCAAGACGGCATGTTTCCTCCTCAGGGAGACCCAGCGAGGGATGCTTGGGCGGTGATACGATGATTGGCGCGGAAGATACTTACGAGCAGTCGTGTTAAAAAAAAATGCAATACTTATTCATCTCTCCGAGTGCGGTATGACGACGGTGCACTGAATGTGCAGCGATAAATAGTCTCAAGCTTTTTTACACTGCAAGTGTACACTGCAAGTGTAGTTACTGTACTAGTCAAATGTACCATTTGCGCATCGACTGCCGCCAGCAACGCAATTACGGGCCGACAACCTGTGTGAAGACCTCTTTGTTATTATTATCCTCCGACGCGCTCGCAAACTGCGTAAATTCGCGTGATTGGTATTCTCTAACTAGATCATTCGAAGCGCTAGGTAGCAGAGCTCCAGTTTATTGTGAGTGGCGACGTTGTAGTAGAATGATTTTGGCCCAAGACTGTTGTATCCTGCGCGCAAGACTCGAAGCGCGCGGACGCCGGACTACAAGTGGACCGTCACTGCTATCAGTGGCGCAAGCATGTGAGCAAAACCGGTGTCTTCCTGCGTCAAGTCAGAGAGAGAGAGATACTAAAGGCTCACAATCACAAACATATGCTTGTGTGGACGTAGTGCTACTCACATCAACAAGGAGGACCCAGCGGAATGGCGACCCAGTGGCCACCACTCCAGTGACCATAGGAGCGCGCCCGGAACATCGTAGTCCGAGGAGCAAGGCCGGGAGGACAGATGAAGCTTACCGGCCAGTGCCTGTAGAGATAGAATGGGAAATGAGCAGAAGCTGGAGAACCCGAGGTGCAGCCAGGCAGACATTTATAGGAGAGGACGCTCACGGCAAGTAGGCGTCAGCATCGCTGTGTCCAGAAAATTTGCCCGAGGCGATGGCTCTCGGAACCATATGCGAGTACGTAGAAGATGCTTCCGCCGCTCAAGCTATCAGCATCACTCAAACTCGACAATCTTCCTGCACGTTTGAGTTGTTTTCGTACTGTCGGTTTTGCGTACGGGGTGTAGGCGGTGGAGGACCTTCGCGATAAATAAGCCACCAACTCAAAAGCCAGCTTGCAATTGACTCACTGTGAACGCAGACGGCGACAGTTCCACATAGCTTGCGGGCACGGCTAGCACAAACCGAATCCCCAGCATGACCACGCATTTGAGCGCAAATCCTGAAACAGGCGGCAGTAGATTGGCGAGTGCCTGTAAAACTCCCGAATGATACACCAGGTCAAGCTTTCGGCGCGCAGTACCTGCTGGTGACCGTCAAACAGTAGAGGGATTCGACTTGGTAAATGTTTGAGCAGTATCAAACGACTTGGCGGTTGCCCGCGCTAGGAGAGCAATGACACTGTTCCTTGCCGTTCGGTTGCTCAGCCACAGTGCCAATGCTGAGCATGGTGAAGCATTGAGAGAGATCCGTCGTCGTCAAGTTGCATCTCGGATCAAACAGAGGGGCCAGCCCGACTTGAAGTGCGTGACTCATCTCTGCGTTCGACTCTTCTCGAGTGCCACATCTCGCATCGCTGGGCATAAATACTATTAAAGACCGAGCTGAGATACCAGTCAACTTCGTCAGTGCTCGTGGAGGTTCAAACTGCTACGCACCAGCTCCAGCTTACGACGGTCAGCACCCGATCAACCCAATATAACGACCAGCAGGACAGTCCGACCAAGCGTGAAGTTTACCGTGACATTGCTTGCCTCAGAGGCAATGGTCGGTGTGTATGACGGTCTGCACACCCGGGCCGCGGAAAGTAACTTGGACGGTTCGAAATAGTTTCGAAATTCGCTGTGACATTGGCCGAGATGCCGAGGCCGTTCACTACTGGCCTCGGTCCCTGCAAGCCAAAGTCCTGACCGGTGACCTTCAACGACCTCACCCCCGCCGGTCCACAACCCTAGCATGTACTGGTTATGAAGGCATCTATCGGACAAAATTATGTGAGCCTTGACACTGAGACGTTGGCCTCTCCTCCGTGTGATCATGCGTGATCATGCGTGTTCATGCATGTTCATGAATGATCACGCATGATCCAGTAGTCCCAATGCGCAGTCCTCAAGAATCTGCATGTTTCCAATCATCCGTGATCATGCGTGATCCTGCATGATCCTGTTTCCTTCCTACCACTGCTCTGCTGCTGCTCGCTCTCTGTGTCTTCAGTGTCCCTGTCGTGATCACTCAGGATCATGCGTGATCACTCATCATCCGCTGCGCCCTCTTGACGCCCGCTCGGACTTTGCTTTTCGAAAATTTGAACTTGCTCTCGTACTCTTTCAAACTCGCGCTCAACATCGCCATGTCCTTGTCAAACAACAGCCTTCCTGTCCGCGCTGAGTGTGTGGCCTGCATGCCAGAGGAGTGCGGCGGATTTGCCGTCTTCCGAAACGGCCGCCCGGACTATGTGCGTTGAACTCTGCGTTGAGACAGCCCATCCAAGCTCACTGTCGTTTTCAGAGCGCGACTTCTGCCGCGGAGACGTGTGGATGCGGCCACCCGTGGTTCTCCCACAAGCCAGCCGATCCCACGATGAACGCGACCGGGAAAGGCGGATACAGGTCCTCTGGGTGTGCTGCGTTCTTCTCGGTACGTTCTCTTTTCACTGCCAGCATGCATCAGCTGATCAGTAACTCAGCTGGACGCAGTCGCAGCGGTGAACAGGGACACGGTCTGCGTGTGCGGAACCAAGTGGGCCGCGCATGCAGTGATTATTCCTACCACGCCGGTTGGAACTTTGACCGGGTACGGAGCTCCGGTCTTGCCCGTGCAACTGGCGACTTGCCTTCTCATTTCTCATCTTCACTTTCAGCGTGTCTACCCCGGCTGTCAACCCAACTGGAGGAGCGCTGCCCGCTGTCTCCGGCCTCACCTTCTCTCAGCCGCCGCCCGTCACTGCGTTCACCGGAGCCGTGACTAGCAGCGTTGCAAGCGTCGGCTCCACGAACGACCGTCGTGTCGCGCACTATGGCCAGGAAAATCAACATGCCACCCAGCTCGGACTTCCGAATGCTGGCAGACGCGCCCCTCGTACCGCTCCTGCCACTAACGAGCCCGTCACACGCCGTGCGTCATCCGGTCGTGCTAGTCGCGCTTCACAGCAGAGCGCCGCTGTAGCCACGTCGTCGCTCTTTGGCACATCCACGGCATCTTCGGCGTCGGCATCCGCACCCACACCTGCAGCTGCCGCCCCTGCGACTGCTACCACCACAGCGTCGACTATCCCCGAGTATACCAACTTCCTGGCGGTGCTCTTTCCGTTCATGGTACGAGCATCACCTCTTCCCGGTTCTTTCCATGGCTAATCACACGTACAGTGTCCTCAGCTCGCCCACATCGAGCCCGACATCGCAGTCCCCACTTTTGCGTGGGAGACCCACCTTATGGGATCGGTCCAACGTGAGCTTCAACAGCACAATCTCGTCATCCCAATCCGCGTGCTGTCCGAGGGATTCATCTGGAGATCCTTCGACAGTCAGGTGCAGGACCATTGTGAAACCCATGGCTTCATTCTTCCGCCCGCGCCGCGACGTGCTGGCACATCTGTACAGCGTTTTCCGGACAATTCCCCTTGGATGGTTCTCAGTCAGTCCAAACCCAACAATCGCGCCGTGCGCACTCTTAGTCCGGGCAACTTTGACAATGAGGCCGCCTTCACCATCACCAATCTGTTCAGCTACGGCAAGAGCTACACTGCAATCACTAACATGCTGACCGGAGGGAACCCAAACGACAAGGTCCTGTTTCTCGGTGCGTGCGTTGTCTGTTTCTCGACTGGGCAGATCTGACCGCACTGTACAGGGCCGCGATATGGCAATGTCCGGGGGGCCATTCGTTTTGACCTTATGTTGGGTCGACTATACCTTGATGAAACCGGTAACAGTTACCATATGAACTTCCCTCATCGCTGCTTCGCTTCCCGCATCTGTCGCACTATATTCCGCGATCTTGTTATTAAATGCTTGCCGGACTGCGTCCCTCAGGCTGCTCATACGATGATCACCAGTCCTCCCTCGCCATCTCCAGAACCGGAGTTGCACAGCCCAGCAAGATCGGACATCGATGTGAGTGGGTATCATCCTTGTGCGTATCCATTATTTTGAATTTTGTTGTCAGCTTCCGGAACGTCTTACGCTGCCGGTCAACACCAGCGCAGCGTCTGCTGCTGCTGCTGCGGCCGATCGTAGGGCTTCGGCAGTAGGCGCAGCTGCTCCGCCGGCTGTTGTACCTTCGCGCCGTCCGCGATCACCTTCTCCTCCAGCTGAACAGGTGCGTCTATTGAGCTGGTCGCGCAGCTGTGTCTAGAGGAAGACCTACATTGATGCTATTCTATCCCCTAGTTGACCCAGAGACAGTCGCAGTTGGCTGTCATTCGCAATGTGCGCGCCAGGGCCTTGCAAGCCGCCGCGGACGAACCAGCCAGCTCTGTACGTTGCATGCTCTTTCCTCTTGGTGGCACCCATTTATTTCTGTTGATCGTAGCATGCAGGTACCTCCTCAGTGTCTGGGAGCACACAATGGGACGTCATCGACCTCACGAATGATGCGGCGGAGGTCATACCTGCAGCGTCAAATCTGGAGGTGCGTGGACACTGTTTGCTCACCTTTATATTCTGTGACTGACGCAGAGTCTTTCAGCCTCTTCCACTCTTGACATCCCGGTTGCAACACCCAATACCATACGTCCATGTGTCGCCCAACGTCAACGCAGCTCGGTTCAGATCTGGCAGTCTCACACAGCGCTGGGCGCACAATATTATTGATACCCTGCGTGGCCCTCGAACCGCCACTCAGTTTCGTATGGTGGCACCGTCAATCGACGCTGGAGCCATTGCTCTGACGGTCTTTCTTGGCTGGCACTGTGGCGACCGTGCCGGATATTTGTCCATGCAAGATAAGGTTTCGGCCTTGGCTCCTGGAGTGACGCTGGAAGATGTGCCACCAGTCCGTCTCTTTGGCTCCACATCCTGGTGGTCAATGTGCGTCCTCGTAATATGGATGTCGTTCGAAGTACCATATTAATCTCTCTCTTTAGCGGTAAAGGTAAAGGCACAGCGCCAAAGTACTCTGTTCTGCGCGCGGCCATGTTAAAGTGTGCAACACGGCCGTCGTTCTGGCGGCCGACCGCTTTGTTGTTTGTGGTACCCGACCTTCACCCTTCCACCGACATCAACCCCTCTCGGCAGCTCGCATTCCAACAGTTCGGCCTCTTGTGCTTCTTCTACATGGTCTTGACCGAGTCTGGGCCAGACCCAGTCTCTCCCTTCCTCATCCAGTACATTGTCGACGGCCGTGATGCATTCGATATCGACGCCGAATTTATCAGACTGGTCGATCCTCAAATTTTGCAAACTCTGGAGCCTTGGATGGCGTGGCGCCGCAACCCTGTATATCCCATTGCTCCCACCTCGGCGCTCGGTGTCCTGCTCGGCGAAGCCAATATCTCTGTACGTCTCCATGCTGATGCACGCATGCGCGCAGAGCATTCTAACCTGCTTGTCGTAGGTTAATGCGCTGGATGATGGCACACAGACCGGGGTCGAGCGATCCCTTCTGTCTCATATCCTGTTTGGAATTTTGGATCCTACCAATCACCGAGATCTGCGTGCTTTCGCTCTGGGCTTCAATATGTTTGGCGGCATGCAGGTGCGCAGTATCCCCATCTGTCAGCCTTGACAATCCTTGACTGCGCCCGTTCCAGAACCTCGAAGGCTCGGTCAAGCCCTACCTCTTACACATGTACAATCGGCGAGTCCAGCAGCCAAGCGATGTACTGGACATTCTGGAATTTCGATCAGCTCACGAGCAGACGCAAACGTCTAGGCCTGGCCGCAAGCTTGGTCCTGTCGCAGAAGTGGACGTTCAGTATGAAACTAACTTCGCCAAACGCATAACGTCGTATCTTCAAGGCTCTGGGCATCCGGCCCATGAGCAAATGGCCAATTTTTTTGTGCATCATCCTGCGCTGAAAGATGTCGAAGGGGACGAGAAGACGTATCGCAGTCGCATGATGTTGAGAGTCATGACCGGCGTTGATCTCCTGCCGCCGCGCGATGTCAAACTCACGGTGCGTAGCTAATAGTAGCCTGTCCATATATGTCATGGCCAGGGTGTTCTGACCGACCCTCTGCAGTTTTCGTTCAAACACGTTCACAAAGAATTGACTCCTGAAGAGTTGAAGAACAAGGTGGTGCGTATGCTGCTTTGATTATCGTAAATTTCGACTCGACGTGACTGACCTTTGTTTGATTACGCCTCCTAGCCTGCTGCCATTGTGTGGATGGCTTGCCTTGCAGACACAGAAGTCAAAATCGATGCCACTGTGCGCAATTTACTGGACGAGCCGATTGAGGATGAAGGGAAGGTGTCTTATTTTGACCTTTGGATGCATGGCATGCTCATTTTGGCGGACTCTCGGCTGGATAACTATGACGGCGAGCGACAGGGCCGGTCGTGACTGACCGGCTGGTCTAGCATTTGAGCTTCATATATTACCAGTAGAGTAGTAAGACACGCAATGTGATGTATCCCAGTGCGCCTGTATCCCAGCCTGCCGATGCGGTTCTTAAGTCGAAGTTCCCACGCTCCGCTGCCTGCTGCCCCCATAACAGACTTTGTGCAGCCTCGCCCTCCTACCACTAAGCTCTCGAATTCGGCATGCACACTATGATTATATATCTAAGATATTTGGAAATTTCTCCCCATCCCAAGCTCGCTCAAAATGCCGCCCCGAGCCTGCACGCACCAGGCTGTTCCCACGCTCAGTTGCCTGCTGCCCCCATAACAGACTTCGTGCAGCCTCGCCCTCCTACCACTAAGCTCTTGAATTTGGCATGCATACTCTAATTATATATCTAAGATATTTGGAAATTTCTCCCCATCCCAAGCTCGCTTGAATTGCTGCCCCGAGCCTGCGCGCACCAGGCTGTTCCCACGCTCCGCTGCCTGCTGCCCCATAACGGACTTTGTGCAGCCTCGCCCTCCTACCGCTAAGCTCTCAAATTTGGCATGCACACTCTAATTATATATCTAAGATATTTGGAAATTTCTCCCCATCCCAAGCTCGCTTGAATTGCTGCCCCGAGCCTGCGCGCACCAGGCTGTTCCCACGCTCCGCTGCCTGCTGCCCCCATAACGGACTTTGTGCAGCCTCGCCCTCCTACCACTAAGCTCTCGAATTCGGCATGCACACTATGATTATATATCTAAGATATTTGGAAATTTCTCCCCATCCCAAGCTCGCTCAAAATGCCGCCCCGAGCCTGCACGCACCAGGCTGTTCCCACGCTCAGTTGCCTGCTGCCCCCATAACAGACTTTGTGCAGCCTCGCCCTCCTACCACTAAGCTGTGAAACTTGGCACACACACCAGTCCTGTTGCCGTCATCCTTGACTCCGCCCTTGGACTGTCCGCCGTGTGCCATGGAGTCCGGCCTTGTGTATACCGACTCGTGCCGCCCACTAAAGTTCTGTAGACTATGTCGACCAGCCGAAAACCGCCAACGTGCGAGCCGTCCGTGCAGCCACCCGGCACTGCTCAGGGCTCGAAAACGTTATGATTCAATATTGTGCAACCTCCACGCATCGTCGCAGCTCGCAGCATTGCTGCGCGAGCGCGACGCGCACTGGCATAGGTAGGTACCTTGCTGACTTTCTCTCAAATTTCTTTGACTTGCCTATAGGACGAGGCACCAACTTGCGCCCTGACTCCTCGACGCACCTGGACGAAGGCCAGCTTGGATAACAGCAAATTCCAGAGCACCCCGGTGCTAAAACCTCTTGGTCTTCAGCCAGTTATCGCAATGTCGTTCAAGGTCCTTGCCACTCTCGGTCACGAACATCGGTGCCACCAACGGGTATGTAGCCCGTTGTGCTGTCTCTGCACAGAAAGATAACACTTGGCATGGGTGTTTGCAGCTGCCATTACCCGGCGTGTCGCCTGCCCGACGGCGTGCACACTGCGGCTCATGCCGCATGTTGTGCGCTCTTCCCTGTCGTTGCTGATATCCAGGAAAACCTCTTCGGCGGCGCAGAATGCGGAGAGGAGGCGCACGAGTCTCTGCGTCTCACTTTCCACGACGCCATTGGCTTCTCGCTTTCCAACGGCGCTGCTGGGTAAGTCGTCCTGTCCGACTGCTCGCGTCGCAGTAGCGCTGATGCTGACTTTTTCGTGGTCTGACTTTGACACTGACAGTGGTGGAGGCGCTGATGGCGCCATTGCGACATTTTCTGACATTGAGACGAGCTTCCATTCAAACAACGGCAGCGACGACATCACAGATCAGCAGGCGCCCTTCGTCGCCGCGCACAACATGACCGCGGGCGATTTGTACGTGTCTCTCTGCCGTCCTTATTCTTTCTTATACCGACCGTCTCCTCGCATCCAGCTTGCAGGCGCTGTCGGCATGTCGAACTGTGCCAATGCTCCCCAACTCAACTTCCTGCTTGGTCGGCCCACTGCCAAGGCACCCGCGCATGACCTCACTGTTTCTGAGCCGTTCGATATATTGCCTTGCGCTTGTAATGTATGGTGAAGGGCTCATAGAATGCTACAAGATACGATCACCAGCATCCTGGCCCGCTTCAGCGGCGTGGGCCTGCAGTGCCGCCGAGGTCTTTGCCCTCCTCGCGTCGTATGTGTCTCCAACCGCACACGAATCCGGCAGAAGGTTGACGTGTTTTTCTCTCCTTAGCAGACACACGATTGCTGCTGGCGACCATGTCCATGTGGACCGACGATCCCTGGCATGCCGTTCGACTCGACACTGGGCGTATTTGACAACCCAGCTCTTCGTCGAGGTGCGAGGCACGTTGTTCCCTGGGTACATCCACGCCGATTTCTACAGCCATATGTGCGCGCCCATGGCTGATTGCTTGCGGGCGGGCTGTATAGCATGGGCCCCAACCAGGGTGACGTGCAATCTACGGCCAGATGCGCCTCCAGTCCGACCATGACCTGGCGCATGGCGCCTGCGCACGAGGACGAGGTGGCGGCAGTATACCGTGAAAATATGCGTACTCGCGGGGTCCCGCAAGGGGTCTGGCGGTGGTTCGTTGAATGGGCACCGCCCGCGCGATTGCGCAGACGGTATGCGCAGCTGCACTCGTACTCGATCTAGACTCGAGAGTCGACTCGAGCCGAGTCGACTCTCGAGTCTTGCTGGCACTCGCATGCCTGCCAATCCATCAATCCGCAACCTCGCGGCTCTCTAATGAAGATAACAATGGCCTTCAAGTTTGGGACGCTCGGTATGCGCTGCTCGCATACCACTTGTAGTGATCACTGAACTCGGACGTTGAAAGGAGGAACTTGACAAATATATATACATAAAGATGTTTCTACATGACAACATTATGAAGACGCGCTCTTGCTTTTGCGTTTGCGGTATCGTGGCAGAGACTTCAGATCGCCATCCATGGGATGCACTGACCTGTCAGTGCCAATGCCCCGAGTAACCCTCACGCGCTTCCCAGAAACTCTGTCGTCTTGAGCGCCGACCAAACTGTCTGCTGACTTGCGCTTCTTGGGTACCACTGGCGATGGGTCGAGTATGAGTGGGGAGCAGGGCCGCGAAATGTCGGAAGCGGATGAAATTGGTGACAGGGGAGGAGAGGAGAGTAGATTGGATTCCGATGATGGTGTCGTTGGCGGCAAAGATGGAGAGGACGGCAAAGATGGCAAAGATGAGGCGGCCGAGGTCAACGGCGACGGGGATGACAGAGGCGAGACTGCGGAAGAAGAGGAGCAAGGCGAACAGTGTACGACCGCTCCAACAGCATGTGAATCGCTTTTTTGAATGCCGCGCATGATGGCAACCTTCTGCTCTGCTTGTTTGCGTATCTCGCGGGTGATACGCATGACAGCTGTCTTGCGCTTCTCCCCGGTGACGCCGCGAATATTGGCCTGGCGACCGGGGAGAGACTTGCGTTCATTTGTGTGAATTGCACGCTCGACGTAGAATTTGGGAACACGTGGGTCGGGGGCGCCTTGGCACGGAAGGACGCTATGAAAGACCGGGTTCAGAGAGACACACCAGCAAAGGCGAAGAAGATCTGCGTACTGAATGTCTCCATGTGTGCTCCTGACCGTAATGCCATGTCCGCAATACTCGAGCGGCCCGATAGCGACATCCTTGGAAGTCGACAGGATGGTGAGGAACAGCGCACGGTAGTAGTCGACCCCGACGACAGGTTTAACTTCCCTGTACAATGGTAGATTGAGCGCACGTGGTATCGCCAGGCCCGAAAGACGTACTTTTTGCCCGCCATTGCCCCCGGAGGGACAGGAAGGACTCCCCATATTTGCTTAGTTGCACGGGCATGACGCGTGCACACCATGTGCGTCCGCATCGCAGACTGCTCAAGGAACAGCGTTGACAGCTCATACAGATCCAGTTGCAGATGCGTTTCTGACTCAGAGAGCGAAATCCCTGAAGACGACAGTGATTCAGCTGCCTGGCGCTACAACCGGGCACAAACACAAGGAGAAGAGCAGACCTTTTTCGCTGTACAATGCCGCAAGGGGATTGCCCGCCAATGCTATTTCAATCAACTGGATGCTGTGGCCAGTTAGTTCGGCCCACTTCTGCGCGCCGAACACAAGAGCGCCAAGGTGGTCATCTTGCCCGAGTGCCATTTTCAGGTGCGTTGGTTCGAAGGCATCGACCGGACAGTCTGGTGAAAGCTAGAAATCCGGGGATATCAACGGAGTCATCCACATGGTAAGAAAGGACAAACCTCGTGCGCCTTGATGAGAGACCGTGCGCGCGCGGATACCCACACCTTGCGTTTTCCGTATACATGAAGCCAGAATGAGTATGACTCTCGCTCGCGGCGTGTTGGGGCCTGTATGCCGTTTCGCACGGAGTACTTGAGAAGGTCGTCCCTTGGCCGACACAAGAACACGTTAGAGAAGAGTGCAAGCTACTAAGAACAGCGACTTACCAGATTCGAAGTGATGTCGAGGCGTAGGTAAAATACGCCTCGAGTACCCGGGCCAGTCTCGATGGCGTCAAGAGCACCTCGCGGATGGTTGTGAATGGGCTCACGCCTATCAAATATACGTCAGCTGAATGCAATGCAAGCAATGCTCCGATAGCCATAGGTATGCGCACCAGCCAGATACAGAATCTCCGACGAAGTGTAAACACCTACTCCGGGCAGGAAGCCTTTGCTGCTGCGCATTGCGTCGATGAACAGGCCGGTACGACCGGTCTTCGAAATGTTGCCCCAATTATCCCGCAGCCAGTTGGCGACGAAAACTAGGTAGTCGTCCCACTGGGAGATTACGTTCAGCTCGCGGTACGGAAGCTGAGCCTCGGTCGGAGCCCATTTAACCTGACACATGAGCGACATATGATCAGCAATTGAATACTTCACAGAATCAAAGACAGACACACGCACCTGGAACACCTGGTCGCGCGACGGAAAAACGATGACGCAGTGGTCGAACACTATGGCAAGGCCAATACGAAATGTGCGGAGCTTCCGCGTCTTGGTTAGCATCGTTGGGATATGCAAGAAAGAGGAGAGCATACGCACCGAATAGGGAACACGTGAGACATAGTCCCACATTTCCGGCGAGTAGACCTGCGCAGATGTATGAAGGTAGTACTGGAGCTATACGAAGAAGCGATCAGAAATATATATGTGTCGACCTATGAACCAACCAACGGCGCACCTGCATCCACAGGATCCCAAAAGACAGCACAAGAGACCGGGAAGTGTACTTCACCTCACGAAGCTCAAGCGTCGACAGGTCGGTGATCCCAGTGGGCCACAAAGGAGTCTGTTTGTTTGTCTGCCCTCGAAGAATTTTCATATCCCATGTCAGCGTGTCGACCAGCTTTCGGCCGAGCCGTGGGTGGCGAGCCTTATGAATCTTGGCCTCGGGCTCAGACGCGTCGAAGCAGAGTCCTCGAACATGCCACTTTGCATCAGGGTAAGCACTGAAGCAATTTTGAACATACAGACCGGTGGCAAAGCCCTCCCGGATCTCTGGCATAGTGGAAGCGGAGAGGGCAGGCAGGGCGTGTCGAGGTGGTAGTGGTAGTCAACAGTAAACGGACGCGTCGCGTGTCGCGCATGTCGCGTTGCGTCACATTTGTCACACCAGTGACTGCAGGCCGGCGGGCAGAAGTGGGGCTCACAGGCGAGCTTGGGTCATGAAAAGAATTATGACATCTTATAATTTTGTTCTCTACTGCTATGCACGTTTTTGAACCTTAGCGGTAGGGCAGCGGACCTGCACGATGTCCGTTATTCTGCGGAAGCGGATTACGTAAGCACCTCGCGCCCTGAGCCCAGCCGCAGTTGTGTCGCATGTACTGTTGTCTCATCTCCTCCCTCCTCCACAGGGCCCAACCCATTTCTTATTGACGACCCACAGGAGCCACTCTCTCCCGAACCACCCACGCCGCACCTGGCAGTCCACCCGTCATCTCATCGTCCCAGGTGTCCGTCCATTGATATGTTCCTCTCAGCAGCAGCATCACCCTATCGACTCCGGTCAGCGACCCTCAGTGAATGTCAACAAGCCATGCCCGCATTTCCGCCAGCGTCGTCGTCGTCAGATACAGACAGAAACGGATGCGCCGGCGGTGTTATTTGTCGCAGCTTGTGCAGCCAACAATGTTCCTTCCCATACCCAGCGTGCGTCGCAGTCACTATTGTCGATTACAGCATCACTCATGTGTGCCGGCCGACAGACAGACCCTCTGACAACGCTGCTCACGAAACTCGTAGCCAACCCAGAAAAGTGTCCCAAGTCCGACCTCGCCGGAGAGTGGACGCGCTCGGACTTCTAGACTCTAGTTGTGCGTGCATTCCTACCCTTCCCATCTAGCACAGTTCTCATGTCCCGCAGATAGCGAACAGCTGGCGTGCCCTCGCGCAGTTGGCACGCAATCACAACGTCAAAGCCGACGCCAAAGACCTCCCAGTTGTTCTCAAAGTTCGTCCCTCCCACCGTCCCCGCCTTCTTCCTGCTGATCGGACCCTCCCCTCAGCTGTGGTCCCTCCGCCTCTCGTGCCCTTCACGGATGCGCCTGCTTAACCAGACCACCGCAGAGATGACCAACCTCTTCAGCGTGCTCTCGGCCGTCAGGACGCCCGCCGCCCGCGCATACGTGTTCGACATGCTGCTTCCGTTTGAGCTGGAGGTCCTGCAGGCACGCATGCGCTACTGGTTCGGCGACGACCCGCGCGGGTATACAAATGTGCTGGGCGCGCTGCTGTGCAAGTGCCGGCAAAAGGCAAGGCAGGGCGAGAGGGAGATGTGGATACAGCACACCGTCCGAGTCATGCTGATCGCGGCCTCCCAATTCGTCAAAACGAAGGAAGGTGCGCCTCCTTCCTTCTCTTCCTTGCGCTGGAAGCAGTGACCCAGCCTCTGTAGGACTTCAACGCTATGACACAGTTGCTAGAGCCAATCCTACGCACGAGCTGCGCTCCGTGGTGGGCGGCATATACCTCCAAGCAGGACAGCTGGCCGCAGCAGAGCGCCGCTTTGCTGCAGTCGCTGCTCAAGGACCTAAATGCCGCGTTCCTTGTGTCTGCCCGTGGCGACTGGCCCGCGCCAATGCGATCCTCGAAGACATCGTCGATTGCAACCCGGAGAATGTATCGGTGGGCAGCGTGTTCTGTTCTTTCCTAGACTCCTCCTCGTCTGGGAGCGCTGACAATAATGTCATATGCACGCAGTGTCCTCTGGGCGTTTGAGCTGTCGCAGGAGCCGGGTAGTAAGCCATGGACCCGCCAGTGACAACACCAATCCAAACTATTCGGTCCCGAGCGCCGAGCGATACCCACCCCTTCACACTGTCCACTGCCCCGCGCCGCAACTGCGAGCAAGCAGCCAGAGCGCTCGCCCATTGCCTCGGTGGCTTGTGCCTGTTATGGTTGCTGTGCTCGCCGTGCCCAGATGCGAAAGCGGTTCGGCACACGATGTGTTCCTAGCCGGTGTTGGCAATCTGCGTGCAAGTCGCACACAGACGCATCATCTTTACCGTCTTTACGGGGCTGGCGAGCATGAGTAAGTATGCCATTTACGATATCTATACAGTCTCCTTCTGATGGTGTTCTGTTAAGTCGCTGTAGTACACTCGTGCGACGGCTGTATGTCAGAGGCATTGTACACATACTCTATAAATGCCAAATCATTGGAAGGTGCTATGACACGGCGTCCGGAAGACGAAAGGATGTCCGCTCGCCCCGTGCCGTCCAGTGCGCCTGGCGAAACACAATTCTTCTACTGCTGCAAGCTTGCCGCACGGCACGTACAGCGCGCTGTCAGTGGAATTGATACATCATAGCAAATTTGCTGTTAGCACCAGGATGGACGAGGTCCTGACAACGCGATGTTGATACAGCTGGAAATCGCCAGGTGAGCGACAGGCTGCTTGAGAGTGATTGGAATCAAACTGACTGCCTTGTCAAGATATGCTGTGGCGAAGGCAACGGTCAGCTGGCGACATCAGCCAGGGCACAGGGAGCTCATATGCAGTGGCAGCGCACCGTCACCGCCAGCGCCTGACGCGCACGCTGCGCTGTGTTGGAGGAAGGTGCATGCAGGAGGGGTGAGCATGCACCTCCAGGGCCAGGGCCGTAGATGTCGTGCACCGTTGTAGCCGCCTAGACACGTCCGACGAAGGGTCGTGGCGGCTGTGCGCGGCGTAGACCTGGTTTTGAAGGATTGAATATTGTCGGTGAGCAATAAGCTGCTCGAGATCGAATGGAATCACTGACGGTGTCCGTCGTGGAGATGGGCCGCTGCCAGAGCACGGTGATGACGATGACGCCGCTGCTAGGACAAGTTTGACGCGATGACCAGCAACTCCAGTAACGTCGAGGGGACACTACCTACCCGTATGAAATTCCAGCTGTCGGCGCTGGGAAATGAAAGGTCAGAGACAGCAGAGCGACGGCAAGCAGGCGAAAATGAACGTACGATGCCGCCACAGTTGAAGAGAACGGGCCTGACAGCACGTTCTCGCCATTAGAATTGTGCACAGCAAGATCGACGAAGAACGTATGTGCGCAGGCTGCCACAGAAATCAGGCCACATGGGGGCATGGGGAGCAGTGGAGGAGGCGGAGGTGCCTAGTGCGTGCAGCGACGGCCGGATGAGCGTTTCTGGCTGCAGTGGACGCCCACCTCCTGGACATGTTGCGTATGTCCGCCCCGCTCTTTGATGGTTTTCCTGCGCACTGAGCTGCATTGCTTCACAGGCGTGGATCCACTTCCTCTGTGCGCACTGCCCCACCCGCATGGCATGGTCACCCGGGTTCGAGCGCGCGGGGCACATGCGGTTGTCCCCCGGTGTCGAAGGAGAGCCGGTGGCGCGAACAAGGGTGCAATCGCGGGCTAGGACTGTGCGTGCGCGCGCACGTCAGCAGACGTAAAGGGCCGCTTCCTGCGCAGTTCGCGGTACGTTTTTCCCGATGCCAAACGAGGAGGTCCGCGGGCGCACAGCACATAAAAGCCTGGATAGCCACTGCCTATCCAGATGCCTCCGCACCCTTTGTTATGAGCGGAAATATGGGATAACTTCATCTGACCCGTACCACCAGCCTCCAACGCAGCAAGCCAATACGTAACATACACAGAATGTGAAACAAGTATGTACCAGGCACTTGCAGCGTCATGAATGCAAGTACGGTGGCAAGCAGAGCAGACCGTGTCGAGGTGGTAGTGCCAGTAGTCAACAGTAAACGGACGCGTCGCGTGTCGCGTTGCGTCACATTTGTCACACCAGTGACTGCAGGCCGGCGAGCAGAATCGAGCCTCACAAGCGAGCTGGGGTCATGAAACAGATTATGTGAGCTTATAATTATGTTCTCTGCTGCTATGCACGTTTTCGAAGCTTAGTGGTAGAGCAGCGGACCTGCACGATATTCGTTAAGTATTCTGGGTCCAATGTGGATGCTGATTATGTAAGTACCTCGCGCCAGTGTTGCAAGTACTGTTGTCTTCAGTAGTCTTATCTCTTACCGCGCTCCATAGGCTACATTCCTTTCCTTTATAGCCCATGCTGTGAAAATCACTCCCACTCTGACTATGCTGTCTCTCCCGTAGTTATATCGCTGCCCCCGTGCTTACCCGAGTGCCGCATTGACTCGACTCAACGGTATCTGCCCTAGCGACCTACCCCGGTCTGTCAGCGACGTCAACATGCCCCTCCATGCGACGCCCTTCCAGTTAAGTTACCGGTGCTCTGGTGCGTCTCCTGCCCCGTTTTTGCCTGAGCTGTCCTGATGACGCTCCCTTGTTTAGGTTTTGTGCTACCAAGCGTCCTTCCAGCCTCGCGCTGCACTATACCATCCGACTTCCCAGCTGCTACCTCGATCCGCCCACTCACCTCAGCAGATCATAGTGGGTCAGGTATGCACGATGGGGCGTACGGCACAATCTGCGCGTTCAAAATCAGATTGAGGGGTTGTGCGCAGAAGCCGCAGGTACGTCTCACCGCTTCTTCTTGTACACCTTGAATTGACATCGCGTCTGTACAAACTGTGCACAGATTCCATACCGCCCGCCCGCCCGCTCGCATGTACTGTGATCGGTGTATGTCCCCCCTGCCCCTCTGTCAATTTCCTGTGCACTGATTTTGTTGTTCTGTCTTTACAGCCTGGCTTGTGGCACACTCTTGTGGCAGCGTCGTCTTGTGGCAGCGTCGTCCCCGCGCGCGGCGCAGTGGTCGATGCGCACGACCTGGACGTGCGGCAACGGCCCAACGAGCGCTGGACGCGGACAGCGCGGGCCCATGCGACACTTCTGGGCCCGCTGGACGCTGGTTTTGACCGACTCCCCGACCCGGCCTGCCTGCATACGCGTGCGTCTGCCTCGCCCTTCTGTTGATATCCTGCGCGCTGATAGGTCTTGCAGCGCTGGCTGCGGCGTCGACCGACATCGACATCTCCGTCACGCGGATTTTGGGCAGGATGGCGGGCATTTGGGTTCCCTTTGTGAGTATATTCGTGCATATATGCTTGCGTTCTCACTGACCGCTGACGATAGTGACTAGGCTCTTGCTTTTCCATACTTCATCATGACCACGGCCTCCCACCCTGCCACGACTCACGAGCAACATCATCTCCATCCTGCTGGCCGTCAGCGTCACGATCTCGTCGCCTGTCCTCGCACTCAACGTCATCTTCCGGCACCCGATCCAGATCCCCAGTGGCCTTTTCCAGACACCGAAGCAGCCACCTTCTGCTGTCAGCCGCGCGCCGTCGCCGGCGAGCACGCTGCCCGCCTTTTCGAGCGAATACAACCGCTGCACGAGCATGACCGTTGTCGATGGCCGCCGCAGCACGGACGTATGGGTCACCAAGGGCGACGCCGTCGAAGGCAAGAACCGCGTCGGTCGTGCGCTCGGCATGCTTGCGCCTGCACCGAAGCTGTCTGTATTGCCGATGGAAGACCAGGACAACCTCGAGCCGCTCACGCCGCCGCTCCCCATCCAGGACGATGAGGGCCCGCCGCAGACGCCGCGCTCACTCGACAGCGCGGAGCTGGGTCGTACGCGCACACGCGTGCCGCGCCACTCTAAGTCGTCGGCGTACCTCTCGAGCACGGACAAGTCGCTCGCGTTCAACGCGCATATCATGGTCGCGCAGCGCCACTATTCGACAATGGCCACCATCATCATGCTCCCCGCGTCCCGACGTCTCCCGAGCACCGTTTCCCGAGCCTCTCGCCCGCCGACGCCGACGCCGCGCTCGCATCCGGCGTGTCTCCAGCTCCCACGTTCCAGCAGATGCACCTGCGCACGCGCTTTGCGTCGTCCGCATCCGCGCGCTTCCCCGTGAGCCCACCGCCCGCGTTGCCGCTCCCGCCCACGCTGCCATCCATCAGAAACGGAACAGCACGCGGACGGCCAGTTGGCAGCCATCAAGGGCGCCACCCTTGACTCCCGCCGCAATACCGTGTGGGGCGGTGCCGAGTCCACGCCTGCCCAAGTCTCCCCCTCCGCACTTCAGACCGTCCATGAGACCGCCGAGTACCTACACGCGGCCGCGCCCTTCGCACCGACACACCGGCCCATGTCGAGCGAGCTGTCGGACATGCCACAGAACGTCGACACCGCCCGCTCGTCGCTCGCGGTGCTCATCGACGCGCTCGAGCGCCCGCTCAGCGTGCTCCCGTCTGCGGGGTCGGACATCACGCTGTTCGACCTGGAGGAGGAGGGCCCGCTCGCGGAGAGCACCGCGCCGGACTACCGCCGCCACAGCGCCGTGTCGGTTCACACTCGCATTGCTGTTCCTCGAGGGAGAACGATGGCTGGCGCGCACACATTGCGGACACTGCGACACCGCCTACCGCCGCGGTCTACGTTTCGAGGCGATCCTGTCGACTCTGAGGCCTGTCAGATGCGGAGAAGGCGCGTCCCGCGGTTTCCGAATGCACCTCCGTCACTGTTCCGGTGCAGCATCCAGGAGCATTCGCCGTGATGGACCTGCTCTGTGCTCACTGTATCGTTAATTTCTAGCTAGCTCGTAGCTGCTCCTCCGTCTCTGCCACATGCTCCTTAGCTCGTCCCACCGCGCCGCCACCTCTGGTCGCCGTCATTGAGCGAACAGCACCGGCACAACAGTCCGTCCATCAGAGGCTGAGTCCGCCCTCTCGAATCCCCAGCTTGGCTGTCTCAGGACCACTCCTCCGACCACCGACGCCTTCGAGCCTTCGCACGCCGCGGCCTGATTCGCTGTCTTGTCCTGTCCTGTACTTGTACGATCTGACAGAGTGCTGCGCTGCGCGCCGGTAAGTGTCCATAGTCACTCTCGCCTCCGTGCGTACCCCGTTGACGTGGCACTTGGCCGTTTCAGGACCACTCCTCCTGCCAACAACGCCTTTGAGCGTTTGCACGCGGTGTGCAAGGCGGCCGTGTCCTGGCCTGTCCTCGAACGCGCCCGTTATTCTTCTTCTGTCTGCTGATATACGGTGGTTTGCTGCGGAGGTGGCGTACCTTTTCTTTTTCTTTTGGTACCTTGTCTTTTTGCGTAGGATAATGTCAGTATATCTGTGGCCCAGACATGAATAGAAAAACATATTACTGCCCTCGATACCTACCTTGAGTGCTTGTCTTGAGAGCTCGGAGTTGGGACAAGTCTCGTGTACGCCGTTCGATTGCCATGGAGTACTCGGCGGCTCCGGCGGCCGGAGCGCCGGTCAGGAGCCGGAGACGCCTGCTCGAGTCGGCTGCATAGTGAATAGTGATGCAACGCGCAGCGCGGAGCGTTGAAGGACAACGTCGCGTGCGCGCGTTGCATGCAGCAGACGACGCAGATTATATAGGGCGGCGTGTTTGTTTGGAGGAGCGTCAACACCCCAACACCCGGTGCTGCGCGCTAGCACTTGACCTACAGCTGACCGGCAAGCGTGTCGAAGAATGCTCGGCCTGGTCGCAATGGTACGTTCCTGTTCACCGGTCCTTTGTCTGCAGCCACTGACGTACTCCTGTGCTCCCATGTATCGCCCTGCCTTCAACTTCATCTGGAGCCCAATGCCCATGTGTTGTTAACATCTAGGTTTGTCGGTGCGCAGATGCGTGGTCGGAGGTATTAGATGGTCCTCAACCCAATGCAGTCGCATCGTCAAGTCGGGATTGCGCGGTCGCGGTACAACGCGGAGCGCTTGATGATCAGCCGCAACCACGTTGACACCAAGTTGCTCGCCATGTGCTGAAGGTCCGCAACCACGCTGCGCTTGCGCTCGGTGTAGAACAGAATTACGCGCCCCAGCTTGGACTCTTTGAGCACCGCCGTGTCAATGTCGAGCGAGGGCACGAAGAAGTCGCGCTGGATACTCAGCGCGGGCAGCGACCATCCGGTAGGGCCTCCAGCTAGCGCTGAATGCCATTCACGTTGGAGCAGTGGAGCAGCGCACTGCACTCTGTCTGGTGGTGTGGCACCGAGCCGCGGCCGCTCTAGTCCCTGAGGTGTGTTGCTGTCAGCGCGGTACAATGCCAGAGCGAGGCTGACGGCTCTCACTTCCATAGGTGCACGGCACTACTTTTGCCTTTGCGCATCCGACGTTTCACCCCTCCACCGCACGATCATGCGAAACACCATTCTCAGTGACTCGGCGGTGAGGCGCGTGCACGGCGCCGTCCTACAAGCTCCGGGCACCTCGCACATACACGTCCTGTGCTATTCTCTCCTTGCATGACATACACGTCCTGTGCTATTCTCTCCTTGCATGCCACACCCGAGGGTATGAGCCCCAGTGCCGCGCTTGCGTCGGCGTCCCAAGAGCCCAAGACACTCGAGGCCGAGGCCAGCGTCGTGCTGCGCAAGCTCCTCGCAGACCAGACGTAAGCTCCTCGACACCGCGCTGCAGTGCTTCGCGACGGCGGGCGTGCTCGGCGTGTTGTGCCGGCGGTGCGTAAGCGTAAGCGACCTTGACAATGCAATGCTCAAGGGAAACCGGTGAGTAAGTTATTTCTGTGAGAGGTTGGGTCCCTGATGCGAGTTTTTTGGGGAACGAGTACCAGAGGTGAATGCAGCGCACATGCGTGTTGCGCCGCAACACCGTGTGGGGCGGCGCCGAGTTCGCGTCTGCCCAAGCCTACTCCTCCTCCGCACTTCAAACCGTCCAAGAGACCGCCGAGCACCTTCACGCAGCTGCACGTTTCGCTGCGACACACCGGCCCACGTTGAGCGAGCTGTCAGACATGATGTAGAACATCACCACTGCCCGCTCATTGCTCGTGGTGCTCATCGCCCCGCTCGAGCGCCGGCTCAGTGTGCTCCTGTCTGCGGGGTCGGACATCACGCTGTTCAACCTGGAGGAGGAGGGCCTGCTATCGGAGAGCACGCCGCCGGACTACTGCCGCCACAGCGCGGCGTCGAGCGAGCGCTCGAATAACACGCACTCCAGCATCATGTATATAAAATCCGACGACAACACGGCCAACGCCACCAATAACAACGCGGGCCCCTCACGCATCACCTACGCAAATTCAGAACGAGAACAATGGCACGCAGGGTGGCGCAAGCGCCAAGCCCGATTCGCCGCCGACCGCAAATCACAGGGTCGACAATGGCCCGCGCTGTTGTCGAAGCGCTGTTGTTGAAGCTCAGCTGTCGCTCGCGACGCCGGAGGCCGAGCAGGGTCCCTCACCGGGGGCCTAGATCCGCTCGCCCTGCTCCGGGAGGCACGCGCACGCTAGGAAAGAAGACGAAGGAGAAGGTGCCAAAGGCGGAGAAGCGCGACCAGGAGAACGCAGACGAGGAGAATGGCGATGCCGACGCCGACATGCAAGCACTTGCGCTCGCTGAAGCTCGGGCGCCCTAATATGACGAGGGAGTGGGCCATGCTGCGTGCGCCAGCCGTCGCAAAGCTACCACTCTGGCTATGCGTATACGTCACGGTTCCGCTGATGTCGTCCTCACCCTCACTGTCCTCACCCTCACCCTCACTGTCCTCACACTCACCTCATGATTGTACGTATGTTTGGTGAGCTGAGCATGAGAAGGTGGGCATGGTGATATCTGTCGGACAATTCGATGGCACACTCACATTGGGCGTCCTAGATCGGGCTTCAAGCTTCATGACTCATGAGCTGCAGATGGAGGTATGCGACGTTGTCGGCTACGGAGCGCGTGCTGACCGGTGGTGTAGACCGTGGCGCATGGGGTCGTAAGTTTGCAAAATCAGACCGAGGCCTCGGAGAAGTGCAGGTCGAGGCTCAGCCAAACCATGTATGTGTGCCGGCCCCTCGCTGCAGCCTGTCCGGTATCTGATGACCGTCTCGTGCCAGGATTAAAGCGCGACGCCCTGCCGGCGATGTTCGGCGTGAAAGCAGTCCACTACAGACGAGGACAGGCTGAATGTACTTATGCGGGGGACAGAGGTATGTACATTGATGCATTGATGTTCATCATGACGCTATGCATATGTCTCGATGATCTCCAGGGCGGCAATGCAGCGCGGATTGCGATGTGTCGACAGCGCGCGGGCCGGCATTGGTTGGCTTGAGGCAAGAGCACAAAGAACATGGCGCGCAGAGGACGCGTATGGGGCCAAATATAAAAAGAAATAACACTAGTTAGGTATGCTAGATGGTTAGGTATTATGGGCTGCTGCGATACAATGCGACCGGACACCCCCATTGCTCACGCTGTATCCACCTGGGTTCCGCCATTCAGAGTTGACATGGCGGTCTTGAATGTCTCGACGACTTTGAGCAAAGACTTCATACTGCGCCTGAGAGCCGTTTTAATCCGGTCATCCGAAGAGGACATGAGATCCCTGTCAGTCTCGTTGAGCAAGAGCTGGATATCTGAGACGATGTCGCGATCTTGCGGAGAAAATGAGCGCATGATCTGCGCGTATTCAGGACTTTGAATCTGCTGCACAAATCGCTGCAGTTTTTCAGTCTACGATGCAATGGAGTTGGTAAGTAATGGTCAGGCGGGCGCATGCGATGCGTATAGGGAAACACGTACATCTGTGCGTCTATTGTTGAACGTACGGACCACAGGGTAGTCCGCCCATTCAGATATATCACTAGCCCTAATTTGCAGTCCGTTTGGGAGTTGGACGGGCAGCGCGGTGGTCCCCCAGCCTACGCCAAGGCGTTTGGCAACCTTGTCGGCTTGTATAACACGGCTGAGTGCAACATATGCGGACTTGTGCAGCCCTGCGTTGCGGAGCCTCTCCAGGTGTTCGTGAATATCGGGGAACTCTGCCGTGAGATATACGAGGGCGGTCATTGGATTCGGGACCCCTGGAGCGGCAGAGGGCGCAGTGGGCATGATGTCAGCCGCCTGTGGACCAGAATTAGTGTGATGCTAACGCCGGCTTGAATGTGCTCACCTGATTCGTATGAGCGACAGACGAATCAGCGGAAAGGTTTGGTGCGCAAATGTATGAACAAATGATGGGTATCCCTAGGGGGATATCTTGGTTTGCACGAAGTTGACTGGTGGGATATTCGTACTCGTTTGCAGGCCGAACCGGGATGGTGCAGTTAGCGCGATCATGCAAGGGACAAACAGGGATATAGCCATTGGTGGGAGTGTCCCAGCCTGTGTCGCCCTTGATAGATAACGGGACTGCAGAGTGGAAGACGGAGTATCGGACGCCGGCAGGTGGAGAGACCATACTCAGGAGCACGCCCGTGTCCAACGAGTGTCGCTCCGCATCCCTGTGCAGGAATCCCAACAAAACATCGAGAAAATAGCCGTAAGTTACGGTGGATGAGTGAGGATAATCTGGAGATGGTTGGAGAGGTATGGGAAGACTTTGCACGAATATGTCCTGAGCGTGACCAAGATGCGTGCGAATGCCCAGGTGAACAGCCACGACCCACACATTGAGCGGTAGCATGGGCTGGGTGGTATCGGGGATGGGGTTCCAGCCGTACGCAGTGTTATCGCTATGGACAGACACGGGTGTGGGCATTGAGGTCGAAGGATGGGGATGCGGAAGGAAGAGTGGGAGTGGGATCTCCTGGGCCACACCTTGCCAGCTAGAGAAGAGCAGCCTGTCCGTGTCGCTAGGACCGTTATCGTCTTCACCCCCGCTATCGGTGCTTGGAAAGGGGGTAGTGGCGGTAAGTTCGTGGCCCAGTGTACTGACATGATTTATGTATTGCGATTGAATTGCATCCGGCACGGGGACACCGCTGCTCAAATGGGTAAGTAAATGGCAGCAGCACGCAGGGCAAACGACGTACGACGACCGTAAGAAATTCCATGTTGCCAAATTAGATACGCCGTGTGAGGTTGCAGCTTCTCCTCTACTAGTGCCCCCGACAGACTCCGAACCGGAATGCGCAGCACGCATAGCAGACTGTGTATCTGCATCGGAGCGTTCCGATGCCGCTTGAAACCCAGTGGCCACACCTAACTGCCAAATGGCTGAACTTGGAGCAACAAACTTGGATGCAGGTGCGTCGGTGGATGCGGGTGCGTCGGTGGATGCGGGTGTGTCGGATGCGGATGCGTCGGTGGATGCGGGTGCCTCGGTGACGACGGTGACGACGCCCACAGATGAAGAAGGAATGACGGCAGCAGCGAGTTCGCTGGATGTTGTGGCGGACAAGTCCGGACCAGCGGGAAGGGTTGCAGCAGTCGATGGAGGCGATATGGTAGGATGATTGAGCGCATCATTTGCTGCGTTCTGAAGGTGGGGGGATGCGCCGTGCCGACCAGCTGCACGACGAAGCCGACGTTGTGCGCGCTCTGAGTTTGAGTCAGGCTCGAGCGATGGGATTTGAGGGGCATCTGATGCAATGACAATTTCCCAACCAGGACCGCGAGTACGAGTACGCCGACGACCGCGACTGCCGCCGCGATGACTCATGACAAGGAGTGTAGCACAAAAAAAGAGTGGCCTGGGGTGGGATAGAGCGTGCGCGATAGGAGGAGGCGCGAAGAAAATTGCAGCGCGCAGTGGAAGTGCCATAGGTCCGGGTGAATGCTGGCCCCCCGACACAGCGTGACAGATCAAAGCCAGAGCAATCGGAATTTGTCAAGGTGGCAATTATGAGCAGAGCAAGTGGACAACAGCGGACTGGCAGACGCATACAACGGTGCACGCGCCCACGCGAACGAGATAGTAGATTTTGTCGCATGAGCACCATAATAGCTCTAAATCTCCAGTCTCCACCTGTGAAGCCAGCAAGAGGCAGAAGGCGGAAGCAAATGAGTGTGATGGCGCACCGGCACGCCGCTGCACTGCACACCGCACCGCGATGACAAGCCGCCACGCCATCCTGACGTGGTATCACAAACAGCTTGGGATGCCAAACAGATATTAGAGATCTTAAACATGTCAGTAGAGCATGTATACCAATTTTGAGAGCTTAGTGGTACGAGGGCAAGTCTGCAGGAAATTTCTTAGCAGCAGGAAGTCTTGCCGCGAGGCGTGGGAACTGCGCCTCGCAGAGGTGCGGTCTTCCACAACAAACAAACTGGATGAGCTTGGGATATGAAATGAGTACTAGATGTCTTAAATATATGGGTAGAGCATGTATACCAATTTTGAGACCTTAGTGGTACGAGGGCGAGTCTGCAGGAAATTTCTTAGCAGCAGGCTGTCTTGCAGCGAGGCGTGGGAACTGCGCCTTGCGGAGGTGCGATCTTTCACAATGAGCAAATGGGATGAGCTTGGGATACCAAATGAGTACTAGATGTCTTAAATATATGGGTAGAGCATGTATACCGATTTTGAGAGCTTAGTGGTACGAGGGCGAGTCTGCAGGAAATTTCTTAGCAGTAGGAAGTCTTGCCGCCGCGAGGCGTGGGAACTGCGCCTCGCGGAGGTGCGGTCTTCCACAACAAACAAACTGGATGAGCTTGGGATATAAAATGAGTACTAGATGTCTTAAATATATGGGTAGAGCATGTATACCAATTTTGAGACCTTAGTGGTACGAGGGCGAGTCTGCAGGAAATTTCTTAGCAGCAGGCTGTCTTGCAGCGAGGCGTGGGAACTGCGCCTTGCGGAGGTGCCATCTTCCACAATGAGCAAATGGGATGAGCTTGGGATACCAGATGTGCGCTAGATGTCTCAAGTATATTAATAGAGCATGTATATATATATACAATAGGTTCACTACTGACTAGAAGATAGTCTGACAGAGTATGAGCGCCTCCTGCCAGACAATGCGACGAACAAGCATGTTGCTTGAGCCAACGTCTGCGACTTCAGACAGACGATTGCGCAGGACTACAACCTGATCCGGAAGTAAGGGACATGATGGCGGCTCACATGGGACATCAGACAGCTGTGATGGCGTGGTGCCGGACGCAAAGGGTGTATGAAGGTCCGCCACACTTTCGTGCGGGTTGTGCTCGAGCAGATGCTCCATCAATTGAACGTTGTTGGCCGCCTCCCAATCGACACCGTAGTCGGCCAAGTCCCCGATGTTCTCCTCCTCTTCCTGGCGTTGCTGAAGAAGATGATGGATGCCGCGCGGGCCTTCACGAACCATGCCAAAGATGAAGAGCTCGCGTGGACTGGCACGGTGCTCGCCGCGGCGCTGAAGACGATGAGAGTTCCAAGCCTCGGCCCAGTCTTGCGCGTCTTGATTGATGGCTTGCAGGAATAGAAAGTGCAGAAGCCATACGTGCGTGGGGGATGATGGGTTGAGGCCGGCGTTGACTTCGAGGTCAAGGAAGAAACGTTTCCATTTGCGCCCGAAGCCATTTGTAACATCGTACCACAGGCGTTCGATGCGCGTATTATGCACGCTCCTGCCAGTAGAAGGAATTAAGTATTGTGTCATGTGAACCAGATGCACTGCACACCTGCCCCAGATGTAGGAACCGCGCTCCACGCCGAAATTGTCCTCCATATATCTAGCCACCTCCAGGTTTTCTGTCCCATGGTCACCACGCACGCGACTGGGAGTGCCGTGCGTGGTGATGACATCCTTGAACAAATCCAAGACCGTGGCAGCGCGGTTGTTGTCACTGGCGCGGATGCCGGTCACGAAGCGGGAATAGCCGTCGATGAAGCAATGTATGACGATCTTGAACCGTATGAGACCTGAAACATTCTGTGGTCAGTAAGTACACAAAGGATGAACATCGCATGACGCACCATGCTGGCCGTCGTGATGTGCCAAGGAGTTCGGGCCTGGGACACGATATACTTTGCGTACAATTCGACGGCCGGCGAACGTCCCGGTTGTGCCGCGGACGCGGACTCGAGAGTCGGAAATGCGAGTGCGAGGTACACGATGGCCCTGGGCCCTGAGGTGGCCATCCAGCATGGAGAGGCCAAAGTCAGGGAAGGAGGTTAAGATGGTGTGAATGATGGCGTCGAGCGCGTCATCATCAAGTGTTGACACGGGACTGGAGGTAGACGTGTAGGTTGCTTCTTCGCTGCCGTCTGCCGCTGCAACAACTTGACGAACAGGGGCCCCAGGACTGACCAGACCGGCTTCGAGCGCGCGCCGGCGAACCGTCCTCGAGCTCACCCCAAGAGCTTCTGCAATACCAGTAGGGCCGCGCAAGCTCAACGCCGACTCGAGGAAGCACTTGTCAATGTCCAAGCGAGGCCGCCCAGCGCCACCGGTAGAGACGGCGGTGACAATCTGAAGAGCTGGCGCATCCGGAGGGTCGGCAGATTGATGCGCAGCCTCGTCCAGAGCAGTCAGCATGGCAGCCAGGCTGGTCTGGAGGGTACCAAACTCTGCAGGTTCAAATGCCCGCTGGTGCTGTGAATGGCCTTCAGTTGTGCATTATGCAGACCGATTGGACGCTTACGCTTACCTGCTCTGCTGCCGACGACAAAGATAGCACCTCTGCTCGTGCATGGCCCAATTGTGTGGGATCCCCAACTTGCGTGCGGAGCGCGGTCACAACACGACGATTGAGGACGTGGTATGAGGCCCGGATGTTGGTTAGAGGGTCCAACAGATCCCACTGAGACGCCATCACCACGGAGAAGGCGAGGAGTGGATGGGAAGCAGGACGGGTGCGGAACGGGGCGGTGAGCGGGCACGGGGGAAGTAAGCAGGACCGGAGGGGTACTGTAGCAGCAAGGTCGCGATCACGCATGATCATGCATGATCACGCATGAGCCCAGGCATAAGGACAAGACAGACAGCAGCAGGTGCCAGGATATCAAACAGCAGCTCACGCGTGATCACGAGTGATTGTACAAGGGGCCTAGCAGGGGTTAGGACATTGACACGAAGGATAGGGACCCCTACCTGCGACGACGGAGACAGAAATCTGACGAGGGATCACGCATGATCATGGGTGATCATGCATGATCATGCGTGATCATGCATGATCATGCGTGATCATGGAGGAACACGCGTGAACATGCGTGATCATGCGTGATCATGCGTGATTATGCTGACCAAGTCCAGTGTCCTGCAATATTGTCCGGTATCGCTCGTGAAAACTGGTGCTCAACTCCAAAATACTAACTACTACTGCTTTGGTAGACTAGAGAGTACTTGGAGTCTAGACGAGGGCGTGGGAACTTCGACGGCTGGCCGAACTGCGGGAACCGGCCCGCGGTTGAGCGCGAACAATGGAACTTGCGCGCGACCATGACTCTGTCCGTGACCGCGACCCGTCCGGCCACACGCAAAGCAGCCCAATAAATAGTCACAGTATCTCAGGTAATTGACGCCCCTCTCCCCTCTCCTCCCTGTCGACTGAGCCAACATGTTGCCCGTCAGCACTCCCCTCCAGTCGACTCCCCCACGCGGCGGCATTCCACTCGCGAGCGACGCGTTGATAAGCCTGGTGCAGTGCTGGGAGGCGATTCTTCGCCAATTTTCGCACTTTCGACAAGTCAACGAGCACAGCGTACGAGCTCCGACCGCTCGATTCGTCTCTCCGACCGATCGCAAGACCAGAGTCATACCTCCGATCGTCGGAGTCGCACAGGGCGGTCGCGTGATCGCAACGATACCCTGGACACCACGCTCGGATCATCGACTCAGTCGCACGCCATCTACGCAGTCGTCCGACCACTCGCACACTGTTCCGACTGCGACCACGCGACTTCGAGCGCCACGTCTCCCACAGCTGTCGCAACTCAGCGGAATTCTGTCAGACGTTTCGATCAGCGAGATCATCGCTCGAACATGTACGCCACGCCGCTCCGACGACTCTGCGACCTCCGAGTACCTCCACAGTTGCGCGATTGTCCTCCGACCATTGTCCCGCTCAGGTCTCGAGCTTGCGCCCTATTTCTCCGATCCCGATTGTTCTATGGTCGCTTCAGCGCTCCGATTATCGCCCTATTGCTCCGATCATTGCGCGCACAATATCGCATTCGTCCGACCGTTCGAAGAGTCGCAACATCGCAACGCTCGCCCGCAACCCCCTCGCACATCGGAGCATATTCCCTTGCTCGCCACGTCGCCATTGTCCCCTTTTCTTGTCATATTGTCTTGTCCGACATTGTAGGACACCGCTCTCATACTTCTTGACAGCGCAGATCGTTTTCCATGTGCTTGCGCTTCCCCTTGACAGCGCTGATCACTTGCTCTACATTGTTCTCTACAGCCTCGCAGACCTTCAGATACGTTCGCATGACTCCCCTCTACTGTCCGAACTATGTGCGACTTGCGCACTATTGTTTGCTTTTGTTCCGATCGGTTTCCTTTGTTCCGACTGCATTTTCGATCGGACTCGTACTATAGCGATCGGAATGTATAAATAGCGGTCGGACACATGCTGCAATACAGATTCGGTTACCCCCACGCGGTTCAGATCTCATTCGGAGCTCACACCTTCGTCTCTATCGTATAGTTAGCTCGAGGCTAGCTTCGTCGCCTTTGCCTTTGCCTTTGCCTTTGTCGTCGTCTCTCGTACTCAGTTTATCGCTCTCCTCGCTCTCATCTTGTTCCATCGTCGACCCATTAGCCGTCGCCCTCGCGCCTCACTGCTCCGACCATCTTGCGACCTCAGCGATCGCAGTCGCACTGCTCTCGTCCCGCAGCGGTCGCAGCGTCGACCGAATCGCTCGCACGACTCGCCTCTGTCTTCCGACCGTCGCCCCAGCTCCTCCGACCGTTCACACGTTCAGAACGGTCCAGCATTGCTGCCTGCACAACTCGTCGTTGCTCCGACCACATCACAGCAACATCACACATCGCCCATCGCGTCGCACGTCGCCCATCGAATCGCACGTCGCCCATCGGCGCCACTCTCCTCACATCCTCTTCGACGATCGTACACTCAGCCCCCAGTCGTTCGCAGTCGTTCGCAGTCGTTCGCAGTCGTTCGCAGTCGTTCGCAGTCTTTCGCAGTCGTTTGCAGTCGCTCGCAGTCGCTCGCAGTTACGTCCAGTCGCGCACAGTCGCTCGCACCACGCCCATCGAATCGCATATCGCCCATCGGCGCCACCCTCCTCACATCCTCTTCGACGATCATACACTCAGCAGCCAGTCGCTTGCAGTCATTCGCAGTCGATCGCAGACGTTCGCACTCGTTCGCAGTCGCTTGCAGTCGCTAGCAGTCGCTCGCAGTCGCTCGCAGTCGCTCGCAGTCGCTCGCAGTCGCTCGCAGTCGCGCACCGTCGCTCGCAGTCGCGCACAGTCGCTCGCAGTTACGTCCAGTCGCACACAGTCGCCCGCACCACGCGACCCCATCTTCGGACCCTCACCGGCGACCCTCCGAGCATTTGCGCATTCCGACCAGGCCCACCGACCACACACCTCGTCGGAGACGCACCTCCGATCGTCTTCGGGACCCTGACACTCACTCGCACACATCAACGGTACCCTCTTCAGCGCTCTAGGGATCTGGTATCACACACATCACCGCCCTACTACCTGTGGGTGCCCATCAGCGTCTCTTCACAGCACACCGCCGCAGTTCAAAAACGCAGGATTCGAACCGTTCTCTACTGTGACGGACACCGCCGCGGTTACGCACAACCGTCTTGCTGTCGAGATGGGCCCCCGTTTCATCGGCCCCATGCCTGTCTCTCAGTTCTTCGATGAATTCGTCCCTCCTCCGAGAGACGCAAAAGGGAAAGCCATAAAGAAGCCCTCATCCAAGAAGTTTCCCAAAAACTCAGCCTTGTCTGAGGCGAGCTTTGTGAGTGCCGTCGCGCTACATGTTTGGTGCAGAGACAGGCCACCTAATCGACTTAACATGCAGATCGCCGAAATCGAGAAACGCAAACTCTGCCCTAACCTTCAGTTCCTCGACACACACCACACCTCCGATCCGGAACATCCCAAAGAGCTGAAGCCTGATATCAGCGTGGTCGCTCCCGGTCAGGACCCTGTGTGGCGCAAGATGGACCTCGTCATCGAGCGCAAGCCTCGCGCGCACGACCCGTTCAACAATCTCCCGCCGCTCAAGAGAGGCGAGAACAATCACGAAAAAACTTTTCTTCATGACTCCAAGGAGGCTGTGGCGAATCGCGGCCAGATCACGTCGTACGCCGTCGCTCAGTTCCAGGCCCAGTTCCGCGAGTGGGCATTTTCAGTCGTCTTGCTCGATGACTACGCCCGCATCTTGCGGTGGGACCGTGCCGGAATCATCGTGACGGAGCGCTTCAACTGGCGGGAGGACCCGGGCACGTTGGCGGAATTTCTCTGGCGGTTCAACCATCTCGACAACAAGCAGCGCGGCTACTAGTACGACGTCACCGTCACCCCTCCTTCCTCCTCCGAGGCCAAGCTTGCGCGGAACGGATTCGCAGCCGCACGGAAGACAGGCAAGAAGTATCTTCCTATCCTGGGGACGGACACCGAGCTGCACAAATTCATGGTCTACGACGAGAAGACCGCGATGGAGCGCTTCTTCGTCGGGCCTAGCGCGCACGTGTACAATAGGTCGATGGCAGGCAGGGGGACGTTCGGCTACTACGCTTGGGATCTGGACGGCAAGAGGGTTGTGTACATCAAGGACTCGTGGCGCATCGATATCGAGGACATGGCCAAGGAGACGGACATCTACGACAAGCTGGAGAAGGCTGGCGTGCGACGGATTGCAAAGTTTGGGTGCGGTGGTGACCTTCCTGGCCAGTCCACGCATAGCCAGGACTTCATCACCGAGTGTAAGACCTTATTCACGCGGCTGCATAAACCAGACCCAGATGTATATTCTGAGGAAGGTTACAGCGTAATGATAAAAAGGTGTCCTCTCTCGAGCGTGCCCGCGCTCGAGAGTATACAGTAGCTTCCCACGCCTCAGCCACCTGTATAGCGTTTACCTCATCTTCTCTCACGGTCCCATGCCCGCCTCACACCCTCCCCCACCAGCGAGGCCGCACACCTACGAACAAGAGTGTAACAGAGTGAGTAGAATAGAGTGCTGTCCTCGCGACCAGCGCAAGCAGTGACTCGACGACTAGAAGCGGGGCGACGGTGCATCGACCAGGTAGTCCGCGCCCTCAGGTTCAGGGAGCACGGACAGACCGGCGTACTCGGGCGAAGGGAGGGGCATCAGAGCCTCACGGAACGACGCCTCGTGATCGTCAGGAAGACCTTCGAGCGTGGGCGGCAAGTGTGGCGTCGAATTCATCGACTCGTACGCGATGCGCGCCGGGTGCCGAGCGGACGGCTTGATGTCGCTGATGTAGGTGGATATAAATTCTTGCCCCCAAGCCCAGTAGTCGTCCGCCTCAGCCAGCGTGAGTCCATTGCGTGCGAAGTGAGTGGTGACCTCCTCGGACGTGGGGTCATAGTCGACGTCCATAGGGGTGTCGTGCCTTTCTTCGGCCACCTCTTCCCTTGACTTCTCGAGCGCCTAACGGTACGCCTGCGGTACACCGAGGAGGGACGCCGCGCGGAGCATGTAAGCGCTCCTCGCCTTGCCCCGCGGCGGCGCTAGTCGCATCACCGCGACGTATCCACGCACGTTGCGTATAGGGAATTCGTCACTGGTACCCACTCCGCGTGTATGTTGCCTGAGATGGCTCGGATCCGGGTGCGTGATCAGCCATTCCCGCCAGGTATGGGGGGACTCCCGCGCTGTTGGGCGCGCCTTGCTGTCTGTTCCCCGCTTCTTTGAAGGGGAATGGTTAGTATGTATGCCAGTCGCCGTCTCCTGCGGCGCGTGCTCTGCGTGCGTCGTGTTCCACGTCGCTATGGCGTGCATAATTGCGGGTGTGTGTCGATCAGTTGGTGTGAGCGAGACACGGTGCATGAAGTGCCGTGCCTTCGTCGCTACCGCGCCATTCGGGGTGCGCCTTGCGGCCGCAAACAGTGAGTCGACCGCCGCGATTGTGGCCGGGTCTGTATCCGCCAAGTACCCGTCCCTCCCCCCCACAGGCGTGGTCCCCAGGGGTGGGGGCAAGCCGAGAGCCATGTTCTGTCGGGCTTGGTCGGACTGTAGGACGCGAGCGGGGAGGTATGTGTGTCGCATCGACCCATCCTCGCCGGGCGTGAGCAGCGTGCGCCCGGTAGTCGGCCGCATCCTATCGACGAGTGGCAGCTTGGGCATGCGGTTGGCGAGCGGGACAGAGTGGGCCACCGGCGCGTCCGGTGGCGGCGAGGATAGCTTGCGCCGTCGTTCGCGGTGCATGTCATCCTCCGCATCCCGGAGCTTGCCGCGCAAGCTGTCTACCTTGTCGTGGAGGTCGGCGATCTCACTCAGGAGGCGCGTGTTCTCCGCACTGACGTCATCCGCTGATGCACGGAGACGGTCATTCTCATCGCGGAGGTCGCCCGCGTCCGTGCGTAGGCGGTCGTTGGAGTCAGCCAGGTCGTCGTTGTCGCGCCGTGCGTCCTCGAGATCGCGAGTCGCGTCGTCGAGGTCGCGCTTGAGCGCGGAGGCCTGTTTACCGAGGTCGGCCTGCTTGACAATCGCGGCGTCGCGTGCGGTCATTGCACGAACGAGCGACTGATCGCCTGACCACATGTGAGTCATGACGTGCTTCGCGTAGTTCGAGCAGGGGTTGCACACGCACGTTTCGTGGTGTACCACCCCTGAGTTTGGTTCGTTACGCCAGTCCTCGGGTCCGAGGTGTTCATGGAGTCGCCCATCTGGCCGCACGGCTTGTGGGGGCCCATGGGTTGGTGGCTCGACAGAGCCTTGCGTTCGGCGGGTCGTTGTTGACGAGCCGGTTGAGTGGCGGCGAGCGTCGCGGCCGCGGCTGTCGGCGTCGTCGCCTGTATCCATGTCGTTCATCGTGGCCGTCACGAGGTACCCGTCGCTGTGCGTCAGCGAGGGCGTGGCGGCGCGCTGCGGTGCGCGGAGGTGCTGGTGTTCAGGGCCTGCGCGCACCGGGGGCAGTGGTGGTGAGAGGGCAAGATAGAGGGGGAGGGAGTGCTCGAGCGGTAAATCAATTCTGATTCCATATTGGGATCAGTACTTTAACGGACCTTTATATGTCATTCGTGTCGTTTTTCCGGTACACTTTCCGGATTCATCCGATAATTATTCCGGGTTTACCCGGATTTAATGTTCTGCCTCTCCTGTGCTGGATTTTGGTCAGACATTGTCAATTGTTGTATGTATCGAATGCGACGATGCACAGCTGTCCGATGGTGTTCTCTTCGTTTCGATTGGATGGGCGGATCATGAGTTATACAATAATTTGTATGTCGTCGCATATTTATTACTGAATAAAAAAGGAAAAATGTACGCTTTTTTCGTCAAAAATTTGGCGATATTCCAGTGAGTTTGGTCGTTTATGACATGAGAACATGTATGCTAGGCATGTTCCCTGCATTCCTGGTCTTGTCCTGAGGCACTGGTTCTCCGGAATTTGCTCTTTTTCAATACATTTACTCATGGTTGTGTGATTTCAAGTTCTGTTGTCAGGCCACAGATGCTACACAGTTTCACCCAATTCCTCACCGAGGTTTTCCGAAAACAATCGATTTTAAATCAATATATATATTAATATTTCCTATTTCTTTATAATTTAAACAACTTATATTTGTTTTTGCCTCTCTTCCACAGTTAATCCTTTCCATGTAAGGTAAGCTTCTCTGCTACCCCTTCATAATTAGTTTCAACTTTCCTCTTCATTCGTTACTTGATTGATTAAGTCTTCTGATGTACATTGACGACTGTTAGCATTCAATTTGTAACAGAGATGTCTACTATACTCATGAACTCGTATAGCTTAATGTTCCGTAGAGTATATGATTGCGACCCAGTAACGTTCGAGAGCCGATAGCTTACACAACGGACACAGTATATTAGATAATCAATCTATTCTTGCTCTCATACCCTTATCAGCATGCTCCCGTCGAGATATTCCGGTCGCCCGCTCAATGGATCGAGCTCTAGGTTCCTCTATCCCTACCTTTCGCTCTGCTCCCTGCCCTCTCACATCCCTCTTTACCTCACCCACTAGAGGACATCGAGACCCTCAAGTGCCATGTCGATTCTCGCGGACGCCCCGCCGAGTATCCTTGACACTCGTACGAGTTGTCCAATGACTAGCTACGAACTATTTTACGACCGACCTCACACAATTGGTATTTTTGATCATCAACTCAAACATCATAGAACTCATCTGCTATCTTGTTATACAATCAGCTTGCCTGATTGGGTGGAATCGCATGCCGTGCGCAGCATCGGCTCTCTTCAACATGTACTGGTGATGGGATCAATTTTTAAAGTTCCAACTCCTTCCGCGGTGATACGCCTCCTACGCGTATGGCTACAGTTTGCGCATTTTCGATGCACTACAACACTCGCATAACTGCTCCGACCATCGCCAGACATCCCCGACTCTATCGTTCTCGCCCGTTCGCTCACACGATAGCTAGCTCTGTAGCTGTTTGCCAACGTTCGCTCGCACTCGCCCACCGTTATACGACGTTCGCCGAAGTCTCGACATGCTTCCCCACACCCTAGGCACTTGCCAGCTGTTCGCCAACGTTCGCCCAAGGTCGCACCGACTCGCTATGCATCCAGGCATACTCGCATGACTCGCACACACTCGCACTCGACGTCGCAGCTTCGCCCGAGCATTTCTACACGCTCGCACCGTTCGCCCGAGCCAACTACGTCATCGCCGAGGTCGCACGACTCGCCCGAGCATCTAGAGCAGCCCACCGAACCTATAACTCCTCGGATCTCGGCCTTGTGTCACGACGATTAGCCCATTTCGCCGAAGCCCGATAGCGACCCCTTCCGCATTGTCGCAGCCGTTCGCCGAAGTTCGCCTGTACTCAGCGACCACAGTCACGCATGTCCGACCTTCCAGCGACCAAGAGACGCACCACACAGTCGCAGAATATCGAGCCATTGCCCAGCAGCGTCGGAGACGATCCCCGAGCCCGAACCATCAGCGATCCGGATCAATGACCGCTTTTGATGCGTCGCTATCGTTCCCCGAGTGTCCCGGAGACTTCGCCGAGGGTAGCACAGCTTTGGTGTCTAGGCCTTCGATATTCCTCTTCTCTCATTCGCTATAATTCGCCGATGCTTCGCACGGCTTCGCTGACCGCATCGCACGATTCGCGTAGCTACTCCGACGCATTTTCCCATGTATAAGTGTAGCTAGCGACGTCTGCATGCAATAGGAACTTCTCCCCCCAGAGACAGCACCTCAAACCTCGAGAACTATCGTCTTTCACCTTCGCAGCGCATCGTTTAGCCCTTTTATCGACATCGACATCGCCTTCACCTTCGCAGCGCATCGTTTACGCACTTGCATATTGAGAACCTTCGTCATATCGTCGCCCATCGCCCCCAGCCGTCGCCCATCGTCCCCGACCTTCGTCCCTCGTCGCCGAGTCTCGCTACGCCACCCCGAGACTCGCAGCACCTCTCACACCTTCGCCGAATTCCCTCCTCCTCCGCCGTCGCTCGCTACACTTCCCCAGTGACAGCTGCGACCCTCCGAGCCCTCTGGTAGACCTGGGACACGCCCCCCAACTAAAACAGTACTACTCGACGAGCAGGATTTGGTTTTGTCATCTGACCGCCTGTCCGACGAGTTTGGTCATCATTTGTGGAGCCCACCGCGAGGGGCACTACCAGAATTCTTCCAGAACGCTCATCCTCGACTCCCCCCTCTCGTCGGCATCGTTATCCGACCAGAGTCACGTCACTCGCAGAAGAACTACGTCAAAACTTTGTCGTTTGGCCTCCCAGTCCAGGAGAGCTCTTCTCTTCCGTTCCCAGTCCTTTTGCAACACACAACAACCTTCCCGACGCCTCAGACAGCGACCCCGAGGTTCAGCGAATTTTAGGAGACTTTTCACCGTTCCCTGCATCCGCTACACCGTCGCCTTTGCATCGCTCGCAATCGCGTCGCACACCCGATCGCACACCCCCGTCGCCTTCGCCACAGCCGTTATCGCCACCGCGTGATCTCACCGACCGTCTTGCATCACCTCCGACATCGTCCATCGTTAATCCACTCGCTACCACAGCCCCACTCACTCCAATCAATCCCCAACCTCGTCGCATCATGGCTACTCCCTCTATGCCCGCTCGTGGTGATCGCACCGCTCCGACGTTTACGCCCGAGCAGCCCCGATCGATCCGACGCTTTTTCGCCGACCTAGAGATCCTGTTCTTACGTTGCGCCATCGTCGATGGTGAAGTGAAGAAGCAATGGGCACAGAGCTATGTCCCTATCGAAGTCGCCGACCTTTTCGACGCAATGCCAGAGTTCACCGACGCGACCAAGACGTACAAGGACTTCAAGGAAGCCGTCGCAAAGCTCTATCCAGGTGCTAGTGAAGACAAGGCGTACTCCGTCGCCGATCTCGAGCACTTAGTCGCCGAACGTCATCGGAGAGGCATCGCGACGATCGAGGAGTTTGCTACGTTCCATCGCGACTTCCTAGCGATCTCCAGCTACCTAATTCGTCACCGCCGACTCTCAGACCTGCAGCAGCAGCGCGAGTTCGTTCGTGCGTTCCCAGCCGAGCTCTGGCAGCGCGTCCATGCTCGCTTGCAGATCAAGAAACCAGACCAAGAGCCTGAGGACCCGTATCTCGTCGCAGACGTCAAGGACGCCGCCAACTACGTTCTCCATGGCACAGCAGCGTCGTCCGTTCGTACCGACTCGACCAGCATCGCCAGCTCGTCGCTAGCATCTGCTCCAGCTGTTAAGACCGAAGACCTTCTCGCTACCCTCGTCCGATCGCTCACACAAGCAGTTCAAGCGAACGCTATCACTCCAGCGACGTCTACTGCGAATTCGCCCGCGACAGCCGACGCTCCTCGTCGAGACAATCGCTGCCATTACTGTGGCATCGCTGAGCACCGTATAATGCAATGCCCCACCGTCGACAAAGACATTCGCACGGGATACGTCAAGCGAAATCATGAAGGACGTGTTATCTTAGCCAGTGGCGCCTTCGTTCCGAGCTCGATCGTCGGCAACTATCTCCGCGAACGCGTTATGGAATGGCACAAGCGAAACCCAGGTCAGCGAGCCCAAGCGCAGATGATGATCGCAGTTGAACCGCTATCGACGTACACGCTCTCCAAGGACGATCGCATCGCTGCTCTCGAAGCTGAACTGTCTGAACTGCGAGGCTCGCGCGAGTCGTACAAGCTGGTCTTCGACGGCGTTGAAGTGCCCTCTCGTCGACCTGCGGCCGCCAAGCCTGCGCAAGTCCCAGCAGCTCCCCGAGATGTTCGCGCTCCAGCTCCGAGAAATATGCCGCAAGTTCCCCGAGCGCCTGTGCACCCTTTCGCCGAAGCGCGCGATGCTACTACAGCTCCAGTCAAGCCTCGTTTCGTCGCAGCCGACCCACCTAGACCATCGGCGAACACACGCGATGTTGCCTATAAGACGAACGCACCTGTGCACAAGACAGAGATCGCAGACCAAGTCTTCGCTCGCTCGATGAAAGCGAACTCAATCACGCTCACGCCTGAGGAACTCCTGTCGCTTTCGCCAGAGGTTCGCGCTAAGTATCGCGACGTCGTAACGCCTCGCCGATCAGCAAACGAGCAAGTCACGTACACTACGACCACCGTCGACGAAGTCGCAGAAGCTGTCGTTCCGCCTGAGGCAGCTATCGCACAAGCAGAAGCCAGAACCTTCGCCAACTTCGTCCCCGCTCCTCGCGTCATCGCACCCGATCGCAGCAACCCTCCGCCTGGTGTTTTAGTCGTCGACGATCCATATGTGTCGTACCTAATGGATCTCGCACCCGACGAAGAGCCCAAAGTCCTCACAGTCGCCAGAGAATCAGCAGCACTTCGCTCGATTGACGCGATCGTCGACAACAAGGATACAGTCGAATGTCTATTGGACCCAGGCTCGCAGATCATATCTATGTCTGAGGAAATTTGCCATCATCTCGGCCTCGCCTACGATCCCTCGATTCGCATTCGCGTTCAAAGTGCGAACACACATTTCGACAGCTCGCTCGGTTTAGCTCGCAACGTCCCCATGAAGATAGCGAACATCACTGTCTATTTGCAGATACATGTCATCCGCAACGTCGCCTATGACATCCTACTTGGTCGCCCATTCGACGCGCTGACAGAGAGCATCGTGCGCAACTTCAAGAATGAAGATCAGACGATTACCTTGCGTTGCCCGAACTCGACGAGTGTTACTACAGTGCCTACGTTCGCGCGAGGGAAGCATCGATTTCGAGACCCACCTGAGACAACATTCGCTGCTTGAACATCTCGCCGATGGAGAAGAAGTCGCCCTCATCCTAGAAGGAGATGACCAAAATGTCCGCGCTATCGCATATACCTCGCTCGACTCAGCGGACGAGTCTTCGCTTCAATTCGCCTATTTGACCGCTTCCGACGCTCGCTCTTTACTCCCCAATCATGCTGCTCCTTCCTCTTTCACTCTATTGTCTTCCGATTTCGCTCCGACTATCGCCTCTAGAAAACCAACGTTTCCTTCCAATTCTAAGCTCAATATTGGTTCGCCCAGTTCGCCTAAGTTATCGCTCGATACCCCCGACCTTCCCACTCGCTCCACATTCGCCAAGCGCAAGTACAAACCCGTCTCGCAGAAGGTTAAGCCGATTCTAGGCTCAGTCGCAGAAGAGTTTCGCATCGTTCGAGACATCCGAGGAGACCCACTCGCATCACTACCTTATCTCCCGACGCACCCGACGCCTTTCGCTCCCACAGGACGCTACACACAAGAACGCAAAGATGCTGTCGACCGCCAAGAGTGCTATACGTTTCTACAGACAGCTGAACGCGACCTCCTGCACCATGTCATCTCGGTGCACAACGACGCATTCGCCTGGGATGACTCCGAGCGAGGCAGCTTCAAGCGAGAGTTCTTTCCCCCTGTACAGATCCCTGTCGTCCCGCATACACCCTGGGTGCAGCGAAATATCCCGATTCCGCCTGGCATCTACAAAGAAGTCTGTGCACTCATTCGTCGCAAGATGGATGCGGGCACCTATGAGCCGTCGAACTCGTCGTATCGCTCTCGCTGGTTTTGTGTCGCAAAGAAAGACGGAAAGTCGCTGCGAATCGTACACAGCCTCGAGCCTCTCAACGCCGTCACAATCGCACACTCTGGAGTACCCCCGACGCCGGAGCATCTCGCCGAACAGTTTGGTGGTCGCGCATGCGGAGGAATCCTCGATTTATATGTTGGCTACGACGAGCGACTTATCGACGAACGCTCTCGAGATCTCACTACATTTCAGACGCCCTTTGGAGCCCAGCGACTCGTCACCCTTCCGATGGGTTGGACGAACTCAGTGCCTGTCTTCCACGACGACGTCACGCATATTTTGCAGCCCGAGATTCCTGCGATTACAGTCCCCTACATCGACGACGTACCGCTCAAAGGACCTCCGACCGAGTACCCCGACGAAAATGGCATCGCAGAAACTATCCCTGAGAACGCAGGGATTCGCCGATTCGTCTGGGAGCACTTCCAGAATGTCAATCGCATATTGCAGCGCATGAAGTACTCTGGAGGAACGTTCTCTGGAACCAAGTCGATCCTCATCAGCCTCGAGTTTACCGTCCTAGGACATCGATGTACGCCTGAGGGCCGTCGGCCTGACGACTCGACCGTCTCAGTGATCCGCAACTGGGGCCCATGCAAAGACCTCTCAGATGTTCGCGCATTCCTAGGAACCATCGGAGTTTGTCGCATATTCATCGACTCATTCGCAAAGCGAGCGCATGTCTTAACTCAGCTCACTCGGAAAGGTGTTCCGTTCGAGTTTGGCCCACAGCACATCGCAGCTCAAGAGGATCTCAAAGCAGCTTTGTTAGCATCGCCAGCACTTCGCGCTATCGACTATGAGTCGCCCGATCCTGTCATTCTCGCTGTCGACTCGTCCTACATCGCTATAGGCTACATATTAGCTCAAGACGTCCAGACACCCAAAAGGAAGATTCGCTATGTCAATCGATTCGGTTCTATCACGTTGAACGACCGAGAGCGTCGGTTCTCTCAGCCGAAACTCGAGATATATGGCCTATTTCGCTCGCTGCGCATGCTTCGCATTTATTTGCTAGGTGTTCGCAACCTCATCGTTGAAGTTGACGCCACTGCGATCAAAGGAATGCTCAAGAATCCCGACCTCGTTCCAAGTGCTAGTGTCAACCGATGGATTCTAGGCATTCTTATATTCCACTTCGCTCTTCGCCACGTACCAGGTATTAGCCATGGCCCCGACGGTCTCTCGAGACATCGCAATGAATCGCCCAAGCAGTCCGACGACGACGACGACTTCGACGATTGGCTAGACAATGTACACGGCTTCCTTCATATAATTTATCCTTCGCCTTCAGCATTCCGATCGCGCATACTCGCCCCACCCACCCACCCTTCGCCGATACTCGCTACGTTCTCGCAGACCGAGGACGGTCTCGAAATCAGTGAGGAGGAGGTGCCCGAGCTCAGCTACGACGATGTCCCTCGCTCCGATTCGGCGAAATCCCACGACGAACGCGTACAAGCAGTCCACGATTGGCACAAGAGCCCAGAACGACCAGCTCATATGTCCGACGCAGAATTAGCAACTTTCATCCGCTACGCGACCCGCTTTTTCATCGACGACACTCGCCTATGGCGCCGCAGTCCCGACGGTGCACACAAGCTTGTAATTCAGCCAGCCAACCGACTCCGAGTACTCGCAGAATGTCACGATCGAGCTGGACATCGCGGAGTCTTTGCGACGAAATCGCTCATACAGGAACGCTTCTGGTGGCCGGCGTCCGAGGCCGACACCATGTGGTATGTTCGCAGCTGCCTCATTTGCCAGCAACGTCAAAAGCGACAAGTTCTTATGCGTCCGACCGTCGCACCGCCTGCTGCACTCTTCGCCAAGATCTACGTCGACACTATGCATATGCCACCATCGAATGGTTTTCGCTACATCGTTCAAGGTCGCTGTTCGCTCACGCAGTACCCCGAGTTTCGCCTATTACGACGTGAGACAGCCAAAGCCATCGCAGATTGGGTCTTCGAAGATATCCTATGTCGCTGGGGTTCGCTCAGCGAGATCGTTACAGACAACGGCGGTCCATTTGTCAAAGCTCTCGACTACCTATCGAAGAAGTACAACGTCCGACATATTCGCATCAGTGGCTACAACTCTCGAGCAAATGGAATCGTAGAACGCGCACACTTCGACGTACGACAAGCCCTATACAAGTCCTGCGACGGAGAACAGAATCGCTGGTCGACAGCTGCGCACACTGTGTTTTGGTCCGAGCGCCTGACGACTCGTCGTCGCATGGGCTGCTCGCCCTACTTCGCTGTTACAGGCTGCCACCCACTGATTCCACTCGACATTTCGGAAGCGACGTACCTTCTTCCTGCGCCAACATCAATCCTCTCGACCACCGACCTCATCGCGCGGCGCGCTATAGCGCTCCAGAAACGGCACGAACACGTCGCAGAACTTCGCTCAAAGGTCTATGAACATCGGGTCGCCGCCGCGAAACGTTTCGAGCAAGAACACGCCGCTACCATACGAGATTTCAACTTCAAGCGAGGAGATCTAGTGCTCATTCGCCACACAGCAATCGAAAAGTCGCTGAATCGCAAGATGCGCGCTCGCTATCTTGGCCCGCTCGTAGTCATATCGAGGAACCGTGGAGGTGCCTATCTTGTCGCCGAACTCGACGGTTCTGTGTTCGATCGCCCTATAGCAGCATTTCGAGTCATCCCATTCTTTGCACGCAAGAAGATTGAGCTCAGCCTCGACGCTATTGACATAGACACAGCCCGACTTCGCGATCTCGAGGCCTCGCAGTCCCAAGGAGACGATGACGATCTTGAAACACTACCATTCGCCGAAGACATCGAGCCCGATGATGCACAAGTTGAAGACTAGCCACCGCTTAAACATCACCAGGATACCCTTTCATTCGCCGGTCCTTTCCTTTTGATTCTCTTCATGCATTTCATTCCTTTTCAGCTTCCTTTTGTTTATCGCACTATTCCAGAGACCAAGAAGGGACATTTTACCTACGAGATTACGTCTTCTATGCCTTCCATTTTGCCTCCGTTTCATCGCCGCAACCCCCCGAGACCCAGGACGCACTCACCGACGACGTACGCAATGACCGAGGACGGTCAAGACTTCAGTGAGGAGGAGATGATACGCCTCCTACGCGTATGGCTACATTTTGCGCATTTTCGATGCACTACAACACTCGCATAACTGCTCCGACCATCGCCAGACATCCCCGACTCTATCGTTCTCGCCCGTTCGCTCACACGATAGCTAGCTCTGTAGCTGTTTGCCAACGTTCGCTCGCACTCGCCCACCGTTATACGACGTTCGCCGAAGTCTCGACATGCTTCCCCACACCCTAGGCACTTGCCAGCTGTTCGCCAACGTTCGCCCAAGGTCGCACCGACTCGCTATGCATCCAGGCATACTCGCATGACTCGCACACACTCGCACTCGACGTCGCAGCTTCGCCCGAGCATTTCTACACGCTCGCACCGTTCGCCCGAGCCAACTACGTCATCGCCGAGGTCGCACGACTCGCCCGAGCATCTAGAGCAGCCCACCGAACCTATAACTCCTCGGATCTCGGCCTTGTGTCACGACGATTAGCCCATTTCGCCGAAGCCCGATAGCGACCCCTTCCGCATTGTCGCAGCCGTTCGCCGAAGTTCGCCTGTACTCAGCGACCACAGTCACGCATGTCCGACCTTCCAGCGACCAAGAGACGCACCACACAGTCGCAGAATATCGAGCCATTGCCCAGCAGCGTCGGAGACGATCCCCGAGCCCGAACCATCAGCGATCCGGATCAATGACCGCTTTTGATGCGTCGCTATCGTTCCCCGAGTGTCCCGGAGACTTCGCCGAGGGTAGCACAGCTTTGGTGTCTAGGCCTTCGATATTCCTCTTCTCTCATTCGCTATAATTCGCCGATGCTTCGCACGGCTTCGCTGACCGCATCGCACGATTCGCGTAGCTACTCCGACGCATTTTCCCATGTATAAGTGTAGCTAGCGACGTCTGCATGCAATAGGAACTTCTCCCCCCAGAGACAGCACCTCAAACCTCGAGAACTATCGTCTTTCACCTTCGCAGCGCATCGTTTAGCCCTTTTATCGACATCGACATCGCCTTCACCTTCGCAGCGCATCGTTTACGCACTTGCATATTGAGAACCTTCGTCATATCGTCGCCCATCGCCCCCAGCCGTCGCCCATCGTCCCCGACCTTCGTCCCTCGTCGCCGAGTCTCGCTACGCCACCCCGAGACTCGCAGCACCTCTCACACCTTCGCCGACTTCCCTCCTTCTCCGCCGTCGCTCGCTACACTTCCCCAGTGACAGCTGCGACCCTCCGAGCCCTCTGGTAGACCTGGGACACGCCCCCCAACTAAAACAGTACTACTCGACGAGCAGGATTTGGTTTTGTCATCTGACCGCCTGTCCGACGAGTTTGGTCATCAGCGGCCGCACCGGCCGTCGAGGAGAGGAATGCTTCCGCTGCGTAGCCTCCCGCCACAAGTCACGACTTGGCCACCGGCATCTTCCGGGGCAAGTCCTGCCACCGCCTCGCGCCCTGCACCGTCAGGTATTCGTCCAATGCCTCGAGTTCTTCGCACGCACTGACCGGCTCCCAAGTGCGGTCGCCCAAGTTCCAACGGACTTCCAGTTCGAGGCGACGACCGCGCCAGCGGTGGCCCACTATCTCCTCGACTAACCACTCTATGTCGTTGGGGTCTCCGAAGTCGTAGTGCACCTGCGTCTCGCGGTGCGGAAATTGTGCGTCGTCGTTCGCCCGGTGCTTGCACAGTTTGCTAACATGGAAAGTCGGGTGTATGCGTCTTGCCCGCAGCGCGGCGGGCAGCTCGACAGTATATGACGATGTCTGCGGGCTGGCCGCCGTGACTTTGTACGGGCCCACAAATTTGGGTAATAATTTGTGTGCGCGTGCCTTTGGGAGAGACAGGTTCTCTGTTGACACATAGACCAGGTCGCCCACCACTATGACCTCGTCCTCCCGTCGACGGCGGTTGGCATAGTGGGTTTGTGACACCCGGCTCTCGACGATTGCATCGCGCGCAATGTCGAGATTGCGCAGTGCCTGCTCTGCAAATTGCCTGACCCCAGGCGGCGTCGTGGCCGTCGGGGCAAGCGCCGTGATCATGCGGGGTAAGTACCCTGCATTTAATTCGAACGGGGCGAACCCGGTGGATTTGCTGACGCTCGAGTTCACAGCGAATTCCACCATCGGTACCAAGTCTGCCCAGTCCGTCTGGTCCGGGCGTACGCAGGCACGCAATATCTGGCCGACTGAGCGGATCGCTCGTTCGCTCGCTCCGTCGGTCTGCGGGTGAAACGACGTTGACATGAGGAGCTTGGTCCCCAGTAATTGGTGAGTCTCGCGCCAGAACCTTGACGTGAATTTGGTGTCCCGGTCCGATACGATTGAATCTGGGAGCCCATGCAGACGAACTACATCGCGTACGTACAACCAGGCGAGCTCGCTCGCTGTCGTCGTGGTGTTGATGGGTACAAGATGGATCATAGACGTTAATCGACATATGATGACCCATAGGTAATCATGGCCGCGCGATACAGGGAACGGGCCCACGAAATCCATCCCAATGGAACCCCACGGCCGCTCCGGTATGGGCATGCTGTGCAGTAGTCCCTGCACCAGTTGCGTCCGCGGCTTCGATGTCTGGCAGCTCCCGCACGACTCACAGAACTTATCGACATCGTGACCCAACTTTGGCCACCAGTAGAAACGCCGGACATAGTCCGCCGTTTTCTGGGGACCGAAGTGGCCCAGCATCGTGTGCGCCAGGTCGATCACGATCTCCGTCAGTCGACGTTTCCCGTGCAGCGTTGACGGAACGCAGAGTACGTCCTCCCCGGCACGATTGTGCGTCGTGATCAGCCCCTCGCGCAGGGTGAACCGCTCGTGAGCCCCGGGGTTACTCAGTACTTTCTTGAATAGTGGGTCGTCTGGGTATCCCCGCTTGACCGCGGGTATGAATGTCCCCTCACGCTCCACCATTGGTCTCAATGGCAGTCCTTGTATGCTCGAGTCGACCACGCGCGGATCGGCTTCGTTCGCCGCTATGCGCGGAACAGGTTCGTCTTTGCGCGGCGTTGAAGCCTGCAACTCGGCGGCCTTCTCGACTCGCTCCTCTACTCCTTCGACCAATCTCGTCGGGGCGTACGACACTGGATCGTCCGCTCGCGGGGGAGCCCGTCGATCACGGGTCGGCCGCTCCGTGCGCATGGCGCGGACCTCCACTTCACGTTGAAAGGGGAGGTCCTCTCCTTCCGGATCCAACCTGGCGTCGGCATCGACATAGGTGGACAGTGGGTGCTGCTCATCCCACGCGTCGCTCTCGAAGTATCTTGAGAGTGCATCTGCCACTTTGTTCGTCTCCCCTTTGACGTACTCAATGTCGTGGTCAAATCGCGCCAAATACTCGGACCATCGCGATTGCCGACTCGACAGCCGCTTCTGAGTCTTGAAGAACTCGAGCGACTTGTGGTCTGTAACTACTGTGATCTTGTGTCCCAGTAGCTTGTCCTCCCACTTCAGCAGCCCTTCAAGAATGGCGATTGTTTCCATCTCGAACACACGGTAGTTGTGTTGCGCGGCTGTGAATTTCTTGGACATGAATCCTGCGGGACGGCAGGCCTGCCAGGTCGGTCCTTGCCCGTACATGGCGCCCACACCGGACGCGGAGGCATCACAAATTACCCAGATTTTCTCCGCTATGCGGGAATCTATCGGGCGGAGTATAGGCGTTCTGCAGGCTAATGCCTTGATCATCTCGAAGCACCGTTCGTGGAGCGGTCTCCACGCGAATCGGTGGCCGTTCTTAGTGATTGCAGACAGCGGTCCTGTATACGCCGATACATCCGGCATAAAATGCGCCAGGTATTGAACGAGTCCGAGAAACATCTGGACATCATGGTAATTACGCGGCGTCCTCCACGCACGCACCCTGGCCATCTTATCCCCATCTGCGTGTAACCCCTGGTCGTCCACTATGTGTCCAAGGCAGTCGAGCTTTACTGCGTACAGGTCACATTTTGCCTTCTCGAGGAAAAGGTGAGCCTCTCTCAGTTTGTCGAACACCTGTCCCAGGTGCGCTTCATGTTCGGTCACCGTGTCACTGAATACGAATATATCATCCAGGTACACGTGTACGAAACGCCCTATGAACGCCCGGAATATGGCGGTCATCAAGCGCTGAAATGTCGCGGGGGCGTTGCAGTCGCCTTGCTGCATGACGTGACTGAGGTACGTCCCGTAGACCGACGCAAACGCCGTCTTTCGTACGTCCTCGGGCATGACTCGGATCTGTTCGTAGGCGTTTGACATATCGATTTTCGATCGGTAACGCGCTCTAGCCACATCCAGGCGGATCTGATCCTGGTCGGGGAACGGGGTTACATCACGCACGGTGTTCTCGTTCCGCTCTCGGCAGTCCACGACGGTTCGGAGCTTTCCCGATTTCTTAGGGATACAGAGTAGTGGCGCGGCTTGCGACGTCGTAGTCGCTTCCCACCAACCTGCGGCGGTGTACGTGTTGATTTTGTCCATTAGCTGTGACTTCATAGCGTCCGGACACCTGGGTAGTCGGTATCGGTACTTCTTTGCGTCGTCGATCAACGGTATGTGGTGGTTGATCTCGCGCATGGGTGGCAGCACCGACGGTACGCCACTCATTATATCAACGCAGCGCGCGTACCATCGTTCGCGTAGCTGATTCACCTCGGGCGCCTTGTCCGCTAGATCAGCGTTGCCGCTGCTTGCGCGTGCCGCTACATCCGATTGGGGGCCCGTCTCGACTCCGGAGGACCCACTCTCAATTTCGACGGACTTCATCTTGGTCATGGCTAGGAGTTTTTCCCCCACCTCGTGGGGTATTTCCCTTGAACGCTCTGGTGTGCGCGGAAGTCGGTTCGGTCGTGCGCGTACGCTGATCTCTCCGTCTCCACGCGCAACGAGTCAACGATTCGTCTTTTCCTTGCGCTGTGCCGCGACCTCCCGTCGTCTCGTGCTTGCCAGCTGATCCGAGTCGGGCAGGAGGTCTAGGGGTTTTCCCAAGGCAGTCACCGACCGTCGAGCGAAGTCCAAGCATACACCGAACCGATACATGAAGGGGGTGCCCACAATCATGTCGTATCGGTCGGTATTGACCACGTCTACATACTGCAGGTCATTCACCGGTCCCACGATGATGCGTACCGAGGCGCCGAAGTTAATCTTCGACCTACTTCCTACGCATCCCAACTGCAGCGTGACTGGATTGTCCAGTGCGGTGAGTGGGATACGACTGACTCGCGCGAAGTCCGGTGTTACGGACACCGTGGTGCTGCCGGTGTCGAATAGTGCGTATGCGTTTACTCCATTGACTTCCACGTACGCCGCCAAACACTGCCTGTGCTCGGTCGGTACGTCGGGGCGCTGTCCCGGGGGAAACGGGTGGCGGGTCGCCGTGCGGAACTCCCGTGCATCGTCGTCACCCCTCATGGCAGCCATCCACTCCGCAGCGTCCTCCAAGTCAGGCATGGAATCATGCTCACTTGGCGCTGCGAGGGATGTGTTTTCCGTATCGCTACTTGTACGCGACTCCCCTGAGTCGGACATTGCCTCTTCTGCGTAGCGGGCGAGCGCGTCTGCATCTCCCTCCTGGGTTGTGGGCACTTCGCTCTCTCTGGCTAGCCTATCAGGAACCACCGTCTGGAGGCGTGCAATGGATCTGTACGCTTCGTGCAAATCATTGACTACGCGCTCGTGTTCCCCTTCTAGCCACAGCAGTCGGCGCTCCGCCGTTTCCATGTGCTCTCGAGACTCTGTGACTTGGCGACGGAGGTCCTCCGCCTCCTCGCGGGCGCCCTCCGCCTCCATGTGGGCTTCTTCATACATTGCCCTGACATGCAGGTACGCCCGCGCGTTCATCCCGTGTCGGGTCAGCTCGATACGGGCGTTCTCCCACCCGACCTGACGGAGCCAGTGCTCATAACGGTGTCGTGCGTTGCGAGCCATCATGTAGCTCTCCTCCGTGTGCTCGTGAGCCTCTTGGCAATGTTCTATGTAATTGTCGCAGCGCGTACAGCCAGAGAAATGGACGAGGCCGTACTCCAGGGAGGGTGTCCACCGCCCGGACCGCCAGTCGATCAGTCCTGGGTTTCCCCGTGTCGGGGTCAAGGCCAAATACTCGTCTGGAGGTAGACGTCCTGTGATCGAATCATCAAAAACGCGGACTCTTGCCCAAGCGGGTAGGTCGAGTCGGTCTTGCTCCGTCTCACTCATTATCTGGTGCTCTAGTCCGACTCTCATTGCGCGTACGTATACGGCCTCGTCGTCCTCTCGGGCTTCGTCCGAGTGCTCCCTATCGTCGTATGCACCGAACGCGCGGTCATAGTCTGACTCGGCGTACTGTGATCCGTCCAGGTCGTTTGCCTGCGGATCGTCCCTTTCCACTCTGGGGTCGTGAGAGCCTTCCTGCACGGCGTGCTCCTCATCTGACCTGTCGTCCACCACCTGCGCGGCAAATACCTGAGGTCCCCTGCCCTCATACTTGGGGCAGCTCGGGTCCGTGGAGTAGTGGCCGGTTTGTCCACACTTGAAGCAAGTTACTCGCGACGCGTCTCGCCTGCGGCTCGGACCACCTTGGGCTGGAGGTGCTGTGTGTGTCCGACTTGCAGATGCGTCCTTACGCGCGGCTCCCTGCCACGACATGCCTGCGACCGCGGGCGGTGCGGGCGTCTGTACTTTGGGGGGCCGGCTCTGGATTGTGTCTTGCCGCTCCGTTGCTCGCGGCCGCTGTCTCGTCCAAGCGGTGTTCGCCGGCGCCCTCGCGTGATCGCGCGCTTCATTCCTTGCAGCGGCGTGGCGCTTGAGGAATAACTCAGCATTCTCAAGCCCTCGCGCCGCGTGCATTATCTCGTTCAGCGTGGAAAATTCTGCCGATATGCCGTGGTTGATCATGAGCTTCTCGACGAAGTCATGAGGCAGGCCCTTCAAGAACCGCTGCTTGAACGTATACTTGCTGGGCCGCTCGACCATCCGTGCCGCATAGCTCATGAGCTCGTTGAAGTACGTGACTATTCCCTTCACCCTCGAGAATCGGGCAGTGTCAAACAGTTCGGACGCGTTCTGCGCCGTCGCCTCGTGAATGAATTGGCGGTACAAGGCGCACACCACGTCCACAAACTTCCAATAGCGGATGGCGCGCTTGGGATGCTCGACTTCTGCGTTGAACCAGATCGCTGCGGGGCCCTTCAGGGTGTTCCCCAGTACCGTGATCTGGTCCTGATTGCGCTGGGGGCCGCAGACTCGCGACATATTCAATGTGCGTAGTATCGTCATTAGCCACCCATCGTATATGCTGACATCGTCCTCTCCGCTGTACGTGTCCATTGCACCCTGCTTGATGCCCTTAATGTCAGGTAAGTGTGAGAGGTCCTTTCCCACTTTCTCGTCTACAAGCGTCCTATACGCCTGCAGCGCGTCGTGCTCATGCGATCGTGCCTTGTCGCGCACGTGTGCACTCCTCTTGCGACCGCCCTTCGGTGCCGAGGAGCTACGGTGCGAACTGCTCGGACCATTCGGCCGGCTGGAATCGCCTCGCCTGTCGTATTCCTCGTCGAGGTCTACGTCGCTGTTATCTGACGACTCACTATCTGACGGCTCTGGTTCCGAGCTCGGGTCATCCTTCCTACCGCGCCTAGCTGCCCGGCGGCGCGACTGCGGAGTGCTCCCGTCCTCATCCTTGTCTGATGAGTCGTTGTTCGAGTCGTCGTTGGGGGGCGGTGGAGGAGGCGCACCACCTCCTCCTCGTCCGCCACGTCCGCTCTCCGTCGACCGCGTTCCCTCCTGACGCTTCGTCCTGCGCGTTGTCTCGCCGCGGTCGGGCGCTCCGTCCGATCCGTGGCGCGACATGCTCGGCAGGTTGGAGAATCCGTTCTCCTGTATGTCTTGTTCTCGCCAACTGCGCAGTACGTTTCTGGAACGGGGAGAGAATGCGGGGCCCAGGGCTTCTGTCCCGGTGCGTGCCGCGTTCTGCGGTGTCTCCGCTCGCTCCGAGCGTTCACCGTCCACACTCATGCGTCGGGCCGCAGCGCGTCGACGCCTGTATTGCAGTGAGTCCTCGTCCAGCCCTCTCGGGGCGGTCAGGTCCTCGGTCGCGCGTGTCAGAATCGCGTCATCGCTCTCTTGCCTCTCAGGCTTTGTCTGCTGCAGACCGATTCGTCCCAACAGCGTACTGAATCGCTCCCTGGACCGTTGCATGCGGCGTTCCGCCCCATCGGCCCGCTCCAGCACTGCTCTCCCAGCCTCGCGCAGCTCGTCTATCTCCGCCTGCTCCCCTTGCCACATCTCGTCGAGTTCGTCCCAGACGCGCACGTCGGGCGGTGTCGACTCTCTCCGGTTGGTCACCCCCGAGTGGTGCTCGGACTGTGCATTCTCAGATGATGACGACGATGGCTCCTCGCTCGATCCATCGTGGTCCGGCTCGTCGCCGCCTGGTTCATCAGGGGCGCCGTTTCCAGCTCCACCTGTCGACTGCGTCGTGGTGCCATTCTCGTGCACCGCATCTTCGATGCTAGTGAGTGGGGAGTCCTGGGGAACTGGTATGTCGCTGGCTGTAACCTGAAGGGTGCCATTCCGGCCCCGACGGGTTTGTGCTACTGTTCTCGTGGGCATTGTTATGCTGTAATCCTCACGTCGGTTCGACGTTGAATATCTGACTGGAGGTTTAAAAAAGTGTAAGACCTTATTCACGCGGCTGCATAAACCAGACCCAGATGTATATTCTGAGGAAGGTTACAGCGTAATGATAAAAAGGTGTCCTCTCTCGAGCGTGCCCGCGCTCGAGAGTATACAGTAGCTTCCCACGCCTCAGCCACCTGTATAGCGTTTACCTCATCTTCTCTCACGGTCCCATGCCCGCCTCACACCGAGGAACAGTCGTGGGCCTGCTTCACCTCGAACGTCTACCGACACACGCATTGTCGCATGACTTTCCTCACCATCGGCGCATCCCTCCAACGTTTTTCGTTAACGAAGGAGCTGTGTGTCGCCATCTATGATGCTCTCACTGGTGCGCCTCCCTGTATCGTACCGAGTATTCAGTTTGTACTAACGCATTCATAGCCCACTCGGATGCGTACACGAAGGCAAAGATCCTCCATAGGGATGTCAGCGCCGGGAACATCTTGATTGACGAAGACGGCCGCGGTCTTCTGATCGACTGGGACCTATGCAGAGACGTCTCTTTGCCCCCAGGCCATCGGCGGCGGTGGCGAACTGTGAGTCTTATTCCAATCAATAGTGATGCGTTCTCTAACAGAAATCAAAGGGTACATGGCAGTTCATCTCCGCCGCTCTTCTGCTAGACCCTCTCGCGAAGCCTCACACTCTCAGCGACGACCTCGAGTCATTCTGCCACGTCCTAACTTATATGATCGTGAAATACCGCCCAACAAACTTTGCCGATCCGCACGACGAAATCCACACAACCTTCGACAGCTCGAAGCCGAATCGAGCGGGAACAGCGATTGTAGGCGGCATGGGGAAGAAGAACTTCTTCTACGGAGGGAATTTGGAAGCTACCGGATTCTTGGGCATGGTTCCCGGCCCGTGCTTCAACATCATCCAGGAGCTTCGCATGCTCTTTGCCCCGTTGTATACCTGGGATCCAACCAGGACGGCTGAGACAGCTGTAGCACCTCCATCATCTCCCGACGTTATGGCTATCTTCGAAGCACATCTCGACCAATCCAAGAACGCAGATTGGAAGAAGTATGATGGTTCGGCGGTGTACGTTGCCGCAGCATACACGCCGACATCCGATTCTGTCAATAAAAACGGCAAGCGCAGCCGCGCCGTTTATGACATTGGCCCTCTCAGCCCTCCGCCGGGGAGCAGGACCTCCAACTTGCTGCAGTCTACGCCGGATCTCGAGGACGGCGATCTCTCTTAGGTGATGCCGCTCCCGGCGTTCATGGTCAACCATTACTCTGTCTCACCATACTAGCATACACCGTGTTTAACTAATTATGTACATCATACCTTTGTATGATTATCGTCAGTCGCCGAACCCATGCCCCTGCAGCTTCCGTCCTTGATCCGACAGCCTTAGCGTTGAGGACAGATGCAAGGTATTCCTCCCCACGGTAGGTCAATCCCAACTCACGCAACGCCATCGTACGCTCCCACTTGATGAGCGCCTCGCTGCGAACGACCAGGTTCACTGCGGCGCGTAGCAAGTTACTCGTTGTTCCATCTGGCATCCGTGCACGTGGATGCTGATCGGTGACAGCCATGACTTCGTCTATGATGGCGTTGACTTCCAGCCCTTGAGTACTGCGAAGGGCCGGGATGTCGACCAATTGACCTTCAATGAATTCGAGTACCTTATTTAGCATCTCCAGCCGCATGTGGTCGTAAATCATAAGTGCGTTGTTAATATCACGGTCACGAAGTGGAAATCAGAATAGAATCGCACTCGCTCGAGCTCACACCCATACCATCGAGATACGACTTGACATTGTTCACGTCGGGTGCATACAGCGACGACGAAGGTGAGACGATGGTTGACGATGCATCTGACTCGGTACCATCTGGCAGAATTTCGTCGTCGCGCCGGAACTTGTTGTAAAGCTGGAGCACCAGTCAGCGCAAACGGCCGTCAGAGTCGCAGAACGGAAAGGGGCTGACTGCGGGCCAGACGGCGCTGTATGACCATGGATGGACCCGCATATTAGCAGTAATTTAGAGGCACAAGATTAGCACGCACAAAGTCATCGCCACAGCCAGTATGGAGAATACCGCGGCAGCCTATGAAAGGGTACATCAATGAGTGGTTCGCTGCCTTGCGCGTTCGAAACTGGCGCACCCGAAGATCTGTGACAGGCGTAGGGGCTGACATGGCGGTTCTGCCAAAGCAGAGCAGTGATAGGTTGGAACGTGGACTTGCGAGTGGATGTGAAGAGAAAAGCGGCCTCGGAACTTGAAGCGGAAGCGGACGCATGATCAAACAACGCGGCCAGTGCCACCACCCTCCATGAAGGGCCCAAAACGAAATAACATGCCAATCGATACAGACCGCGTATAGCGTGGACTAGGGTTACAACTGAATTGTCAATGAGAAAGGGGAAATAAAACAGTGAAGGTGCCCGCCTTATGAGATGAAACATCACAGTGGGTTCATAATCAAGAAGTCAAGCCCCCGTCGGCGCGCTTGCCAGACTGATCAACGTACAACCCCGCTCCGACGTCGCCAGAGTGCCCTCGCATCCAACAGTCGAGACCGAACAAAAAGTCGAAACACTGGATCAACCCCTCTCGTCTTACGCCCCGAGCGTTGAGGACAGATGCCAGGTATTCCTCCCCATAGCAGGTCAAACGTATCTCACCCACCGCCATCTTACGCTCCCACTTGATGTGCTCCTCGCTGCGAACGACGAGGTCTACTGCGGCGCGACCCAAGTTGGTCGTCGATCCATCTGACATCCGCTCATGTGGATGCAGGTTGGTGACAGCCATGACTTCGTCGACGATGGTGTTGACTTCCAGCCCTTGAGCGCGGAGGGCTGGGATGTCGACGCTACGCTTTTCGATAAATTTGAGGACCTCGTTCAGCATCTCCGACCGCATGAGGTCATAGGTCATGAAATCGCGCTGGAAAGTGCGTTGTTAATATCACGGTCACGAAGTTGAGGTCAGGATAGTAATACGCACGTGCTCAAGCACTCCCATGCTATCGAAATACGCGCCGAGATTGTTCGCATCGGGCGCATACACTGACAGCGACGAAGCTGAGACGGTTGTCGATGCATCGGACTCGGCCGTTAACAATGTGTCGGACTCGGCGGTTAACGATGCATCGGACTCGGTGCCATCTGGCTCGTCCGAGCGCCGGAACTTTCTGTAAAGCTGGAGCACCAGTCAGCGCCAGTGGCCGGCACAGTCGCGGAACAGGCCGCAAAGGGGCTCACTGCGCGCGAGACGTAGCTACACATCAATGAACCTGTATATTAGCAGTAATCCAGAGGCATAAGATCAGCTCGCACATAGTGATTCCCACAGCCAGTAGAGAGACCGCAGAAGCCTAAGGGATACATCATGAGTGAACGCTGCCTTCCGTTCGAAAACGGCGCACCCGGAGATCTTTGGCGAGCTTAGGGGCCGACATGGCGGTTGTTGTCAAATCGGAGGGGCGGGCGAGAAAACGGAAGGGTGGCGAGTGGACCGGGCTTGCTCGCTGGGGACTTGTGAGTGGGATGAGAGAACGAACTGGGAGCGGACGCGTGTCCCTTGGCAGGCTGGTGGCCTTGGATTGCCCCCGGGGCCCGGGCCGTCCCAGAGGACTGCACGGCTCTCGGAATACCGAGCTCGTTGAACTTCTCGCTCGTTCAGACACTTGCTACCGGAGAATGCGAAGGGAGCTTGAGTTCCGCGAACTTCAACTGCTGTTCGGAAACGAAAACGTCAGCCCGTGACGGAAGCACGGCAACGACGCCGCCCACCCGAAATACTCCCCAACGCAGTGTGTATCTGTCATACGCGCATACAACGAGCATGATGTCCAGCTGTATCGTATATCGCTACGTATCTCGAGTACAGCCTTTAAATACGCTGTAATAACACTCGAGACGCTTGGACGGCCGCTTTCGGAGTGTATCATGAGACCCGGAACGCACGTCAGCCTAACACATCGACCTATGTCGCAGAGAAGACCTTCCTCTGCTCCAGCAATTCCGGCCGTAGGCTATCCATGCGACAAGCAACGAGGTAGTTGAGAAGGGTGGCGTCTGGGACATGATAACTGAAAAAGTAGAGGAGAACATTGCATCATGCATCGAGCAGGTCAGCACAACCAGTTATCGAGAATTCAGAGCTGCCAACGGCGAATTTAGCTGCGAGCAGGCTATCCGTCCTGCCAGTAGGCGAGGCCGAACAAAAAGTCGAAACACTTGAGTAACCCGTCTCGCCTAATGCTTGGTGTGTGGATAGGATAGTCGCATTCGAAGCCCGTGATACCGCAACACACGACTGCGAGAATGACTGCGAGATACGCAGGCGGTTCCCGGGTTCGGCGGCGCTTCAAGTTGCCATGTCATGCACAGACAAGCGGCTGAATAATTCGGGCTTCTTGCCATCCTTATGGAAGGGAGCGACAAGTTCACTCCGGGAACAACTGGCATGACTCCCGACTCGATACCACCAGCTCCCGACGTAGTGCATGACGTCGGCAGCAACTGCAATTAGACTTACAAGTTCTCCCACTGCGCACGTTCGCCCGTTGCCCCATGCTCGAAGTAGGTGCCCACTTGCACTCATCGCGGCCTGAGCTGGCACGTCTAAACTCACATGCGACCTGGGCTAGGTCTCATGCACTTGCTAGCAAATGAGTCCAGAGTACTAAAATCATATTCAGAAGAGACCAGCTCCGCATAAGTCCAATAACATATTACTACTCGAGGAAATCCCTAGTCAAGCTCATCCAGCGCCCTGGAGAACATGGACATTATCCTCGCCACACTGTGAGTTACCACGCGTGAGCTTAACTGTGCGCATAAATGAAAGAGAAAACCTTACTCCGAGTCGTCGTCGTCCGAATCGCGGCGGCTATAGTAAGCGGCATGAGCACCGTCACGACTAGCCATATTTGTATATAGGCCTCACCGATCGGCAATGGAAGATGATAGAGCAATTGCTGTGGAAGAAGGGAGAGCTGACGTCGGAGTTGGCGCAACCATGATTCCTGGCGCAATCTTGATTCCTGGGCCCAGGTGGAGGGGAAAACTTGAAATAGGCCTGGGGAAAAAGTTGGAACTGTCGGAGCTACTCATATGTGAAGATGTCAGCCAGTGTGCATCGAGATGGAGAAAAAATAGTCACCGTGAATCGAAGAGAGAGAGATTAAGACGGCAATGAGCCCGCTGGCACTTGCATTGACATATATACATGATCAACTTACATTTCGAGGCGGCGCCTGTAAATGGTTCAGCAACAGATGAGTCGGAAACTATCGACACTTACGAGGGAGGAGCAGCAGCCGGGTTCGCAGTGGCGGGTGCCGTGGCAGCAGGGGGAGCTTGTACAGTGATGACGGAGGGTGTGGGCTTGGAGCCGTGACCGGAGAAAACCTTGCTGACGATACCTTCTACCGCGCTGCCTCCCAATTCTTGGACAATCGGATTTTTGAACACATTAGCAAGCGACCGGCCGTTGAGCTTGCGCTGGATCAGGTGATCGACAATGTCCCGTCTGTACACGCAGACCGTCAGCCATCAGCGTAATGTACACTAAGAGATACACCTACGCAGCAGAAGCCGAAGTTGCTGAAGGAGCAGCGGCGGATTTAGCCGGCACAGGTGCCTGTACGATGACAGTCGGAGGGGCAGCCTGTTGGCTACCAAGTCCACTGAAGACACCGCTGCCGACGTGTCCAAGAAGTTTGCCAATATCGCTCTCCGCGAATTTCCCAGCCGTTTCGAATGCGCTGGCAAGGCTGCGCCCGGAGAGCTCGTTGGCCAAGTAGTCTTCAAGGACACCACGCTGAGCAAGGTACTTCACAACATCTCGCCTACAGTTCATCGGTCAGCGCCACGATCTGAGCTGTTCGTAGACAGTGAACTTACTCAGCGGGAACTGCTGTCCCACCCACCGCAGTGGGCACGTCTACGGGAGCAGTCGCTGTAGCCGCCGGGGCGTCTGGTGCGGGGGAGGAATGCGAGCCACCGAAGATGCTCGCGACCCCCGCCCCAACCGCCCCCGCCGCGAGGTGAGGCAGGAACTTCGGGATCTTAGAAGTGATGCTAGCGATTGTACTCGCAAGCGAGCGCTCGTCCAGCTCACGTTCGAGCAGCTCTGCCAGAGCGCGCCTAGTAAGAGAAACGTTGAGAAACGTTAGAACTTGACCTGCAACCGATACGTCGACAGGACATACCTGGTAGCCTGGCCCTGCTGACCAGCCGCTGGCTGAGGCACTGAGGAGTCGTCGTTGTCGTCCGAGCTGCCGCCGGCGAAAAAGTGTTCAATGCCGGGCAACACCTTCCCACCAACTTTTTCGAAGACGCTGAACAGGCCGCGCTCGTAGAGGGCATGCAAGTCGCGGGGATTGAGGCCCCCGACAACGGAGTTCTGCAGGTTCTCAATGAGCGGCGCGAGGAGGTGCACCGTGCGGGAATCGAGTTCAGCATCACGGGCCTGAACTGGGGTTGATCTGAGCGGCCATTATGTCAGAACTCCGTAGCGGACCATGTCAGAATGCGATGGGGAGCGTACTGAATGGGGGCGGCGACGGCGGACTGTCCAGCAGCGAGGGCGAGAAGAAGAACGGCAACGGTGGAGGAGTGCATGACTTGAGATATTAGAGGTGATTCGTCAGAGTAAACTTGTGTGGGGGTGCGTAAATGTTGCAAAAGAGTGACGTGAAGATGAAGATAAAGTCGTGAGGGCTGTAAAAGACCGTGGTCAACACATGACCGTTCCAACTGGGAGGAGAGAATGTAGCTTACCAGCCAGTACCTGTATGAATGAAATGCGAAATGAGCAGAAGCTGGAGAATCCGAGCTGCAAGCAGGCAGACTTATATAGGAGAGGACGCTCACGGCATGTACGCGTCAGCGCCGTGCTTCAGAAAATTTGTTGAAGCCCGCGCACGAAGCGATGATTCTGGCAGCCACATGTGACCACGTAGTTGATGCATCATCGCCGCTCAGGCTATCAGCATCACTAGTGTCTGTACGTTTAAAGGTGTGTGCGTGTGCATCGATTCTCAGCGCTGATAGTAGCCTCCATGTACGGGAAGCCAAGCCTGGCGGGGGGTCACTTCAAAACGAGTAAGCTTGAAACTCGGACCGCGACTTACAAAATGGCACTCACAGCGGACTCGTTGAATGGATACAGACCCACAGAACTTCCGGCCACGTCCAGCGCAGACCAAATTCCCGGCATAACCACCCCTTCGAGCGCCCATCCTGAAACAGGCGCGGCCGATTGGCGAAGAGAAGCATAGCCGCATTGAGAGCTCTGAGTGGTGGAGTTTCCGGTATGCACTAAAGCACGGAGCACAGCGCGCAATAATTGCTGGTTACCGTCAATCAGCGGAGGAGTCGCAACCTACGCCGATATTCACCTTGACGGCATACTAGTGGTAGTTGATCTTGACAGTGGCTGCTGAGGTTCAGAAGCGGACTCGATAGAGCTGACGGGTCTGAACTTCTGAAAAATGCGAGCAATGTCAAGCACTTTCTTAGTTTGGCGCATTCTACGCTGCTGGTGTAAGGCATCGTTGCGACGACAGCCGGGTGTCGCTCAGAAAAATCTCGATACGTACCGCGATATCAGCGCTCAGCATGCCTCGTGGTGGTGCCTGCGTGAGTTCCTCAGCGCGTCGCCCAGGTTTCTGGTGCCTCCACCAACAGTCGGTCAAGCGAGACTGATGATCGCAGAGAAGCCACATGCAACTCTCGTAAACCACCGGGTCCGGTCAAGCGCTGACATGGACAGGTTGAGGGTCGAGAGAGCTTTCAGCGACGGAGACACCCCGCTGCACCTATGCTTCTGGGTAATGACGACAAGGATGCTCGAAACAGTGCGTAGAGACGCAAATGCAAGATGACAAGAGTGTACTCCCCTCCCCCTCAGTTCAAATTCTGAAGCTTCATCCACTCCTTATCATTCGCGTTGAAGTCGACGCCCTTCCCCTTCCACCACTCCCGCGCGCGCTCGCCGCCCCCGATTGCATCCTCCAGCGCCTCCTCCACATCGCACATCCGGTACTGGATCGGCAGCCCGCTCTTGTCCCACCAGTCGAGCACCTCGGGGCGGTCGTGCCGCGTCGCGCCGACGAGCGCGTCCTGGTCGAAAAACAGCTGCAGCCCGCTCGCGAGCCACCACTGCAGCACATCGACGCGCCCGTGGCAGCTCGCGTGGTTCAGCGCCTGCTTGTCGTACGTGTAGTCAAGGCCCGATGCCGCCCACCACGCGAGCGCGCCAACGTGCCCGGCCGCGCTGGCCGTGTCCATCACGCGGCCGACCTTCAGCGGCAGCCGGTCCCGGTGCGCGCGCCACCAGTCGAGTACCTCAAGCTGGTTTTTGGATGATGCGAGCTCGAGAGCCGCCTCCGTGTACTCGAACGGGAGGTCGGACGTTAGCCACCAGTCAAGCGACGCGACCTGCCCATTGCGTGATGCCCCGTCGATCGCGTCTTGAATATTCCGGACTGACGGTAGTGGGAGATCATTTGAGTGCTCTTTTCGTAAGTCGTTCCACCAATCCAAGACGGCCGTGCGTCCGTTGTGTGTGGCAACGACCGGGATGAGATCGTGTCTGAACATTCTGCGGAACAAGACGCGGTAGTGGTGGAAGATGTATGAGAGGACATGGGTATATCCGAAGCGGATCGTCAGCGTGGCGCCGACGGAGGTGGGGGGATGTGCGGTGGGATCAGACGAAACCAAGAGAGGGAGGTAGCCTGTAAGCAGAGCGTGGTCGGTCGCAGAGGCACGCGTCCACGACAAAGGCTGTGAAAGAGATGTAGGCAGGCCGACAGCTTTCGTAAGCTCCCAGTCACCAACATGATCCATAATCTCTGCCATGACCTCGACCGGCAGAGGTGGAACATGCGGATGTCGGCCGCGAGGCATATGCGACGTGGGAAGACGTGTCAGTTCTATTTCGGGCGAAGCGGCTGTTGGGAACGTGGACAGCACGGCAACAGACTCCTTAGGCGAGTCTGGAGGTCTCTGGAGCGCACTCGGCGGAAAAGATTCGTGGAGTTTTGAGGCGACCTCTGAGGGTTCTTCGCCCGTCGATGGAAACGAGTACATGTGGAGGTCGTAGTGTGCGAGGCGGCATGCCAGCTCTACGTGGCTGCCACTCGTCGATAGCGCGCGAACGAAGCAGAACAGATGGAGCTGGTCATAGGTGAGCCGTCGGTATGCGTCGTGTACGAGGTTATTTGGTGTGTCTCTCAGGGTATAAGGCGGCGTCTGGGGAGTCTCAAGTACATCTGATGTAGGCTGAAAAAGGCACTGTGAGCATATATACAGATAGCAGGAGTATACTGAGAACAAGGGATCATCCACGGCGTTGACACTGACTTGCAGCACGCCTTTTAAAGTGAAAGCTGCATGTCCTCGACCACCCCGGGGCCTGGGTCTCCTCGCCATGATCACAAGACTAAGACAGCCTCTCACCTTGATATCCCAGCATACAGCACATAGCTCTCTCCCCAGGTCGGCGACAGAGACGGATCTCATCTCCATCAAAGCTTCACGACGTCACCACCCCGTTGATCGCTGCTCGCTTGGGCGCTGGTCAAAGATGAAGATACAGGGTTGTTGAATAGATAGAGCGGCGTCCTGGGCAGCTACGGAGTCGTGGACGGTGTCGAGGAAGTGCTGGGAGGACGAGGACGAGGAGGATGGTGAAAGCGCGAAGAAAGGCGGGGCACTCAACGGAACGGGTTATAAGAGAGCTTATGTCAGCGGTGCGTCACCGACTCGGACTCGGACACTTCCCTTCAACGCCTCCCACAGTCCTGCGAGTCGTCCATCGCGTTCTCAATGCCCAGAAAGCTTCATTTGAAACGCACGCCCGCCGAGCAAGCCGAACACGACCTACGCAAGGCCCGCAGAGCCGCGCGCAAAGCCGCGCGCGGGGTGCGGGGGGACGACTCAGACCCTCCTCGGCGCACTAGGAAGCGTCGGCAGCCGTCTGGCGGACCCTCCGACCGCGGTGGCAGCGACGCCGAGTACGGCCCACAGCCTGCGGGGCCATCGACGTCGCGCGCGGACGGTTTTGAGGACATCCGTGCGAGTGTGGAGGAGCAGCGGTTCCAGGAAAAGATGTGGAGCGCATTCATGGACGATGACCGCCTGGACGCCGTCGAGGCGCGGATGAACGACTACGCGCACGTCCCAAAACGCTGGCGGGGGGCGCAGGTCGCGGAGGACGTCCCGGCAGGGGACGAGGGCGACCCATTGCGGATGGACGACGAGGAGTACGCGGAGTGGGTCAGAGCAGGAATGTGGAGGTGCGTCCCGCAGCAGAGTACGCCCGCCACCGTCCGTTGCTCACGGCGTGGCCATCACAGGAGAAAAAATGCTGCGGCAGTCGAGGAAGAGGCGCGTCAGAAAGCTGCTTATCTTGCTGCGCAGGCGGAGGCCGCACGTAAGCTCAAGGCCAAGGAAGAAGTGCGGAAACGGAAGCGTTGGGAACGCGAGCAAATACGCAAGGCCGATATTCGTGCCGCATACGAGCGACGCTGGACAGAGATTCTCATAACCACCACCGACCCACCCGCCTTACGCTTCGGTGACGTGCCTTGGCCGGTCACACACGAGTCTGTCAGCTTAGAGCTGCTCACTGCCGAGGATGTTTCCGCTTTCCTTGCTCTGGGAACTCATCCCAGCGACGAGGATGCTGCGCGCACGCGGAAGGAACGTCTCCGGGAGACCATGCTGCGCTTCCATCCGGACAAATTCGAGGGCAGGGTGATGAAGCTGGTGCGCGACGAAGATCGAGAAGCCGTGCGAGAGGGCGTCGGCGCAGTGGTGCGGGCAGTCACAACACTGATGGCGGCACCCTAGTCGGCATGTCGACATCTCTCGCGCCTCATCCACCCGTCAGCAACCACACCGATGATTCCACAACTAGAGATGAGCGTATAAATACCGTCCGTGTATGTATGGATGCTGCACCTAGACTCTGCATCATAACTTCGCTGCTAGATCCTTCAACTCCGGCACTGGATCCGTTCCCTTGCCCTTCGTCAGGAAATCCTTGATATTCTTCAGCGCACGGACCTCCATCTTGCGCTGCGAGTCCTGCGTCTCGGTGCCCATATGCGGCAGCAGCGTCGCGTTCGGGAATTCGAGCAGACGCGGGTTCACCGCGGGCTCGTCGGGATATACGTCAAGTCCGACCGCGCCGAGCTACAAACGCCCTCAGTCCCACATCACAAGCGCTAGATAGTGAAAGCACTCACATGCCCGTCCTCCAGCGCACGGATCATGGCCGCCTCGTCGATGACCTTCCCCCGCGCCGTGTTCACAATGACCGCGCCCCTCTTCAGCTTCCTAATCATCCCCTCGCCCACCAGGCCCTCTGTGTCCTTCCGCAGCGGCACATGGACACTCAGCACGTCTGCCGCGCCCAAAAACTCGTCCAGCCTGTTTGTGCCGTAGTACTCGCACCACGCAGGCGCGCCTGCGACGCGGCTGCGCGAGTGGTAGATCACGCGCATGGGGAACGCGTGCGCGAGCTCCGCGAGGCGCAGCCCGATGCCGCCGAGCCCGAGCACAGCGAGCGTGCGGCCCGTGAGGTCGCGTTGGCGGCCTGCGTCGAGCCCGGCCTTCCACGCGCCCGCGCGCAGGTTGCGCTCCGCCTTGGCGAAGCCGCGCAGCGCAGAGATGAGCAGATACAGCGCAGTGGTGGCGGTTGCGTCATCGACGGCGCCGGGCGTATTCGACAGTATGATGCCTGACGATGTTAATATACATATTCTTTGTGTATCTGAGAGTTGGTGCGTACCCTTCTCCTTGCACACGCCCACGTCGATCTGGTCGTACCCGGCCCCGTTGTGTGCGATCCACTTCACGCTCGGGGACAGCGCCGTGATGATCTCGCGATCGAAGACGCCAATGCGATCTGCGGACGTGTTGTGGCGATAGACGGCGACGGTGCCCTCGTACTTCCCGCCCGCCTTCAGTCCGGCGAGGAAGTCCGCGCGATCGGCCGAGTCCATGCGCTATCGACGGCACGTAAGAGAATGAGCGGGTATAAAGAGGTGGGGACGTACGACGACGTCTGCGGTGCCGCGAAAGAGCTGCTGGACCTCATCGTGAGCCCAGACGATATCTCCTGCAGTAAAGATCAGTCCCATGGAAATTGTCAAAGGGAGTTCCGGCGCACCGCAAAGCATGACCTTGGGTGCCATCGCTGAGGATCAGTAACCTGGTGGTAAGTCGAAGAGGAGCAGAGCTGCTGCGCGGGTCTGTAGGCAAAATCAGACAATGGCAGCGGTGCGAGGATGGAGACTGACCGACGGTGAGCGCGCCGGGTGAAAATGAAGGCACGCTAGCCGTCATGCGCATCTTATACCCCAGCGAGCTGCTCGTGACCGTCTCGGCGGTGGCTTCGGTCCGCGTGCTTGCGAATGCCCACCGCGCGATTGCTTGAGCGAGATAGATGCAAGCCGGTTGCACCAGAACGGCTGCGAAGGGGCGCGGTCGCGGTTCTCCCCCTGCCCGTGACTGCGGCGGCAAGCGCTCTGGGCGTCTCGTGTACCGGCCAAGGCAAGCACAAGGTCCGAGTTACCGATCAAGAGGGCTTCGGATAACCTCCAGCACTCTGACGTGTGCAGTGCACCGGCCAATGCAAACTCGGGCCGTTAACGTTCATGTAGTCCGAGAACATCAAATACTGTATAGCAGTCCAGTCTCTACACGCAATATGGCACAACGCTCCAGCTACAATCTCCACACGACGAACAGAATCTCTATCGGTCGGCGGACCCATAGCGCGCCTTGCGACCCCAGTCAAATGGCACGTAGCGATATTTGATCATGTGCCTGGATATACACGTCAGAACATAACACAGATTGGCCACAGTCAACACTCACTGTATCTGCCTCCGCATCGTCAGGACAAAGAGCGTGATGAAGTACATGACGAGGATAGGCCAGTACACAGGGACGTCGAAGATCCTGAAGAAGGTCATGACGAATGATATGAGCGTGGCGCGCGTCGAAGAAAGCCTGAGCGGGAGATCAGCACTTATTACTGCAGATGAGGGAGCGGCTGCTGCGCACCAGAATTGCCACTCGGGCAGGCGGCGGACGAAGGGCCGGAAGTCGTCGTCACGGGAGCTAGGGAGCGGAGACCGGGCGCCCTCTTCGCCACCCTCCTCCAGCTCATCCGCCATCAGGTCATCTTGAATCGACGGATCGAATTTGGGTTGCAGGAACGCGAGAAGAAGGTTCAGGAGGTATATGGCGTGGGCATCTAGAGCGAGAACGGTATCAGAGTAGGAGCGCGCCCGAAAATGAGGGGACTCACAGCAAACTACGAAGGCACATCTCCAGTCAGTAACACGGAGCATGAAAAGACAAAAAAAACCGTACCAATATACCACTGAAAAAGGCCACGTATGTGAGCAATGCGCCGATAATAAGCAAAATATGCCAGTGACACGTACGCCATGTGCGAACACAATGCGCAGCTCAAACACCGCAAGAACCATCGCGGTGCCCACCCACCGCTGCACGACGTGAGGCGTCACACGGTCGAGCAGATGCTGGTATTGGCGCTTCACGCGTGCGATCGACGCCGGGATGTTCTGCAGAGGCCCCGCTTCCAACTCTCCGTTTGCTTCAGAAGCTGACATCATGGGTATGCCGCGACGCCTCCAGGTAGTTTTGTGGGTTTATAGCGGGTTCGACGGAGGAATTATTCAGAAACACGGTACTGCGCGGGAGGGGAAGGGGATAGGCGTGGTTGTTGGTGGTGCCAATCAAGCAACACGTCGACAGCGCTCACCTGGCCGCCAAGAGCAAGAGAACGTTACGTAAGCCGCTCGGCTCGGCCAGCGGGAATGCGGCCCGCTACATCCGAGTCTCGCGCGTTCACGACTTCGCCAATCTTTCTCCTCAACGACCATGAGCGCCTCGAACCCGCCGTCTGTAGATGTCGTCGTAGACTTTATCCGCACACAGCACGGCGCGCTCGCCAGAGGGCAGGCCACGTCGGCCCCGCCTCTATTCATCGCGCTCCAAGGGCCCCAAGGCTCCGGCAAGACCTTCCTCACGGAGCGCGTGGCGGCGACCCTCCGGTCGTCGCCATCCCCATCGGAGGTGGGTCTACGCGTCGCGACGCTTTCCATCGACGACCTGTACCTCCCGCACGACGCGCTCGTGGCCCTTGCAGCAGCCCACCCGGAGAACGCGCTGCTCAGCGGCCGCGGGCAGCCCGGCACACACGACATCGCCCTCGGCGCGTCGCTCCTCTACTCGCTGAAGCACATAAACAAGTACGGCCACTCCGGTGTGAAACTACCGTCCTTCGACAAGAGCCTCTTCGACGGGAAGGGCGATCGCGTGCCCGAGGCGCAGTGGACCGCCGTCGCGGGCCCGCTCGACGTCCTCCTCCTCGAGGGCTGGTGCGTCGGCTTCTATCCCCAGTCGCGTCCGTACATTGAGCGGCGCCTCGGGGAGGCGCCGCCGGGGCTGGACGGGTACGACATGGCGCACTTCGCGCTCGATCACGTGCTCGACGTGAATGCGCGGCTGGAGGCGTATGTCGAGTGGTGGGACCTCTTCGATCTATTCATACAGGTAAGCACTACCCTCTTCCCCATTTTTTCTTGTAGTGATGCTGGAACAGATCGCACCCCCGGACACGAGTGCATACGCACACATCTATACTTGGCGGCTGCAGCAGGAGCACGCCATGAAAGCCAATAACGGCGGGCGCGGCATGTCCGACGAGCAGGTCAAATTGTGAGCTGCTCATCACTCCAACCAAGCCGCCGAACTCATGAAGTGTGCAGATTTGTTGACCGCTACATCCCAGGATACCACTTCTTTGGCCGGGGCGTATTGGAGGGCGGCATCAGCGAGGCAGGAGCTTTCCTGCGGCCGCCGTGGCTGCGTTCCGGACGCCTGCTCCGATTGACCATCGGAGAAGACAGGGAGTTGTTGAACACCGCAATCATACCATAGGTTTGACACGAATTATCAGAGGACATGGGCCGGATATAAGGACGCGTTGACTGACCGGGAGGTTAGTACGCGGCGTCGGCTGCGTACATACCCTTTGTTTGACGCCCACCCGGAGGCTGATGAGGCCGAGCGCCTTTACGGCGTCCTAGCTCTTCGTACGTACTATACGGTGTCCAGACAGATTCTGGACACTTCCACTGACTGACTTCCAAGTTCCCGCCGGCTACATCCCGAAACCGGACACTGCTTGCTCATTGCCTTACATCATACGGTTGCCGTCAATAGAACATCAGGAAAGCGTATCTCGAAATAGAAGGGCCAAGAGCATTCTAACATGAACGGCCGTCGGTCTCAAGCAGCTTGGACGCATTGTCATCTGGCGTGCTAGTATGGCTGCCCCTCCAATTCGACGCCCGCTGACCAGTGACCTGACTTTCTGCGACTTGCGGCGCGTACAGATGGGGTTGATGTGCACTGATCGCATCCGAGAAATTGGCTCTGACATTTTGCTGACTATCATCCTAGCCTTTGCGCTCCTATAAAAACCACTTGAACTGCACTCTCCCACCTCGATTCCCGCTTGTTGAAACGCCATTTTATGAAATATTCGCCACGGCTCACAGCAACTGACGATGGACTACTCACCCTTGCCGCCGCTCGCGAACCTGATAAGGGACCTTAAGCTCATCCGGCATCCCGAGGGCGGTCCGTAGTAGCTTCTTGATATTCGCGGCATACACAATGACGACGCCCCGATGGTCTAGGCTATTACGCTGAGACGGACCGCCAGGAACTCGAGATTCCCAGCCCCTACGCTGGTAAGCGCGCCTCGGGCCTTCGCTTCATCTCGATGTTGATCCCAATTCACCTGCCAGATGGCCAATTACGTTCACTCGCGACGTCCATTTACTATCTCCTCACGCCCGACGAGCCGAACGGCTACATCCACATGAACAAATCCGTCGTACGCACCACCTCTCTCTCCTCCCCTTCACACTCTCACCACCCATCCGATCGTAGACGATGCACGTCCACCACCACGGCCGTGCCGAATACACGCTCATTACACCATCCCCCGCCGGCCCACCGCGCATCGCGCGTGCGGTCATCGGGACGAACATCGCTGCGGGCGAGCAGCGCCAGCTGCTGGTCGGCACGGGCGTGTGGAAGATGTCGCAGCTCCTGCCCGAGGACGTCGCGGACCCGGACGCGACGCAGCGAGCGGGGTGCCTCATCACGGAGGTCGTTGTGCCGGGGTTCCACTGGGAGGACCACCAGTACCTGACGCAGGCGGGGCTGGATGAGCTGTTTGCGGGCGTGGAGGGCGTGGAGGAGAGGGTGGAGGAGCTACGGAAGTATGTGAAGGTGGCTTAGTTTCTACGCCTAGGCCTCATGGCGAGGTGCAGTAGTGTTCAGTGAATATTCTATTCAAACTAGATGGTAATATCGGATTACATAGTGCCAGTACTCTCACAGATAATATCTAAAGTGGGGGTGCCTAGAGGAACCGCACAATCAGTCTCGTTTCTCAACATGTCCGCATGCACGCGACGTACCTATCACCAAGCTCCCCAAGATCCTCACCCAACATGTCCCCGCGCAGGATATGCGCCTTCTCGTCTGCCGCCGTCCCGGCGTCCCGGCTGAGGTTGTCGTTGCGGTAACTTCTCCACAGCACGTAGCCTGCGACCAATGCGATGCTGTAGCAAGCAAGGTTGACGCCGTGCCCCTGCACGTAGCGTGGCGCCCACTCCGCGCGGTAGATCTGGCCCGAGACGGCGCCGCCGATGTTACCCATCGAGAAGATGAAGCCCGTCGCGGCTGCGCGCTTGTTCGCGCCGGCGACGTTGGCTGAAAGCCATGACCAGATAACAGCGATAGGCACGAACCTGTGCGCATCGTCCCTGTCAGCGGTGCAGATGATGATGGGGGTGAAAAACGCACATGAACATCATGAAGAAGAACGCGCCGTAGCGCACGCCGTCGTTCTTGACCGTCATGAGCACGATAAGAGAGATCATGGCGACGAGGATCCCGCCGACATAGTGCTCGAAGCGGTGCCCGTACTTGTCCGTCGTAAACCCGATCGTCAACACCGCAATGAAGCCAAGGCCGTATGGCGGGCACGCCATGAGCGTCGCGGTCGTGCCGTGGTACCCCAGGCCGGTGATGACGGAAGGCAGCGAGAGGATGACGCTGTACACGGGAATATACGTCGTGAGGTAGATGAGCCCCCAGAGGTACACGCGCCAGTCTGTGAACGCCGAGCGAATCTGACTTTTGGAGAAGTGTTCGCGCGCCTTGAGGGCGCGGTCGGCCTCGTTCGAGAGTAGTATAATTTCTCGCTCCGTGGGCGTCAGGAAGTGGGCGCGGGCTGGGTAGGTTGTCATGAAAATGAGGGCAAGCAGGCCAAACCCGGCCGTGATGCAGCCCTCAACAATGAATATCCAGCGCCAGCCGGCGATCCCGTGCGCACCGTTTAGAGCGTGGATAGCAGTGGCCAGTAAGCCGCCGAATGCACCGGTAAGCTGCATCGTTCACAACATCAGTCGGAGGTTGCACAATTCATCGAATAACAGAACTTACCGACACTGAGCTGTATAGAATCGCATACCGGCGACCTTGTTTCTCTCGCGGATACCACGAGCCAACTAAGATACCACACTGAGCATTATGAACACGAAGGTGCGAAATGAACAACTTACCCCAGTAGACGATGCCCGGTAAGAAACCAGCCTCGGTTGCCCCAAGGAAGAAGCGCGCCACGGTAAGCCCTTTGTGGTCGGTTACAAGGGAGAGCAGGCCGCAAACGATGCCCCACACAATCTGAGCGCGATGACTTAGCGTGTGAGCCTGCATATAAGAAGAGGGAATACGCACCGTCATGGCAGGGATGTACCACCGAGGCCCAATACGCTTCAGCAGGATATTGGACGGTGTCTCAAAGACAACATAGCCGACGAAGAAGATCGACAATGCCAAGTTGTACTGGTTGGGCGTTAGGTGGAGGGCTTTAGACAGGCCTAACACCTTCGCATTTCCAATGTTGGCGCTGTGACACCAATACATTGAGGCATACCATCTGAGGAGATGTCAGAATACGTACCGATCGATGTACGACGCAAGGTAAAGTAGCACAGCAATGGGCATGATGTGCAAGTCTACCTTGAGCCAGGCTCGCTTCACATCAGCGGGGTCGAAGCGGGCCAGTGCATCGGCAGAGTGCTTCTTGATGGAGGCGATGGACTCGGTGTCCGAGCCCTTGTGGTCGGCCCTTTCGATCTTGTCAGACATGGCTGGTCGTCAGCGAGGAAGGACAATGAGTGTCGCGTCGCGAGCGGTTCTACGAGCGAGCACGAAGAGAAAAAGAAGCATCGCCGGCTACTTATATGGCTGCTGGAATGCGACATGGAGCTCGCGGTGGGACGAGCACGCAAGTGCCTCCTCTGATGTTGCCATCGCGCATATCGCGCTGCACGTGATGGGTTTTGCCTTGATCAGGAAGGCGCGGTGGTTCAGAAAGGAAATTGTGCCCGGCGGGCGGAGGACAATATTGCGCGGGCCTGGTCCGGGCGGCGAGATAAGCAGGAAGGATGCCGGAAAATAAAACTCGGGCTCAAGAATTACCAGCTGAGGCAGTGGACGGTCGGCCTTGGCAGCGTCGAGCATACCCGAGCGTACGGTAGTTGGTGTAGGTAGTCCTTCGCACGACGAGACGATGCCTGCATGCCGCGGATAGAATAAAAGGCACTTCGCATACGGTCAAAGTCAGATCACGTAGACAGACCTGCCAAGAAGACGATGGCCTACACCCGGATACGTTAAGCATGCCCGACGGACAATTAACAATGAAAACTTGCTCAGTGCCTGAGTCGCCCTGACTCCTGGACTAGGGAGAACTGTATTCCTGTTTGACAGGTTGACGACATCCTGACCGGGAAGGCGCAAGACGACCAGCGAGTGACGCAAGGAGGAGATGATCGACCGGAAGTTATCGGTGTACTTGCGGGAGCATAAGCCGGTTGGGAGCAGGCACTAGGCACCGGTTCACCGTGGCACCGCGTCTGCCTTGTCCTTTGCCTTGCTGATCAAGCTCTTGACGCTCTTTATTGCGTTCTCTCTGGCGGTGACAAGCCGTTTTGCTTTGGCCACATCCAAGTCCTTTCGCAGCGTACTGTAATCCTGCGCCGAGCGGGTTGTCCTGTTTTGTGTGACCGGCGCAGACGTGTCCGACTCCTTGAGCCGCCCGAACTCTGCGCGCAGGGTAGACAGAATATCGTCGAGAGTCGAGAGGGAAGTAAGACAGTCCTCGAGTTCGTCTTGAATGTGAACGGATCGACAGACTTCGCGTGCACAGTCCTCCATGTGCGTGAATCGAATAGGTCCGAGCATGATGCCGCCATACCTGACGCATGACTGCTTGAGACTTACCAACAAATAAAGCAGGGGGATCCTCACCATCGACTGACGATGACCACCGCATCCATGACCGCCTCCTTCTGCATCACCTTCAGCACGCGTCCACCTGCCCACGACTCCCCATCGTCATCACTTCCCTCCACCACCACAAAGTCACCCTCGCTAGCAAGTCCGGTCTTGCCCTGTTTCAAAACCATACACCTCCAAGCGGCGATCTCGTGCGATGCTGGCTGCTTTGCATGCGTCACCCGTCGTAAATGAGCATGGGCGGCGCGCGCTTGCTCTGGCGTTGACGCGCGGAAGATGTAGCCTACGAAGCGGGACTCGCGGTCGACTATCTCAACAGAGGTCGCCAGCGGCTCGGGGGGAGGTTGCCGTCGAGCAACATACGTGTCCAGCCTCGACATGATGGTACAGACGAGAGGAGTACATACTTGCCACTCGGGTCGCAGTCAGCTTACCTAATCTGCTCTCGCTATGCTTTTGAAGTCGCTGGGCGGACACCGTGACCGTTCTCTCGCGCCGCCCTTGCCGCTCTCCCCAGATGCTCTCGCCAGTGCGGACAGGCGCACTGCGCGCACCGCGCCTCGTCCGTGCCATGGCCGTGCAGCCCGCCTTTCCCGTCCCCTCATCTGCCAGCGAATCCAGACCGCCACGAAGATCCTCACCCAGCGAGCAGCCCAAACGCCCGTATGACCCCCAATACTCGCCCCGAGTAACCACGGTGTTCGACCAACGGCCGTACATGCCTCCCGACCCCGCCGTCCTCCGTCGGTCAATCTTCCTGCGCGTCAGCCTGGGCATCAGCTCAATTGCAGACGCGATGACGCTCGCGCGTGCCGTAGAGCGGAAGTACGGAGCAGTGAGCGAGATCGTCTTCCCGCGAGTGCGTCAACCTTTCTTCATGCTGTAGACGCGTCGTACTGACCGCATGGGCGCGCGCAGGACCCGGACTTCGTGTCGCGTTACCTGCCGTTCTTCTGGGTCGTCTTCCAGGACGCGGCGGTGCGCGAGCAGTTCCCCGCGGGGGATTGGACGACAATACAGGTGCGGATGCCGCCAACGCAGCTGGGCGACGGCGGGCTCGGGCTCGACGCGCTGCAAGACATCATGGCGCCGACCGATCACGAGCCGGATGTGGATCTTCTCGAGGGCCCGGAGGAGTGGCCTGTTGCTGAGGTCCGCATAGGCCATGCAAGTGCGTGCTATGCGACCACGCTCTCTATTTATTTTGTTGACGCGTGTGCTGCGCTGCAGAGTCTATCCCGATGTTCGGTCAACCATCCAATGACTACAGGAGATACAAGGAACGAATGGCTGAGGCCTGGACAAAATGGGGCGGCTTTTCCACGCGGTCGCCCGGCCAGCTGCCCGAGCCCCACGCCGACGCCGTAGACCTCGCACCGTCGCCAAATCTGCACGCCGTTACCCAGAAGTGGGCTAAGGTTCACAGCCGCATGAGCCGACCACCAGCGACGGTGGACGAGGTATATGACGCGGACACTGTGGTCCAGCAGGACATGAATACCCAACCCACGGACGAGTGGGTGCCCCTGCCAGACACATCGTCGACTCTCGACGAGCCCGTCCCTGCCCCTGAACCCAGCGCACCCGAGGAAGAGCGCTGGCCTCCGGTCGCGGCAAAACTCTCCCGCCGCGAGCGCATCCTCGTGCTTGCACGCCAAAACGCGCGCACGCCGCTGCCCAAGCGCGAAGACCTGCCAGCACCAGCAGCATCGCCAACACCCGAGCTTCAGGAGGCGGCCGAGGAGGCTGCGGAGGCGAAGAAGAGCCAGACAATTCGGGAGCGGTTGCTGAAGTTGGTTGGGAGGGGGCATTTCTGACCTCTGCATGCTCGTTGTCATTATTGCATATCTTCCGTACACTAATAGAACTACACATCACTTCCGCCGCTCGTGCACGGAAGAATGACGACTTCCCCTGGGAGCCTGTCCAATCCCACTGAGGTTAGGAGTCGAGTTCTGAAGCCAGCAGTCTTATGAACTCCTCCAGTGGTGAACTTCGACGATGGCCGGTCTCGATTGGGATGCTGTACTTCAGCATGATATCCTCCCTCCACTCCCACATTTCCCTCATGATCACCAGCGGAACAAATAGAAGAATGGGTGATGATCAGCTCGTGCTTGTCAAGAGGTGGCCCATCCCGCGAAAGCATAACTCCGGATTGGAATCTGGCAGCATCGAGCTCTCAGGTGTGCATGCCAAGCTGCGGCCAGCACAGAAGAGGCGTCGCATCCTTACATAAGACCCATCTATTACAACGCGAATCCTGTCCGGGGCTCAGCGGAGTGGAGCAACAGCAAGATACCCCAGGCGTCGATGTCCACATATAATATATATGAGCAGATCACAGCAGCTAGTCCAGTCCGTGAGCACAATAGCAGGTAGTAAGGATAGTAAGATGGTGAAATCGATGCGAGCAATCAATGATGACCAAGGGAATGGGGATATGCGGAGCTTAAGGGAGCCGAGGACAGACAGCACAGTATACAACATCACGACACGAACCCATTGAAACGAGCGTACCCGGGCTGCCGGACCTACAAATCAACCCAATCATTGGTGGAATGCGCCGCGGCCTGCCATGTTCATCGAGTCAGGTGCGGGTGGCGCTGGCGAGCGTGATGGTGGTGGCGCAGGGGAGCGCGATGGCTGCGGCGCGCCCGAATACGCGGACGGCGCGTAACCCGACGCCTGGCGGCTGGGGTACGGACGGTGCATAGGCGCCTCGCGTTGCCCGTCGCTCGGCGTGCTGGCGTGGTAGACGGGCGCAATGCCCGGCGGGTACTGGTTGTACGCCTGTGGCGGCGATGCGTATGCCGGCAGCGAGGACGTGCTTTGTAGAAGCGGCTGCTGGTCGCCGTTGTAGGGGAGGTTGAGCTGGGAGAGCTCGATTTCGCTCTGGTGCGCGCCGTGTGCGAGGTAGTTGTTGTAGCCGGGGATGGAGGGCGCCGGCGACGGGCCCCGGTCGTCGTACATCTTGTTCGGGTACAAGGAAGCGGTGTCGCTCATAAGGTTCGTTGTTGAGATCGAGCGCTGGTCCCAGTCGAGCTCGCCACGGTCACGTTGATACAATGCCGGGTCGTACTCGAGGTCGCGCTGAGTTCCATGTTTCAGACGACAAGTCGTAACGATGTAAGAAAACAACTCACCTGATCGACGGCTGCAATCCTGAGACCTCCTGGAAGCACCTGAGCATCCTTCGTTGCCCCACCATACTCCTCGAGCTTCGTTCGCTGGTTTTCAATTTTGCCTTGGTACACTTGTGCCAGCAGCGGCATCATGTTCGCATGGAGCAAGGGCGTGAAGAGCTCGGCGTTCAAGGATGGATGGCCAAAGCGTTTCTCCAGGCGGTTGCCTTTCATGTCGGCGCGCTGGGACCAGATCTTCGCGTCCCGGAGCTCAGCCTCCGTGGGCACATAGTACCGGAATGCCTGGCGGAACGTGCGATTGATGTAGACCTTGAAGAGTAAGACGAAGATGAATGGAGGGATCGTGGCTACCCATGCGTACGATTTCCAGCCGTACTGCAGGCCAATGGCTGAGCACGGATATCAGCAAGGTCCTCTCGCATGCCCCCGAATGAACTACGCACTGAGCACCATGAGCGCCTGCATTAGCATGAGCGCGAACAGAAGGCGGTTTATGACCGGGTTCCACATACGCTGGGGGTGACAAATTGTCAAGAGTAAATCTGAGAACGTGACATGGAGACGTACCCCTCCGGTTTCGACTTTGGACACGTAGACGAACATCAATTGGTACTTGTACACCCAGGAGCTAACCCACATAACAACTGCCGCAGCGACAGCGACCAGAGGCGCGAGCGGAGCGAAGACAAGCCCTACAGTCGCCATAAACATCTACATCGTTGGCCATTAGGATATACAATCAAATGCAAGGCAAAAAGCCATACAATATTGGAGCTGCAATTAACATGATCTGTCAGTAACGGTGTGTATACATGGGCCATCGCACGCACTAATAGATAGAGTACTGGAACTCGGGGGGTTGAGTGAACTCCCTGTGATCGCGGGGAGTGCGGCCGAGCACACTACAGCAGGTGATCAGATTGCTGAGCGAATCAAACATCGGTGCCGACACTCACTGTGTCTTGAAGGAGATCCAGAGGAGATTCAGGATCTGCGCAAGGTCGAAGATGACAAGGAATCCTCGCAAACTGCACCTGTCGCATTAGATTTCGACCATTAGACTGCACAGGTATAGGACGCACGGGAAGAAAGTAAGCCAATACGACGCCTGATTGATGTATGTTTGATTGATCTTAGCAGGCAATTCTGGGACGACGGTAAGCTCCACCGCACGTATGCAGTCGAGCGGGTTGCAACTCACTGTCGAGGTTCTTCATGATCTCATGGAAACTCTGGTGCTGGCCAATTTGCTTGATGATCTCCGTGACAGAGTCTGCCAAAAAGCCGAAAATAAACCGTGGATCGAGCTTCGCGCACGCTAATTACTCACTGAAAGCGACGCCGATGAGCGTGAAGATGATAAGTTGCGAGATGACCAAGAAGGCGAAGTAGCGCGCGATGACAGCACGATCCAAGCGCGAGTGGGTCAGCGCACCCTGGTATTGCGACAGCCACCGCATCGTGATGGGCAGGAAGAATCCAAACAGCGCAGACACTGCTGGCGGCAGCACACCCGAAACGATGTTGAACGTCTTTGGCGAAGAATCGCTCCACGACTGGAGGAACGGCACGAAGCTGGTGAGCTGTTACGGCAGGAAGTCAGTTGAGCCGTTTGGCAAGCAGCACAGAACAAAACGCACGGAAGACAGGTTGGCCAGGATGGAGAGAACGAAGAGAGGTAGCGTATTCAAGAAAGCTACCACTGTGAGCAGAAACCAACCCCATGCCTTCTTGCGCATGATCTCAGCTGAAGACATGCTCAGGTTGCTCCAGATCTGCCAGCACACATCAGCTATCAGATCGGGTGTTTTGCATGCAGTGCTCACGAGGTCCTTGGGATTGGGTGCCAGAGTGATCGTGGTGCCCTTCGGGTGCTTGTTTGCTAACATCTGCGCGACAATGTGGGCGTAGGGAACGGCCGCCATCGACGCAAAGCCATAGTTCTCTGGCTTGCGGGCATCATGCTGTGCGCGGTACACCTCCACCGCCTCCTCTGTCTGGCGCAGCTTGTCCCTGGAGCACGACCATTAACACATGGCAGGTGTCGCACGAGATGCGGAGATACGCACGTGTAGTAGTCGATCGCGTCCTTCTTTACGCCGCCCATGCCCATGAAGCCCCCAATGTGTATGGTGGGGCGCTCCTTGGCGATCTTGCCACCCTTGAGATATCGCACGAGCACCTGCTCGAACTTGCGCACGGTGTTGTTGTGGACCTCGATGAGTTCCGGGAGGCGGCCCACGCGGCGGCCGATGTGCACGGAGGTGGTCGGATATGGGACCTGCATGGACTCAAAGATGGCGCGGATGCCCTCGTCGGACTGGTACTTCTTCGGGACGTGCATGACGGCGAGGGTGCGCGCGTAAAAGGACTGCACGTACTCCGGCGAGCGGAAGAATGCGCGGCGCAGGCGGACCATGTTGCGCCAGTGCATCCAGACGGCGACGAAGACGAGTGCGGTGATAGCGTAGACCATGGCGACGTGCGCGAAAAGGAAGTAGCCGCCAACATCGCGGATGGTGAGCATGGAAAGGATGTCGCGGTCCTTCTTGTCGACGTTTTTGAGGTTGTACGAAACGTTAATGGGGATGAGGACGGTGCAGGTGAGAAAAGCGACAATGAGGAAAATCCAGCGCATCATGCGGAGGAAACGGAGGAAGGTCGCAGCATCCAAGCCAATCTTGTCGACAAGTTCTGGCTCCTTGGTGTGTAAGAGAGGCGAGATCCAACCGAGTATGTCACTGGAGATGCGGGGTGGCTTCTTGTCGCCGACATGGTACTTGACTTTGGGCTCATACACGACCTACGAAGTTGTCGATAAAGAGTCCCGAGGCCCGTGACAAAGGGAACGCACTTTGTTGTTCGGCCTGAGAACATTGAAGACGATGATGGTCACTGCCTGATGTCCCGCGTCAGTTGGCAGACCGTCGCACGACCACAACATGGGCACGCACCGAAACAGCGACCATGAGGGCCAACTGGGCCCCGACAGCTGCGGGCGCCAGCGTCCGCGAGTCTGTGCTCTCCGAGATAACCTCGCCGATGCCAGACATGATGGTCTATAGCGATGTCGCACAGGTCAAGGGGTGGATCGTGATGGGGTATCGGGGACAGTGAGTATGCTGCCTGAGCGTTGGAGGCAGAAAAGACGTTGTGGGGAAAGGAAAGGCGAGTCAGTCGGACGAGCCGGCGCTGAGAGACGTTGGAGCGAGGATTCGGAGGAAGCGATGGATAGGGACCAAGTCCTTGACACGCAACAATGCATGCTGACGTAAGCGTAACCAGGCCCTGGGTGACGGTCGGCTTTTGTTCTCCCCGAGGAAACTTCAGATTCTGGGGTGAACTAGCAATGGCAGAGGGAACGGAATGCTGTAGGTCTGGATGCCTACGATGACTGCAAGCCTTGGAGGCAATTCGAAGCAGCGCTCGAGCGGGGCCCTGAGTGGCACACAGGATCAAATCTCAAAGCTATTAGGATGCATCCTGTATATATTATACAACAAAATTATAAGCTGCAAACGGGTAGACCGCAACGGTCATACAGCAGAGACCTGCATCCCTAACTTGTTCGCTAATGTCTCCATGTATACCTCTGTCCAAGAAGCTGTCAGCTCATGTCCGAGCGATTCAATGAGAGCGAAAGTGAACCTGTCTCATGCCTCATTTTCCAGTATTCTGCCAAAAGCTCGTTGAGCTCCTCCTCGTTCCTCTTTGAATGCTCCGCCATCTGCAAAGCGTGTGTTCACAATCAAAATCATCAAAGACGTATGGTCACGCACCTTGCGCTCCACCTCGTCCGCCTCTCGTCGCATCTCCTCTACCTGCTTATCATTGTCCCTCCTGTCGTGCGCCATGTCTTCGTACTCCTCCTGCAGGCGTTCGATCGCCTTTTGCCCCGCAGCGCGCTTGTCCTCCATGTACTGTTGCGCCCGCTCCAGTTTGTCCTGGGCATTGGCAAGTTGCTTTGACAGATGCTGCGATTTAAGTTCCCAGTCAGCGCTGAGCCCCGCCAGGACGAACAGTGTGGGACTCACCTGCAGCTTAAGCCCCAGCTGCGTGCGCTCGATCTTCTTCTCGTCCATGCTATCCCTCGTATCTGCGAAATCCTTCTGTGCCGCGGCGAGGCTCGCCATCTCGCGCTCAATCGTCTGCAGCTGCTCCGTGACCGCGCGCAGGTCCCTCTCGATCGCGAGCAGCGCGGCGACCTTGGCCTGGAGCTCGCGTGCCTTCCCGTCCTGCATCGCGAGCGCGCGCTTGTCCTCGTTGGCCGTCGTCCCCATCGTGGTGATCATGCGCTTTATGCGCTCCGGGCTCTGCACAATGCGCCCGCGTAGGCGCGAGACGGCATCGGATTCGAGGGTTACGTCCGAATTGATGCTCTCCTGCAATGCAGAGTTGTATAGACTTTTTCACAGAGAAATAAAAGCATTACCTTTCGTTGAATGAGAGCAGACTTCTCAACCTTGAGCATCTCGCGGTCTTTGAGGAGGCTTGTCTGGATGTCCTTGGCCGCGATGACTTGCGCAGTGATCTCGATGTTCTCTTTCCGCAACTCCTCGCAGAGCGGCTCATCTTCAGCACGTCTCGCCCTGCATCATATCAGGATCCTCTCTCGGCACGCGCGACAGACAGAACGCACTTGATTTGAGCAAGCTGAGCCTGCACGCGCGCAAGGTCCGCAGTGACCTTCTCCCGCTCGTCCACAAGCTTTGTGGACTTGCCGCGCAAGCCCGAGACAAACTCCTCTTGCTGCTCAGAGAATTTTACGAGGTTGATGAAGGCGGACAGGATGAGGCGGGTGCGCTCGGGGGTGGGGAAGTAGACGTCGCGTGAGCTGAAGTCGGGCACCTTCGCGGCGTTCGCGAACCGCGTGCTAGATGACAACACTCCCATGAGATGGGGCTCAAGGCAGAGTTTCCAGCGTACGCACATGTGGTAGTTGAAGAGGTTCGTACTCAAGCTCGATGCATATATATCCTACATACGATGTGAGCGGTAGCCTAGTACAGAGAACACGCGACGCACCGTGCTCGGCTCCTCTAACGACGCCAGCGCAGCATGCACCGAGCTATCCAGCGAGGTCTCGCTGATACCGCTCACTTGCTGCACGCATGCCGCGTAAACGGCCATAACAAACTCAGGAGTTGGGCGCAGCAGTTGCTGCTGGGTAACGGGGAGCCCCCAAGCGTCGAGGGAGGCGATGATGTCTTGGTTGCCCATCTCTGGGTACCAGTATTGCTTGACGCCCCGGTCGGACTGACTCATGGTGGGTAAATCGGGGGGAGGAGAGGTGGTCGCGGTACATCAGACTTGCCTTGAAGCTTCAGACTGAGATCAATTCATAGTTGTTGTTGAACGCGTCACGTGCCCGTGGCTCGCTGAACGGCGCTGATGCTGGCGCGTTACCATTTCCCGAACGTCTGTGTCTATAGAACGATGACCTTCCTCGCAAAGGCTCGGGTTTTCTCCGTCAGCTTCGGCGCATTTTATGCTCTCATCATTTCTCTCTTATGTTTCTGGCCTGCTGCACAGCGCCAGTACGTCGCATTACCCCCGGTCCTGTATCCTCTGACCAACGTCAACACCCAGGGCTCTGTACATGCACGCTGTACGATTACCGATCGGTGCACAGTTCGATCTTCCCGAGAGATATGGATTAGCCCGTGCGTTCCAGCTATACCTTATCCCGTCCTGCTGACCTTTGCGTGTAGCGCACAAGACGCTTAACATCGCCATAAGGACTCCCGATAACGAAACTATCGGCGCATGGTTCACCCTCTCCGAACCCTTCTATGCTGCTCAGAAGACTCACAGAGCAATGGATGGCGAGACGATCCAGGCCGCTCTCCGTGCGCACCCCACACTCCTGTACTTCCATGGTACCGCTGCTACGCGTGCCCTCAACAAGCGCGTCGCTTACTACAAGGAATATTCTGCGCGGCTGGACATGAACGTTCTCGCCATAGATTACCGCGGGTTCGCCGACTCCACCGGTGTGCCGACCCAGGAGGGCCTGACGATCGACGCGCGCGCTGCATGGGACTGGCTCGCAGGCCACGGCGCGCAGCAGGGCGACGTACTGATCATGGGCAACAGCCTTGGAACCGCCGTGTCTGTGCAGCTCGCGAGTGCGCTTGAAAATGACGGCATCCGCCCGAGAGGCGTGGTCCTGCTGGCACCGTTCACCAGGGCGGAGGACTTGCTGGAGTCGTACCATTTCTTGTCGGTGATCCCGCTGTTGGCACCGCTCAAGATGCTCCCTCAAGCGGCCGGTAAGTGGTATCTCTAATACGCCGAATTCCCTTCTGACCATTGTAATCGCAAGCGTATTTGAAGACATGCCTTACCCATCGCTTCGACACGTTGGCCAAGATTACGGTGAGTTTTGGCGCTATTAGACGCCAGTGGGCTGATTCACATGATACGAAGACCCTAAAAACGGGGGTACTACTTGTTCACGCGGCCGACGATTTCGACATCCCGCATAGCCACTCGGATGTAATATTCGAGGCGTTCCTAGAGCAGCACCTGCCTACTTTGCCCTTACTGACAACAGGCCTCGATGTGCCATCAGAGGCGGCACTGCTGGAGCTGGCCAAGGTTGTGAACGAGCGGGCAACAGTACGGAGCCAACTGGTCACGAGTCAAGAGGTGGACCGCGTGGGCCAACTGGAGGTTTTCAAGCAGAGCGGGGGAACCGGTGACGTCGTGATATTAAAGACAGAGTACGGTGGACATGACCGGATTGGGCTCTGGCAAGGCGTGCAGGATATCGTTGCGGAGCTCTTTGACCTGCACTGACGATAGGTACACTCGCTCGCGCGAGGGCAACTGAGAACTACAACTACTTCTGCCATCCTTTTATAGTAAGTTTGTCTTGTCTGGACATCATCTACCGTCGAGTGACGGCCGGCGGTGGCAGCATATAGCTCAATATTTTGTAGCATTATTGATTGCGCCGTCTAGAAGTGAGTTTGCGGCCTTTGCACCCCTCATCTTCTTTTGAACTCTCCCCGAAACTGACGCGTCTCACTTAGGTCCCCTTTGTCGTAGAGTAGGCAGACACGAACAGATCATGGAAATGGTCCTGCCTCACTTTCGTATGGCTCGATGACTTGGCATGCTCCGCGCAAAGCTTTGGTCCTCTGACATGGCTCGTCCTCTGCATAGTTTTGCATTGCGGATCTCTGCAAAACCCTTCCGTCGCGGCGGTGCATGCGCGAAACACTTGACGAATCTTAGCCCCTCTCCATTTTCTTGCTCTGCTCGCGCTGTCATCGTGCCTCGCGTCGTTATATGCGGGTGAGACATCATATCTACCGTCACCACCGCTTTCGTCTTTTTTTTAGTCCTTGTTTTACATCGGCAAGTCGCTCGAAAGCCGCCGCCGCCACGTCCTCTACTGCCTGACCTATAATCGTCGACAGGTGCTATCCACATGATATCGCCGTTATGGTTTGGTCGACTGGGCCAGGTAGTGTCGACTTTCACATGCCAGCGTAAGCAATAGAAGCTGGGTTTTGTAGCTCGAAGCTCGCTTATTCGTCTCATAGGTCATTATGGACAGGCGTATTTTCCTTCACTAGACGCGACTATGGCTTTGGAGAACCGCACGCACTATCTCCTCTCCTGCCGCCGCTCCAGCCATCAACGTCGTGCGCGACCCGCATTCATTCCGAAGGCAGTGCAGGCAGTATAGACAGTCTGAAACGTTAGGTAGCTTAACGTTTTGGACTGTCTGAGGCGTGCATATTGTGTAACTAATTAAAAATCGGGAACTCGGCGAGCACTGCCTCGTTATTACGCATGTGACGCCTTATTCTGAAGCTGGCTTGCGTTTCGAACTGTTTGAGGCGTTGTGAGTCTGCCGATTATCATGAGCATTCAACTCTGAACTGATAAACTATAAAAATAGCGTGTTCGTCGGTCTCGTTCGAAAGCCACGTGCAAGGAGACATGAACGAGCAATGATATCTTTTGCACTCGAGTACGTCCGTCAAACTTTTTGCACGGTCCCCTCGAGACGACGGGCACCAGTGCTAGAAAACTCTGACCGCGGTGCTGAAGACCTCACTTGCTGTCTGGTCGGGAGACGCTTTTCAAGGTGAGAGCTGTCTCCGGACGTCGACAAACTCCGGATGTTGCTCGTTGGTCTCTGTCCAACAGTCTCGTACGGACACGATCTCGTGAATGCTTTGACGCAGCAGGCCACTTCTAAATCAGCAAGATAAAAGGCGGGCGAATCTGGGGGTAGTCCTCATTCGCTTCACTTTCCGCCCACTTTCTTCTCAATGCGCTCTCGTAATCTTCTCTGTTTCTTGGCTACTGCGGCTGCTGCGGTCGTGTGGCTAATCAACCCCCCTCCCTTCGTAGCCGAGGACGATCTACCCTCGATCTTCGTCAACGGGGAGCCTTGGTTCTGTAAGTCATGGTTGTTGAATGTACAGTCGGGTCACGTGCTCACGATCGATGACCAGCTGTTGAAGACGACGACGACGACGATTACGATGGCGACGACGTGCCCTCGATCTTCGTCAACGGGGAGCCTTGGTTCCGTAAGTCATGGTTGTTGAATCTAGAATTATGTCACGTGCTCACGATCGCTCACCAGCCGTTGAAGACGACGACGACGACGATTACGATGGCAACGACGTGCTTAGCACCGGCTGGCCGGGTGGGCACTCCCTGGATGGTCACGTCGTACGGGCAGCGACCACGACGGCGCGGGAGGCGCGCTGGGGCGTCTCCTTTTGGGACCTGTTCAATGTGTTCTCCGTGTTCGACCGTGACCCGCGGTAGGCGGCCGGTCAGCACGACGAGTGACGGGGTGGACGAGCGGGTTCTGTGCTGCCAGCGGCGGCCGGCTCTGTGTCGCGGGGAGCTGGATGGACATGGGTGGCGTGGACCCCTGGGGGACGGGGCACTGTAAGGCTGGGGCACACACATACGGTGGGCTCGGCGCGCTCTCAGGCCGACGTACGGACTGGGCTGGCTGTCGCGAGTCGGGCTGGGACTGCGGAGGCGGACGTGTGCGCGCGGGCCGTGCCTTCGGGCTGTGGATTCGCTGTGTTTGGGCTGGGCCTGGTGTCTGCCCGTGCAGTGGTGAAGCGACCCGGGGGCGCATTGGGGGGGGGGGGGCCTTCTGCGCTCTGCACGGAGGCCATGGATCGGGGCTGGTCTGGTTGGTCGCGCTTCCGGACCGGTCGCACGATGCGGGCACACAGGGGTGCCTATAGTGCTTTTGAGCTGTGGCGGACTGGCTTGCCCGGGGACGCAGCGCGGCTACGAGGGTTCTTGGGACACTGCACGGGATCTGGAGGCATTACATGGAATCTGGGGGCAATACATGGGATCTGGGGCATTACATGGGCTCTGGGGGTATCACAAGGGTTCTGGGGGTTTAGTGCGCTCTGACACGCCTTCGTACGGGTTGATTTCGGCTGGTCGCTCGGCTGGGTTAACAACCGCGGAGGCTGACGGGTGCATGGCCACAGGGAGTCGCTCCGGCATGGTCGCTGAGCTTGTTGCGCCGCTTGCTTGGATGCCGGCGGACGATTTCTCCTGTGGTCGAGGGGTCTGGTGCATGGCATGCGCAGAGCCTGAGGGAGTCGATATCATTCTGGGCGCTCAGACTGAGATTGGTCTCCTAAGGGTTGATGCGCAGGCCTCGGGAAGTTGTTGGCTGGGCTCGCAGCGCCGCTTGCTCGAAGGCAATGGGCAAGACTACTCGGGGTCGAAGGGGTCTGAGATGTTGTTTTTTTTTTCTTTCTTTCTTTCTTTCTTTTTTTTTCTTTTAAAAAATTAAGATTATTCTCTACTCGGGGCACGTGGCCCCATGCGAAACATCGCTAAACGCCGGAGGTACGAAGCATGGAGGGGGCGATGTGGTGTAAGGGAGGCGTAAAGGTGGTGTGATGGAAGGAAATGGCGAGCGAAGGTGGCGGGGCGGGAGGGAAGTGGAGGGGGATTTGCTAGTAGCGCATACTATACTGTATAGTACCTTGTCATGCTACGGTTCAGTTGGTGGTGATTCCGGACTGAGCTTGGTGATGCACGCGCCGACGACTCATGGCGGTCTCTACCGGTGAGGTGGACATGTGGGAGTAGGTACTTCAGCGTCCTCGGCAACTAATGAGGCAGACCCAAGTCTTGCATATGATAAACAGTCAACGAGAGCCGGAAATCGGTTGACCTCACAGCCACAGAGTGCCTTCTTCGTTGCGGACGTTCATCTAGTCCTAACATGAGTTCAGAAACGTACACATACGAAATCGCGCACTGGCCGGCGTCGGAGGCATACACGGTGGACCCGCTGTTAGCAACGTCAGCCAACGAGATCCTACACAGGGCGAAAGGGTCTAATGAGTGAGCAGATTCTACAGTTCACGCGACAGGTCATTGACACTCGCCGTGACAGGATCTTTGGCGGACTCCAGGTCGAAGCCCGAAATGCGTTCACAATTATCTGTGGGTTTGGCGTCGGTCAAAGATGCTCGCGCCATTGACGACTGCCAGCCTGGGACTCCGTACAGGATCACATCAACTTCACCAAGACGAAAGAATATTCCTCCTTGGTCGATATCTTCACAAAGGCGCACGCAGAGCGCAAGACACCGGACATCGTGCACGCACACTTTCTTGCGGACCCACGGCGTGCATTCCGCGCACCCAAGACCGAGCTTGTCTTCCTGACGGTAAAGTCAGGTATCGCGAAGGAGGTTCTGGTCGACGTCCTCGATCGCGCCGTTGCGTATGCGAACGACTCGGAGTCGGTTGCGCCAGGAGTGGCGTATGGGCCCGTGGTAGAGCAGCCCGATACCTTCCTACTCGCAGTGGGATGGAACTCTGTCGAAGTGCGTCATCATCTTTCTTTGGAGCTCTCCGGCGGATGACCTGGTGTGAGCAGGAGCATGTTGCATCGGTGAAGAAGGGCTCGTTTATTGGCGGCTTCGCTCGGGAGTTGGGGGCCAACGCCAAAGTAAACGTGGTCCATGTCACGTTGGCGTTGTATGCGCCAAGGCAAACCAAGCTGTAGGATATCCGGCACCAACTTTCTTTTGCCGTCAATATCAATATCCGCAGGAGTTGGACGACGAATTGCGGGCCTCCGTTCGTTCTGTACGAGCCAGAAGACTTGAAGTGCCGCGATTTCTGCCACGACATGACCTGTTGCACGGTCTGTGTTCAGTGGTCGCTGCATCGCCTTGAAAAAATATTCCTGTCCATGGTTGCTTTTCCGAGAGCCGAGCATCCACGCTAGGGTACTTGGTGTGCGCATGCGCGCGCCATAGATTGGGTACAAGAATAAAGGCGAGAGCGACGTCCTGTTTGTCCACGGGCAGCAGTGTGAAGGAGCGGTTTCGCGTCAGTGGGTCCTGCAGGCTTGTGTCGCATCCTCATCCACCGCGCACTTTCAGGCGCCGCCGCCCACCGTGCTTTGGGGGTTAAACTGGCGCCGAATATCGCCATGAATCACGCTATGTAAGTAGTACAGGCCGAGAAGGAAGTTAGAGGCCACCCGAAAATATTAAATAAAATCTCCTGGCAGCTCGGCTCCAGCGGCGTGCCGGAGCGGCGCCAGCACCGAACCTACCAGATACGGGTCCTCGCTTCCATCTGGCGCCTCGCAAGCCCGAGCAGCATGATATCCTCACTCACGACCACCATGTTCTCCCTTGGACGTCTGCCTCTCCTCCTCCTTGCCACCCTGGCGCCCCAAATATACCGCACGGAAGCTCGTGAAACCAGGAGGCAGGCTGGTGAGTCGACCCAATGCACACCCCAGTACACGAGTCAGTTCATCGTGCAACTTGAACTCCATCTGCAGCCCAGCTCGCGCGCCAGCTTCTGGAGAACTCGGGCGCGGTGGGCACGATGGCGACGATATATCCTGCGGACCACCCCACCCTTGCAGGTGCGTTGCCAGCCCATCTGCACCACCGACCGCCCTGACCTGTCGCTCGCACAGGAACACCCTACGCCATGCAAGAGTACTACGCCAAGTACGCTTTCACCCACCCCCACTTATTCCTGCCTTGACTGCCGCACGCATCGCAGCTGTCACGCCAATGGTTCCCTCACGCTCATCCTGCTGCCCATCTCGCGGCACGCCCAGAACATCCTGCACCACCCCGCGCACAGCGCCTCGCTCTCTGTCTCGAGTGACCCGCCCGATGCCGCGCGCGCGCGCGTTGCGCTCATGGGGGACGTCACGCTGCTGCCCGATGCGGCCGCGGCGGACGTCAAGGCGTGCTACCTCGCGGAGCACCCGGACGCGGTGGAGTGGCTCCCGGGCGACGACGGCGGCGCGCACGTCGCGTACTGGGCGCGCTTCGATCCGCATGTGCGAGTTTTCAATTTGCTAGTGCTCTTGTAATGATGCTGACGGTGTATTCACAGACGGTGTACTTTGTCGGCGGGTTTGGCGAGTAGGTGGCGTATCTTCGTCGCTCGAGCTTTGGACTAATTTATCTGTGATCTAGTGAACATTTCATTGGGTACATACCGCTGCCTCTTTATCAGGCGTCGGGCTCCAGTACTCTTGGCAGCACGCCGTCGTCAGGACAGCAGACCGTGCTGTTGTAGACAAGCCTCATTTCTTTTCGCTGACGGAGAATTTACATATACAAGCAAGCATAGAACGCATACATCTGTTGTACTTATATCTTACGACTTTATGACCATATACTGGGACAATCGGAATGACGATGGGGGCCTGGGCCATTCGGGTATATACCAAGTCTTCATTTGTGGCCGACCTACGCCATCGTGTTCTCTCTGCTGTGATGTCGGCCTTCTCAGTCTGGTGCCACTTTATTAGACACTCACAGCCCTCCCAAGACCTCATGCATCGCGATTGACAAGGGAACTGCAATTCTATCACAACGCAAATATTATGCTGCTCGTCGTCGCCAGGGTGCACGCCCAGTTAGATGCGAGTCTGTCCACAACCGATTAAGTCTAACTTGAGGTGTCCTCCCAGCGACCCTAGTCTATGATGCCACGGCTGCGCGAGATGAATTCGACTTTTAGGCCTACACTGCCTGCAACTTGCTCGCCGGGCTGCTGACCGCGGGCTCGACCTTAGGCTCATCTACGATGGCGGCGGCGGGTGCGAAAGGGTAGTCGGTACACCCGACCGCGCCCTTTGTAAAGTATGTCGGGCGGTTGGAGAGATTGAGGGGTAAATCCTCCCTCAAGCGGCGTACGAGATCAGGCTGAACAAAATATTGAGAAAATATTCGACCTGTGTCATTGCCTCCGAGTGCTATGGCGAGAAGCCCAAATTATTCAGCCTCCTGTCAGCAGCGTGCATGAAATGGCAAGGGCCGCCAAGCCCAGGGATCCGCCTGCGTACCTCGCAGTCGGTGTTGTGGTATCACGGGCTCCTGAGACTAAGTATCCACACACCAAGGCTGTCGGATCGAGGACGGAAGCTGTAGGGGCATGGGTCGGGCGACTGACGATGATGATACAAAGGAATGATGTACATCAGCAAAAGTGCACAAAAGTTGCAACGGCTTGCAGCGGCCACCAGCCACGTGCATCAGCAAAACCGCCGAATCATGACGGCCCGTTCCAGCCGCTGTTAGATTCTCACGCGCTAACAATGCATGGCAATGGATGCTAACGCTGCGCTTCCTCTGGCGCAGCAATGTAATGGCCAGCTAATGGACTAATATATGACATGTACTTAGATTTACAATAGTAGCCTCTGCCCGAAGCTGTTCCACGCCGCCCCATGTCGTTCTCGCCTCACGCGTGCCTCATGCCCAAGCGCACGAGTGGGACGCGCCCACAGACGCGGACAGCTGGGCCGTCACTACCTGTAGCTCACTGACACTCCTGTGCAAGCCGCTCTCCGTGCGCGCACTCCTCGCGCTGCAGTCCTCGCTCACTGCGCTCGTGCTCGTCGCCTGCCCGCACTGGTCACTGCCTGCCGGAGAAGTTCCCGCTACTGCATGCAGATCCTCGCCGTGTCGTTCAAAGAGTAGGGCGAGCGCACACTGCAGCGCATCGCGTGGCAGAGCTGGAAGAGCCTGGTCCATCTGCCCGTCCTCGCACAATGGAACGTGTGCACCAACGTTGAGTTCGCCGGCGTTGTCAGCGCAATGCTCACGCGCTCACGCGCGTGTTGTGGAACTCCTCCGTGTTCTTGTCTCCGGGTGTCGGCCCGTCTCCTTCGCGCCGCGAAACGAGGATGGTCAACTAAATCTGCGTGCAGTTAAAATGCGCGTTCTATGCGGCTGGCATCGGCGGTCATCCTGGCCTCGTCCCAATCTCGCCATGCGGCACAACTTGAAGGTGAGGCAGCAGAGCGCGGCAGGATGACCTGGCACGTGCAGAGGAGCGCAATGCTTGCCGGCGCTGCGTGTAATCAGGGCGTGGCTCCTCGTGCGGCCGCGCTTGTCCGCCTGCCGGCCCCGGTCCCTGTGCACCACCAGCTGCCGGAAAAGTGCTTTCTGGAGGTACTTGACTGGTCATTGAACAAGTGGGGAGAGCGCGCGGAGAGTCATGATCGGACTGTCTATCGCTGAAGGCCGTGCCGACGACGTCAGTGCGATGGGCGACGGTTTTCGCGAGGCGCGAGGACTGCGCAGCAGATGCACCAGCAGCAGGCTTGTGGTGCTCAGGCGGGAGCTTTAAGGCCGGCGGAAACGGCAGCTCGGCCCTGTTCACCCGTAGCGGTTGCGCAGAATGTGACTGAGAGCGTCAGCACGCGTACACGGGAGAAAAAACCCTGTCGTACCTTGCCGCACGCTGGAGAGGAGCACGTTCTCCGAGTCCCGCACTCGCACGTCCGCTCCGAGCTCCCGCAGCGTCATCATATCGATTGCCTTGCCCTGCGCACACTTTGTTCAGAACAATTCTTGCTGGGCGTGAGGGGTGTGCTGGCGATGCGTATACACGAGTGCGTAATAGTCCGAGGGTCCAGGCGCATACAACGTGCCTCAAAGGTGTTCCCTACAACAAAAAGTCAGTACTCTGTTGCTCTGTGGGTATCTACTAGCCTGCTTGTAGCGTACCTATGCAACATCGCTGACAAACCTACCAGCAAAGCAGTCGGCCCCTCGAATCGGTGACAGCTCACAGCATGCCGCGCTGGCGCTGCCTATAGCCTTCCAAAAAGTAAGCGCTGGCGCCGGTCTCCAGCGCTTTGACGCGGGATGGGGATGTAAAGGGATGGTAGGATGTACGATTTGAAGGTGAACGCACGACTTAACCGATTTGCTGCAAGACAGCACGTGATGGCATCATCGCGTCATGTCACATTGTGACTCCATTCTCCAGTGCGCGACCCACATCCAACTCACCCTCCTGCCACCACCATCTCTCCATGATGCCCCCTTTGTTCTGCCTCCGTCTCGAGTCTCATATATCTCCTCTCGTTTGGCACGGACCAATCGCTGCACAACACAAAGCCGGGCATCCAACTGATGGTGAGCACATGCTCAGTGCCCTGTGCTGCGTACACATAGTCATCCTTTCTCTCCTTGGCAGGACTGATTGCAGCAAACTCTCCTACGCGCCAAGCGCCGTCTTATATGCGAGGACTTAATTGTTAGGTTTGTGTCCAGATTTATGCGCATATATGCGCCAAGCTGGTGAAGGGTATGCCCTCTACTCCCGCCGCCAACAGGGTCAGGAGTGCGCAGGACTTCGGGTGCGTGAGCTGGCTTGGATACCATGCTGTTTATAGAGTCCTAACATCATCGCCTACTTCAGTTTTCCTCCCGGCGAGCGAGTGGTCCCGACGTAAGGACACGGCAAGGTCGTTGCCTCGACAAGGCCAAGCAAAGCGCGGAGTGCTTCTCGCGACGACGCCCGATTGGCAGAGCGGTATGTTCTACGTTTTTGTCATCTTCACCCGAGCTCACCCGTCTTCATGAACGCGTCGACCAGGATCGTCTTGCCGCTTGCCTTGTACTGAGGTTTCGTGTCCGCTCTCCCGTCTCGTTGTCATGTATTATAATCACTGCCCTGGCCCTGTATGTAGTACTGAATTAAATCTGATGATAATCCCCTCGAATTGTGTGATCATGGATTATAATACCCCCGGTACCCTCACAGCGAGCGAGCATCTGACAACCAGTTCGCGGTATGTCCGAAATTTGAGTTCCTCGTTAATGCATGATAATGCCAGGGGCCGCATGACAGCCGCACACGGATATCAGCCGATAACAGGCGTTGTCATGCATTATAATGGGATAAAATTTTCCGGCGGTTTTGCTGATGTGCCCCCGTTACAGCCGCTGGCGGCGGGTTACCGGCGCGATGCAAGCCTGGCGACTGGCTTACAACCGAACGCAAGTCTTGCGGACGGCGTACAACATTGATGCAAGGCTGGTGGGTGGCTTACAACTCGAGCGCAAGGCTGGTGGGTGGCTTACAATCCGAGCGCAAGGCTGACAATTGCCTTATAACACCGATGCAAGCCTTGGGATGTCGTACAACAGTGCGGAAATTAAATTACATATTCTGATACTAGAGGGTAGCAAACCCGTGAGCGGCGAGGATGTCCTCATCCTTGCTGCCATCGCTGTCCTCGCCATCGCCATCCCCTTGCACGGAACCATCTTCTGAGCCCTCAGAATGGGCATCGTCGTCGCTGTCGTCGCCACGGTCCTCACCATCGTCCATCGCGTCCTCATTGCTACTGTGGCCGTTGCTTGACGATGAAGAGCTTTCGTGACGGCCGCCGCGTCGTTCGGGTATCGTGTGTGCCTCGGCACGAAGAAATTTGTTGAGAAGTCGAATGATGATGTGGCCAATCCCGCCGCCGCGATGGAGCATAAAGGTGTCTCGATCCACGTATCTGCGGACTGTAAGCTTGAGACGACAGAATAAGTAAAGGCCTCACGCGTTCACGAAGTGACGTCGCCACTCGATGGCGGGTTCCCCTGAAGCCAAAGGCCGAGTGAGTGAGCGAGTGGCATACTCATCTGTCATGCCGAAGAGAATGCTGGCATGAGGTGTGCCCCGCATAAAGATGTCTTGTGGTTGTGGAAGCCAATTGCGTCGGGGTCGTCGAGGTTCGCCGGGCGGACACAGGGAAGGCGACGCGCAGCCCACCTGCTCGGAACGGCCACATCTGGGGCCATCCGGTGAGCCCAGACAACATTCATGTGCCGGTACTCCGTCTTTGGTGAGTTTGACGGTAGGTGCTACGCATACGCGCACACTCTAACGCCCACGGCGCCCCAGCCGCTGCCCCACCCACACCATCTCCGGACGCGCGTACTCATACTGCACGAGCCCGGAGCCCGTCATATGTGCTGATCCCGCTGACGATCTGGTCCTTTCCGCTGAGGAAGACCTACCCCGCGTCGTCCTTGGCGGGGAACACTAATCCCGCGCCCGCAAACAGTGTGCTCCCGAACGCCGGCTTTCCCGTCCGCGCAGGCCCAGTCTCACAGGGACGAGTACTAGGTGGAGAAACCAGAGAGGAAGTCAGGCTGCGCGAGGCCAGGCGTGGAGGAGAGCAAGTCGGTGGAAGCCAGGAGGTTGCTCACGGCGTCACTGTCCGACGCGGTGCTGACGCTGAACGGGGCCGGGCGAAAATGCGGGAAAGGCGTTCTGCTGGCTCAAGCCCTGCTCGCCGACATCAGCATGAGGCACATCTGAGGAACAGAAGAGAACAAACGTACTTTGACGCTGGCGTAGTCGAGCGTATGCGTGCCCACGCGCCCTTTTGAAACTGCGCGTCGCGGGTCTCGCGCACGACCTCATCTTCGCGCGCAGGTCACGCCGGCGGTCCGCCGCGCGGTTCGCACTCGCCATGCAGCGAGCGCGCGCTTGGTGCGCATCTTGAACGCTAAGGCATCGACGCTCTGCTCGAGCGCATGCCGCTCTTGGAGACGGAGACGCCATGTTTGGACGTTGCGGTGGAGGATGAGAGTGTGTCGTGCGTGGTAAACCTGCTCGCTGGTAGTCTGAGGGTCGGCAGGGTCAAAACGACGAATAGACAGAGAAGTTGAGAGGCATACGGTGCTGCTCTCATCCTGCGCCATGTCAATCTTGTTCTCCTTGTTGACAGTGTTTTTGCGTTTGGGTGGAAGTGCGACGGGCGAAGCCCTGGGTTAGAGGGACGTGAAGGACAGAGGCTGCAGTGCGTGTACCGGCTAATCCATGTCGTCAATTCCTTTGCAGGTTCGATGCCAGAGAGCTGGAAGTGTTTGGATGCGCCAGCTTGCGTGGAGTAAGTCTAGACGGCGGCCGCAGTTCCAGGTGCGCTCAGAGGGACGGACTCAGGCAGCGCAGTCGTCTGAGAAGCTCAGTGAGTAACGATTTCAGACGTGAGCACATGCACCTGCAGCAGCTGACCAGAAAAATTCCGATATTCCTCTGATCACTCCCTGTGCGCCAGTAAATAGCGATGAGGATGAGTTGTAGCACTAGAGGTAGTTGAGAGGATTGAGAGTAGATCGAGCGACTTCGCAAATTGAACGACGCCAAGTCGGAGTGGTCACGTGGCTACCCCGACGCCAGGCGCGGCTGCGTCATTCCCTGTCACTTCCCTCTTGTCCTCTTACCACAACCACGACCTCACTCCTCTTGCCATCATCCCCCTCACCCAACGACTCTTGTCCGAGGTCACTCCCACCGAGGTCACTTAGACCGAGGATGACACCGGCTTTGGCGAGCTGGCTACCTACAGAGCAGCTCAAGCTCGAGCCAGGTGCATCGTCGTCTTTACTATCAGTTGACCTTTATTGATGATGCCACAACAGGTCAGTCAGCGACAGGATTCAGACATGGACAACAATGCCCCCGAGAACAACCTGGGCTTTGAGAAGCTCGCTGTCTACAGAGCAGTTGGAAGCCGAGGTGCATCATCGTCTTCGTTCTCATCTTGAGCTTCACTGACAAATGTGTATGCAAGTGAGCACCGGACTCGAGATCAACAAGTCGAATCAGTCACCTCGCACAAGTCAACGCCGAGTGTGCCGAAAGCACGCCGCGCGACAGAGTGAGTTTTGACCGCATATATGCTACATTAACCTTTCCTAACGACTATCTCATGCAAGTCAAGACGCGGGCAAATCGAAGCGGTCGACTTGTAAGCGCGCATAGCCAAAGTCCAGCACGGCGCACGGCAACAGAGTGAGTTTTCTCCCGCATATATGGACCTCTGCCCGCTCGTCAACTCTGGTGACGCCAGATGGTGTTGCCTCGCCTCGCCGGCGCAGTCCCCGGTCGGACGACGAAGACGACGCACACCATGAGGATGTCGCAACGCCCGCATGACCCCGACACCACCTACGCTTGTCGGATGAAGTAACCATGCCGCCGTTACCGCCGAAGAAGTGGGGCGCCAAAGGCTGAGGAAAGGAGAAGAAGAAGGTGAGAAACGATGCTATGGTATGTATGTTTGCTGGTCTGCTCGGCTGCGGCTTCGAGTGCTCTTGTGCTGTGCTCTCTCTCTCTCGCTCTCTCTGGTTTCCTGATGCTTTGTATTTTTTTTACGCGCGGACGGACTCGTGTTGGACAGATGAATGTAATTCTCGAGTATCCTAATGCTATGAAATGTTCATTGTACCTCCTTGAAAGCGCCGAAAGCGCCTGAAATCATAACCAGCACCTGGAGTGTGCTTACCATGGCTGATGTCACCTTATAAGCAGTCGCAAGGGCTTGAAATGCACGCGTTCGACGCAAGAATTGCGGTGGATTACAAGGCCTTCTCGATAATCTGGTGGGTGCTTATAGGGAGTTGCAACCCGGTTATCGCTCAGAGGGAATTAGGTTAACTGCTTACAACCGGGTCCGCCATCTGGCGGCCGAGTCCCGGATCTTGCGACGCTTGCGGACATTGCGACGGTTATAACCACCTATAACCAACCGCAAGATCTGTGCACTTTTGCTGATGTAGTACAGTATTAGTTAAAACACTAGTCATCAGGGAAATCGTCCTTTGGTAATGGCCAGTAATGGCCAGTGATTTAGCACTGACTACACAATTATTTGTCGTTAGTGAATTATCGTGTCATTAGAGCGATTAATTTAGTCCCCCTCTAATCCGTGGAAATTAGTGGATAGTCCGTGGGTAGTCAACAGCTAATTACTTGGATGTACGTCAGCAAACGTGCGGTACACGCGCAGCTAATTAGCTCTTAATATTATCCACTCGATGTTTAGATGCTACTTATTTGGCTTTTATCAGTTGGTAATGGCAATTATATTGTGGGTATCCGGGCATACACGACGCTATCTCTACTCTAGTAATGTGCTAGCCTCGCATCGACGGTGCCTCGCAAGCTTCAGCGCCGCGTCGACAGCTCTCGCACCCGTTTGGCAGCACACACGGTCATGCGCAGGGAACTGCTGCTGTGTATGGACTCACCACTCCGTCGTGCGCTGTCCGAGTGCAGAAGGTCGCAGTACGTGTGCTGGCGGCCTCGCGTGCGTGAGCGTCGTGACTGCATGCAGGGTATCGTCCTTACTCACCGCGGCACAACTTGCCAGCACCTACTGCGGAGGTTGTCAGTTGAAGACAGACAGCATGGTGGCAGCATGAACCATGAACGAGGGTGTGCGGAGGTGTCACGGTCCGTCCATGCACATGCTGACGACGTTGTCAGCGCCGAAGGTGTGCTGAGAGAGAGTACGTACGGTTGTCGCCAGGTTTACGAGGGCGCACGGAGTCGTCTCCTGTCGCGTCATCGTCGACCACCTTCCGTCTCAGTCTTATGAATGCCGCTCCGATCGCTTGGCAGGGCGCTTCATGCGGTCGGCGCGTGCTCGGTGTGCGCGCTGGTCAGTCGAGTTGCACTGAAGCGAAGTCTTACTATGTAGTCACCTTGATGTAGAGCCGTGGACGGGTGTACTGCGGGTGTTGTGTGTCCATCTCGATGCGCGCCGCCAGTTGTAAACAAAGAAACGCGACGACGATCGAGTGGCGGAGCTCGCAACGCAGCAACGTTGCCGTGGTGCAGTTTTGATATAGAGAAGACATCTTGTGGGAGACGACGGTGCGTGTGCGCGTGCTAGTTGTGGGTGAGCGCAAGAGGTGCCGACGAAGATGTTAGCAGGACAAGCTTCACTGAATAAGTGTACTCCTGGCCCGGGGACGAACCTTCCGCTGCTGATCACAGCTCCATATCACTGACCCATCGTAACTTCTTGCTCGCTGCTTATGTCGAAAGCGTGGAATGCGTGAGTGGATGGTGGGCTATGGTGGGCGGGGGACTGGAAGGGGCTCCGCGCTCAAGCGAGCGAAGTTCAACATGACACAAACAAGAGCAAATAAAGCGACTTGCTGAATTTTGATGCTCGGACATCTGCCGAGTCCATGCCAGCACCTCGCATCGGCCGCTGCACTGTTTGATCATACATGCATTCCAAAGAGATGCTGCGCTACGCCGCTAGATGTAGCTGTCTTCTTTGGCCCCAAGAGCGGCCATGGGTTGGGTCGAAACCACGTCTCATACGTCGAGTGAGTCGTGACATCGACTTGGCCAGCCAGCGGTAGATATTCAGTTCGCGCAATGCATTAGGCCTGTGAATTGACACAGAAATAATGCATTACGCCGTGTCAACACGCACACAGCCAACAGACCCGCTGAGGACCAATGCATCGCGCCTCCCAATGCATTTGACTGGGCATGCAATGCATTTGGTCGTAGCGCAATGCATTGCATTATGACAAAATATCCACCAATCCAGGATTCAAACCCAGGACTCGTGTAAACAAGAGTGCAGCCCGCTTGCATACTGTAACCACTTCACTATGAAGACATTATATATTCCCTCTAAAACGGCAAATATATACGTACTATCACCCCAGTTCACCGAACCCGATGATTGCTATCATTGTGAACTCGCTTTCTGTTCTTTGCAATAGCTATCTGTTGATGAGGAATGCGCCATCAATATGTATCCAGCATCAAATATTTTGTAGCCATGCTAGACCTGCTGGTGCAGCAACAGGCAGATCAAGTGATAGCATGCACGACTTAGAAAATTTTCGAGAAGTTGTCATATGCGGACCGTACACACTAGATATATACTAAACATTCTCATGGTATATATATTCTCTGTTGGTAAAGTGGTTGTAACGAGTTAGTGATATTTGTTACACATTGGTATTCGGGTTCGATTCCCATACGTTGCATTATTTTGACGACTCGGCCAATGCCTCTTAGGATGAATACATCATGCGCGACCAATGCATTGCACATTCTCAGTTCTGGCGCTCAGACTCACTGGGTCAAGACACAGGGCCGAATGCATTATTTACGTGTCAGTTGACACGCATAATGCATTCCGCTGATAAGCCTGGTGCAGCGCTGGGAGGCGATTCTTCGCCAATTTTCGCACTTTCGACAAGTCGACAAGCACAGCGTACGAGCTCCGACCGCTCGATTAGTCTCTCCGACCGATCGCAAGACCAGAGTCATAGCTCCGATCGTCGGAGTCGCACAGGGCGGTCGCGTGATCGCAGCAACTGAATACCTTGGACACCACGCTTGGACCATCGACCCAGTCGCACGCCATCTGCGCAGTCGTCCGACCACTCGCACGCTGTTCCGACTGCGACCACGCTACTTCGAGCGCCACGTCTCCCACAGCTGTTGCAACTCAGCGGAATTCTGTCAGACGATTCGATCGTCGAGATCATCGCTCGAACATGTGCGCCACGTCGCTCCGACAACTCTGCGACCTCCGAGTACCTCCACAGTTGCGCGATTGTCCTCCGACCATTGTCCCGCTCAGGTCTCGAACTTGCGCCGTATTTCTCCGATCCCGATTGTTCCCTGGTCGCTTCAGCACTCCGATTATCGCCCTATTGCTCCGATCATTGCGCACACAATATCGCATTCGTCCGACCGTTCGAAGAGTCGCAACATCGCAACACTCGCTCGCAACCCCCTCGCACATCGGAGCATATTCCCATGCTCGCCACGTCGCCATTGTCCCCTGTTCTTGTCATATTGTCTTGTCCGACATTGTAGGACATCGCTCTCACACTTCTTGACAGTGCAGATCGTTTTCCATGCGCCTGCACTTCCCTCTTGACAGCGCTGATCACTTGCTCTACATTGTTCTCCACAGCCTCGCAGACCTTCAGATACGTTCGCATGACTCCCCTTTACTGTCCGTACCATGTGCGACTTGCGCACTATTGTTTGCTTTTGTTCCGATCGGTTTCCTTTGTTCCGACTGCATTTTCGATCGGACTCGTACTATAGCGATCGGAACGTATAAATAGCGGTCGGACACATGCTTCAATAGAGATTGGGTTACCCCCTCGCGGTTCAGATCTCATTCGGAGCTCACACCTTCGTCTCTATCGTATAGTTAGCTCGAGGCTAGCTTCGTCGCCTTTGCCTTTGCCTTTGCCTTTGTCGTCGTCTCTCGTACTCAGTTTATCGCTCTCCTCGCTCTCATCTTGTTCCATCGTCGTTCCATTAGCCGTCGCCCTCGCGCCTCACTGCTCCGACCATCTTGCGACCTCAGCGATCGCAGTCGCACTGCTCTCGTCCCGCAGCGGTCACACCGTCGACCGAATCGCTCACACGACTCGCCTCCGTCTTCCGACCGTCGCCCCAGCTCCTCCGACCGTTCACACGTTGAGAACGGTCCAGTATTGCTGCCTGCACGACTTGTCGTTGCTCCGACCACCTCACAGCAACATCACACATCGCCCATCGCATCGCACGTCGCCCATCGACGCCACCCTCCTCACATCCTCTTCGACGATCGTACACTCAGCCCCCGGTCGTTCGCAGTCGTTCGCAGTGGTTCGCAGTCGTTTGCAGTCGCTCGCAGTCGCTCGCAGTTACGTCCAGTCGCGCACAGTCGCGCGCACCACGCCCATCGAATCGCACGTCGCCCATCGGCACCACCCTCCTCACATCCTCTTCGACGAACGTACACTCAGCATCCAGTCGCTTGCAGTCATTCGCAGTCGATCGCAGACGTTCGCAGTCGTTCGCAGTCGTTCGCAGTCGTTCGCAGTCGTTCGCAGTCGCTCGCAGTTGTTCGCAGTCGCGCACAGTCACTCGCACCACGCGACCCCATCTTCGGACCCTCACTGGCGACCCGCCGAGCATTCGCGCATTCCGACCAGGCCCACCGACCACACACCTCGTCGGAGACGCACCTCCGATTGTCTTCGGGACCCTGACACTCACTCGCACACATCAACGGTACCCTCTTCAGCGCTCTAGGGATCTGGTATCACACACATTACCGCCCTACTACCTGTGGGTGCCCATCACCGCGAACTGAATCCCCTTGCCAGCGCTTGTTAGATACCCCAGGTCTGGAGCTTGACTGGCATCACGGAGCACTAGACCTCACGAGTTCGTCGAATGAAGTGATAAAAATTCCGTGGGCCATTTCTGTCGTATTGCCAGGTAACTTTGCGAAGTAGTCTCATGAAGATAATGTCTTTTTGTGGTGATAGTAAGTCACAGCAAGCTGCTGCTTCCGAGGCGTGAGAGTCGCGTCTTCAGTACATACAGTGTATTACAGTGCTGACTCATACTGAGAGATTGGGGCATTTTTCATAACTTAGCGAGCTTCAAGTGTCGCGTAAATTCCTGTAAATTCACGCTGCTGAATATGAGATATTATGCAGTATACCTACGACTGTAGGAGCCGATTCTACGCACATAGTCTCTCTGTATTTGCAAGATTGTCGTTCAAGTTCCGGAGATTAGTCAGCTTCCCTAATAACCTGCAGACGGATGGTCGACTTCACTTCTCAGTGTCCACTGACCTCCTTGCCTTCTGCTGAAAACCCAGAGACTCCTAACATCTCTAGGTAATATTTTAAGAAGTATCTTCCTCATTGACTAAGTTATGAAATTTGGTCGCCTCATTAGTGTCGTTAGCGGGAGGCTAGCAACACGTTACCGTGTTACCCTAGTTAGTCGCCCATTACCATGGGAAGGTTTTCCTGATGTAGTGTGTATGCTAGTATGGTGAGACAGAGTAATGGTTGACCATGAACGCCGGGAGCGGGATCGCTAAGAGAGGTCGCCGTCCTCGAGGTCCGGCGTGGATTGGAGCAAGTTCGATGTCCTGCTTCCCGGCGGAGGGCTGAGGGGACCAATGGACTCATGAACAGCGCGACTTTGCTTGCCATTTTTATTGACACCGTCGGCTGTCGGTGGGTGCGCTGCGGCAATGTACATGGCCGGATCGTTACCCTTCCAATGGGCGTTCTGTGAATCATGCAGACCCGCCTCAAAGACGGCTATGACAGCGGGAGACGATGGTGGCGCTGGCGCTGGATCGGTCTCGTACAGATATAGAGGGGCGAACAGCTTGCGCAGATCCTGTATGATGTTGAAGCAGGGTGTTGGGATTGCTCCCAAAAAAACCACGAGCATTCAAACCGGTGCCGCCAAAGAAGTGCGTCTTCCCTGCTCCACCAACAATTGCTGTCCCAGCACGATTCGGCTTGGAGCTGTCGAATGTTGCATGGATTTCCTCGTGCGGATCGGCAAATTTCGTCGGGCGGTATTTCACGATCATATAAGTTAGGACGTGGCAAAATGACTCGAGGTCATCGCTGAGAGTGTGAGGCTTCGCGAGAGGGTCTAGCAGAAGAGCGGCGGGGATGAACTGCCATGTACCCTTTGATTTCTGTCAGAGAAAGCATCCCTACTGATTGAAAGAAGACTCACAGTTCGCCACTGCCGCCGATAGCCTGCATGTCTCTGCAGAGGTCCCAATCGATCAGAATACCGCAGCCTTCTTCGTCGATTAAGATGTTTCCTGCACTGACATCCCTGTGCAGGATCTTTGCCTTCGTGTACTCATCCGAGTGGGCTATGCATCCGTCGGTACGAATTCGATACTCGGTAAGATACAGGGAGGCCCCGCACCAGTGAGAGCATCATAGATGGCGACACACAGCTCCTTCGTCGACGAGAAGCGTTGGAGGGGTGCGCCGATGGTGAGGAAAGTCATGCGACAATGCGTGTGTCAATAGACGTTCGAGGTGAAGCAGGCCCACGACTGTTCCTCCGTGATGAAGTCCTGGCTACGCGTGGACTGGCCAGGAAGGTCACCACCGCACCCAAGCTTCGCAATCCTTCGCACGCCAGCCTTCTCCAGCTTGTCGTAGATGTCCGTCTCCTTGGCCATGTCCTCGATATCGATGCGCCACGAGTCCTTGATGTACACAACCCTCTTGCCGTCCAGGTCCCAAGCGTAGTAACCGAACGTCCCCCTGCCTGCCATCGAACGATTGTACACATGCGCCCTGGGCCTGACGAAGAAGCGCTCCGTCGCGGTCTTCTCGTCGTACACCATGATTTGTGCAGCTCGGTGTCCGTCCCCAGAATAGGAAGATACTTCTTGCCTGTCTTCCGTGCGGCTGCGAATCCGTTCCGCGCAAGCTTGGCCTCGGAGGAGGAGGGAGGGGTGACGGTGACGTTGTAGCCGCTGATACGCCTGGCTCTGAGCTGGGCAAGGATATCACCTCACTTTTCGAACTTTCGTCAAGCCGCGCAGTTCATTTCGAAGTCACGTGACTTCGACTTTCGAACTCGCACCGCTCCCGGCCCGCTAGCACAGCCTCCACGGATCTTTCCGAAGCGCCCGCACGTGATTCGGTCCAGACTTCGAAGGCCCATCATCATCAGACCCGCCTCAAACATGATCGAAAGTCGAAACACTCCACGAGATTGTTAGGCTGCGCCGCACCTAGGCCATGTCAACTCCAGAACATTGCCCCCTCATTCCTAGTATTGTCCCCCCCATTCCGACTCTATTCCTAGCCCTCCAGATGTGCTTCGAAGCGTTCCTAACCGCTTCGAACTGCTACGCAACGCAATACTTTGGAAGTTCGCACGATCACCGCAGCGACTTCGGAACATATTTCGGAGTTAGGCGCACATTTCGACAGTGGAGTCCCTTATGTTTCATCATCTTATGTTTCATTTCTACTCTTCTCAGGCTCTCTAGCAATGGTGTTTGACTTACTGTTTGTTTGCGACTCACTCACTGCATGTGATCTTGACCCACTTGCTTCGAGTTTCGTTCTACTTATACTCTGGTTTGTTCTCATGGTTGTATATTAGTTCGGACTTGTTCGTAGTATATATAGGCCTCGTTAGTACAATATTCGACATCAGATCAATCCCCCTGATCATATCCTATGCCCCCTTCATCCCCCACATCTCGAGACTCTCGCTAGAGCCTCTCCTCGACCACTCGTGTTGTCAAAGCGCTTCTGACTTCGCACCTTTTGACTTCGACTTCGACTTCGCCGCACGCCGCACGCCGCACGTATAGTATTTGACTTCGACTTCGGATCTCGACTCCGACTTCGATTTCGCCTTTGACTTTGACTTTCGACTTCGCCTTTGACGCACGTATAGTATTCGCCTTTCGATTCCACCCTCGACCTTCCATTTCGATTTCGATTCACATCTCGACTTTGATTTTGACTTCGGATCTCGACTCCGACTTTGATTTCGATTTCGACTTCGACGCACGTATCCTATTCTCATTTCGCATCCACCTTTGCCCTTCAACTTCGATTTCGATTCCAACCCAGACTTCACCACTTCGTCACTTCGTCACTGCCGCACTTCGACTTCGACTTCGGCACTTCGACTTCAACTTCGGAACCTCGACGTCGACTCGACTTCAACATTTCGGAACCTGAACTTCGACTTCGGGACTTCGACACTTCCACTTCCACTTCGGGACTTCGACTTCGACATTTCGGAACCTCGATTTCGACATTTCGGAACTTCGCGACTTCGACACTTCGACACTTCAACACACTTCGACACTTCAACTTCGACTTCGACACTTCGACACTTCGGCTTTCAACTTTGCCTACACCGCACGAACGTTCGACGCTCCACGCATTGTTTCCGAACACACAGATCGTAACATTCCCCCCACTTCCCTGTCCTTCCTACTTCGGATCATCTCCCGAACACTTTGCCTTTGCATTTCGAACACCTTTCCCCCACTTCGGAGACACTCCCAGAGACTTTGGGACCACTGACGACTCGCCCCTCACACACACACAACGGTACCGTGCGCTGCGCTCTAGGGACAGGTATACAAGACATTTACCGCCCTACTACCGGCTGGTACCCATCACCGCGCTGCTTGTTGTCGAGATGGTTGAACCGCCAGAGAAATTCCGCCAACGTGCCCGGGTCCTCCCGCCAGTTGAAGCGCTCCGTCACGATGGTTCCGGCACGGTCCCACCGCAAGATGCGGGCGTAGTCGTCGAGCAAGACGACTGAAAATGCCCACTCGCGGAACTGGGCCTGGAACTGAGCGACGGCGTACGACGTGATCTGGCCGCGATTCGCCACAGCCTCCTTGGAGTCATGAAGGAAAGATTTTTCGTGATTGTTCTCGCCTCTCTTGAGCGGCGGGAGATTGTTGAACGGGTCGTGCGCGCAAGGCTTGCGCTCGATGACGAGGTCCATCTTGCGCCACACAGGGTCCTGACCGGGAGCGACCACGCTGATATCAGGCTTCAGCTCTTTGGGATGTTCCGGGTCGGAGGTGTGGTGTGTGTCGAGGAACTGAAGGTTAGGGCAGAGTTTGCGTTTCTTGATTTCGGCGATCTGCATGGTAAGTCGATTAGGTGGCCTGTCTCTGCACCAAACATGTAGCGTGACGGCACTCACAAAGCTCGCCTCAGACAAGGCTGAGTTTTTGGGAAACTTCTTGGATGAGGGCTTCTTTATGGCTTTCCCTTTTGCGTCTCTCGGAGGAGGGACGAATTCATCGAAGAACTGGGAGACAGGCATGGGGCCGATGAAACGGGAGCCCATCTCGACAGCAAGACGGTTGTGCGTAACCGCGGCGGTGTCCGTCACAGTAGAGAACGGTTCGAATCCTGCGTTTTTGAACTGCGGCAGTGTGCTGTGAAGAGACGCGTCGCTCGCGAGTGGAATGCCGCCGCGTGGGGGAGTCGACTGGAGGGGAGTGCTGACGGGCAACATGTTGGCTCAGTCGACAGGGAGGAGAGGGGGAGAAGGGCGTCAATTACCTGAGATACTGTGACTATTTATTGGGCTGCTTTGCGTGTGGCCGGACGGGTCGCGGTCACGGACAGAGTCATGGTCGCGCGCAAGTTCCATTGTTCGCGCTCAACCCCGGGCCGGTTCCCGCAGTTCGGCCAGCCGTCAAAGTTCCCACGCCCTCGGGGGCACTTTTACTAGTTTTTGCCAGACTTGCACTCAGGTCACTGTCAGTGTCGTTACCTGCAGCCGTATGGCGCATCAGCTCCTACATTTTCAATGATCAACGTCAGCCATGTCGAACTGTTCAAGGTCCTCTCCGGGAATGTCAAACACACCATGACCATCGCCTCCGAGGCAACGGCTTGCGATATTACTACGCCGGTCGCGCGCGTTTGGTTGGACTGTCTAGTATCCGTTGGGTAGTGTCGGTGTTGACCGACACTAGTACTGAGGACAGCGGGTTGTCCTTCTTGATGCGTTAGCACTACGTTCACACAAGGGTATGTTTGTAATTGTATCCCGCTCTCTCTGACTTGACGCTTTTGCCAGAAGAAGACAAACCGGTTTCCCTCACAACTGCGCTACTGGTTCCATTTGTAGTCTGTACGCTCCGAGCACAACAATTACAATGTCCATCACACTACAACGCCCTCGCTTTGTTGCCTGGAGCCTTCATTTCATCAGAGACAAAACAGAAGCAGAACACGTGGTGCGTTTGGGCCATCGGCTTGTTGTTTTCTGGTCTACCGTCTGTGGTCCAATCTTGAAGCATATAAGAGCAGGGTGTGCTCCGGTTTTGCATCATAACTTAAACCACTTCCTCTCAAACTTCTCTCTCAAACCTTCACTCGCCTTGTCTCTGTCAGATGGCCACGACCGAGTATAATCTTCCTGTCGACGCTGGCGTCGCGGAACTCAATATCAGCAAGGAACTATGTAAGCCTCAGCTACGATTCTATATGATCCTAACTGTATGATCCAGACTGTGTCGCTGGCGCCGCTGTTGTCCCAGACCGTACCACTGGTGACGCCGCTGTCGTCCCAGGCTGTGCCAGTAAGGACATTGCTGGTACATGCTGCGGCAGTGAGGCCGATTTTGGCTCAGACTGCGCTAGTGCCGCAGAACACCCCTTGAGCGCAGCTCAAGACTCCACATCCGCGCTGATGAGAAACGTACACTTCTATCTTTGCACGATGCGGTACTATCTCGATATCAGCATGTCGAGTCTTATCAAAGCGCACACCTTCTGCTCTGCGGACGCCTAACTGAAGTGGCTGGTTCCCTTCTTATTTTTCTTCTTCCTGAAACCGATGTACGTTTTCTTGGAGACCGCAATTGGTGTCGTGCAGGACCGCGGTGACGATTTTGGCGGTGAGCATTGCTCACTCCGAGACTGACGCAGGCATCTCACCTGATCACCATCAGAAACCAAGGCAGTCTCTGCGCAATTCTCAGAGGAATACGAAAGGATCTACAAGGAGAGCTTTAAGGAGCGATTCGAGAGTCACTTCGCCAAGTGGAAGACGGAAGAATGGGACCCAATCGAGCTCTCACCCTACGACCAATGCCGTTTGATCGCTCATGTCGGTGAGTGTGAGCGTCGCCTTGCGTGCACAGACGCTTACACGGTGAGAATGCAGATGACGAGTCTTTCATGGCGCTGACCTACTGGCGGGTTCTGCAAAGTGAGCAGGGTCCGTGGGCTCAGCCGTCGGTCGAGCAGCTCTTCCAGCTGTCGACCATGTTTAGACTATTCCGGCAGTCTGACGGTAACAACAAAAGGTTCACTGAGGCGGTGGCTGTCGCGCGGCGTACACAAGAGCGATCTGAGGAGCAACTGGAGCTTTGGTCCACAGCGAAGGAAGACTAGCTCGGAGCACTCTTGTCATTTTTTGTCCCTGTAGTTAGTACTTTAGTAGTAAGCACCAGTACGCAGGGGCTGTGAACTGACGTGGGCGAGATGTGCAGGCAATTGTCAGGGCGAGGTCAGGACTCCATACTTCGCTGAACGTGAGACACCATTGTCTATATTGTCAGCCCATCCTGCTGCACGTCGAATCGAGAGCTCTTCGCCGAGACTATAAGTGGCTCCCTCTCCTGTCTTGAGGCGTACTCAAGAAGTAGTAAGTAGTCCATACACCAAGAAGCAGCACTACTTTAGCCGCCGCATCTGTTGTCCCTGAAAAATAATGACGTAGAGTCAAGACATGTGGTCGTAGCAGCCGTGGCATAGAAGCCAGCAACTATGCCCCCGACCTCTGATATCACGCGCACAGTGACAGAGCAGCAAGTCGACGACTCGTCTCTCTAAGTCCTGGGGACGGGCAACATGACCACATTGCAGCGCGTCATGCGGCAGCGCAGTGCCGTGAATCGAAGCCGCGAGCCTGCATTCCCCACAGCTTCTGTCGACCGCAGAACACATGGCCGCGATGCATGTGCCCGAGGGCGCACGGCCGCCCGTGCTCCCGCGCCCGAGTTAGCTCGAGGCCGCGGGCATGCCATGTCGGCAGCGAGGTCGTGCGGGTCGCCTGATCGGGGGCGGCCAGTCCAGGGCGGCCACGTGAATGGGACGGTCGTGTGCCGGGAGCGCACAGACGTCCCCCATAGGAGAGATCCTAGATTATATCGAGCATGCAATACATGGTATCAGACCAAGGCCGCGCTGTACTGCCAGCAATGCTAAATAGTATCCTACACCCGCGATACAGATGAGCAACTCACAGATATACACCCTTCCTTCTCTTCCATCCATTCACAGTTCTGTCCTGTCCTGTCCTGTCCGCCTGCACTCGCGCACCCGCACCTGCTATCATGACCGCGCGCTGCTCCCCTCTGCACGCTCCTTCTCTTTCCCCTTCTCCTTCTTATCCTGACTCGCCGCGTCGTCGAGGTACAGGTGGTTCTCCTCGATGTAGTCGACGACGGGGGCGGGGAGGAGGTAGCGCACGGACAGCCCGCGGCGGATACAGCCGCACCTTCGTCGAGGACACATCGTTCTGGATGAGCGGGCGGCACGAAGAAATGTTGTGCCGCCAGCGGGCGAGCGCCTCCGTCGCTTGGTCCATGTCGGAGCCCCGCGCTCCACGATGAACGTGCCGTACTTGCCTAGGATGTGGTCCAGCTACAGCCCGCGCGGGTCAGCGGGAGGCGGAGAAAGCGCCGGAACACACACGTCATTCTCGGACCAGACGCCCGGCTCGGACATCGTGCTGATGAGGTCAGAGCCTGCGAGGAGCACGACGCGGACGTGGCGGCCCTGCACGCCGCCAAGCACAGTGTTAATCTCGTACTCGAAGTGGTCGAGCACGACGGCCGTGCGCTGATACGACTGGAACGCCTCCCAGGGGTCGACCATGAGCCATGACGAGGTTTGCTCCGTCGCGAGCGTACACATGTTTACACTGCAATGGGGATATCGTCAGTATGCATGGAGATGTCGTGACGTCGGAAGCGGAAGCGGAACGAAAATTGGGTGGGCGGCGCGAACACGATGTGTGCAAGCGATGTCAGATAGCGCGCGACACCCCCGCGACACACAAAACGGTGCTGCAGATAGCAGAAATGAAAGGACATCTGCACATCGTCCCAGGAACTGTGCACCTCCACTTGGTTAAGCGCGGTCAGGGCCAAAAGCGGCGGCAGCAGCGCCGAGCTCGCTGCTGCGGATGCATCGCAGTCCACCTCCGGGCAGCAGATCGCCGAGAACAATGCAACCGCACTCACCGATGCTTCGAGTTGAGCAGGCCAGGCTTCTTGTACGCATCGCTGACGGGGCTCATGTAGCCGCCGAGGACTTCGAAATCTGTGTTCTGGCGGACGAAGTCGACGGCCATCTCGAACATGCGGAGGTGGAGGTAGGTGACGGGGCTGAAGGAGCCGCATGCGACGAGGACGATGGGCTGTTTTTCGGGGTGGCGCTGGACGAGGTTGAGCCTGTGTGGGGGAAGGCGTAGTTGGGCGGGCTGGTGAACGGGGAGGGGCCCTGTGCGGCCATGGCGGGCGCGGAAAATGTCTGCACAGCGAGAGAGCGGCGGGGAGACCGCAATGCGGCCAGAGGATAAATAGGAGGACACGGCGGAGTGGAAGAGAGTGACTAGGAGATGAGTCGAGCATATGGGCCCCGGCCGGGGGTCCGCTCGCCGCCATGCCTTCCACGCTTCCTTTCCATCCTCATCTCGCCGTTCACCGCGGTGCTCTCCCAATCCCGACATCTGCATCGCATACTCTCAGTGGTCACCTCAGGCTTCCAGTGTCCATTAATCTGCGCGAGCTTGAGCGGCGCAGTACGTCTGCGACAAACCACTGATCCCCTTGGTTCTGCTCACTACTATACGTCTGACTTGTCTCCCTACACAGTGGCTGTCTGCAGTTGGCACCCCCTAAGTATCACAGAGTCAACAATGAGCAAATGATGGAGATCTACAATGGGTCACTTATCCTCCATGGTATAATCGCCCATCCTTGATCTACCATTTGCGGAATCATAATTTGTGTCCGCCTAGCCCCGCCGTCTTTCACCTTCGCGTCCACGCTGACGACCGCTTCACGGCCCTCGTCAACGTCAATTCACTTCTTGCCAGAACGACATCTAGGAAACCAGCGCCCTTGAGCATCGCTTCAGCTCGATATATAGTATCCGGCCAGCCGCGCCATGATCACACCGTGCGCAAACGCGCAACTCGAGCGCTCCTCCTCCGACTCGGGGTCGACACTGTCAGTGTCAGCCTTCGGACATTGTGCGGGAATGTGCATGCCAGTAACATGCCATTAGGAGAATCGACCGGACTTCACGCAGGATATGCTCGGGCCTCGCGCCGCGCTCGCGCAGACCAGTTACTCCGACCGTCCTTTCGCCTCCACGGCCTGCGGTGTGGGTACTTACGAACGGTGCCGTCAATATCTAGTTTACGGCGTAGTAAGAAGGCGGTCGCGATCGCGAGTCACGGCCGACGAGATGATTGCAAGTGCACTTTCCCCGAAAGAGCGAAAAAAGCCTCCGAGCGAGTCCTACTGCCTGCGAGACCTGAAATTTGAAAATTCGCGACTTCCATCCTAGGCCCCCGTAGCAGCCGTAGCAACAGCACGAAGTTTCTTTTAACGTTCCTTACGATCTTCTTCCTCCCAGCCGCAACGTCCCTTACTTGGCTCACACGGCGCCCCTGCGTGCGCCGACCTTCGAAGAGGGCAGTAGGCACCACAAGATATTTAGATCAATTATATCATGTCTTGTGTGCCCGCGGACGTCGACAGCTCTCGACATCGCCGGTTATCTTGAACCCATTTTCCGCCCCACGGCCGTCGTTCCGATCAGGAGGAGACCCTTCATAAAATGTGCCCACGCTCAGCGCGCTCGAGCGTATCTCGCCTCGGTCGTCCACCGTCGCCGTCGGAATTTGCGCAGCGCAGCGCCCGCAGCGCAAAAGCCATCGTGGATCCCGAGGCTCACCAATCGCGCAAAACTGAATGTGTTACAGTGCCTCCCGGAGCCGCCGCACACGCCTCCCGATATTTATATCAGCACGTACTGTATATTCATACCGTATACACTGCCACTGGCGGCCACTCACATCCACAATCTCTCATGATGCATCAGTATCACCCCCTGGCCTGGCGCACCACTGCCGTGATGTCGCTGAGCCACAGTGCATCAGGATCACACCGGCATCAAACGGCGCTCTCGAGGCACAGCGAGGTGCTGATGGACACCCGAGTCGCGATGCCGGTCTCGATTTAGAGGTTTCTGGGTAATCGGGCGGTGCCGCCGACATCGAGCTCGTCAACATCGGGGCAGCGTCGGGGCAGCGTCGAGCGAGTCGTTCGCGAGGCGTGTACAGTATACAGCGATGCGGACATGCATGCGAAGCGGGTCGTAGCGACGGACGCGACCTTGGACGCAGAATCGCAGATATGAAATGCAATGCAAATTCGTCTATTTTGCTGAGCAGAGGGGTGGAGCGAAAACATATCAAATACCACTGCACGAGTGCACAGAGCAAGCGCAAGCACGATACATACGTTATGGAGACAGCGGGCGCCCACCCTGCCCACACCGGGCAGGGTGGACGGGGAGGTGTTTTGGGGAACTTGACAGCAAGACCGGGTTACCAGAAAGGCCCAAACATGTACACGAAGAGGAATAATAGACAGGATTAAGAGCGCCAAGATGCACAGACAGTGAACGTGAAGATAAGGAGCGTACGAGTGACGAGTGGGTATGATATGTGCTACGATGTGTTTCCAAGACTAAATGCAAAGCAAGAACTAACGATAGGAGATGAGGCCGGGTGGGCAGTGGGCAGCATAAGTCGGGGGGACATAGGTATAAAGACGAAAGCAAATGAAGGAGAAAAATGCTAGAAATGGCGCTCCATCCCGACATGGGAGAAGCGTTTTGGTATGCGCGGGGGCCGTCTCAGCAGACCTCGACCTCCCACTCACCACCACCGCCTGCTTGCGGCATGCTGCGCATCGCGATGCGCACCCGCTTGCGGCTACTCGCCGAGGGTTGCACCGGCGCAGAGCTGCCGAACGCCTGGCCAAGCACGCCGCCGGGCGCGAAGGCGCTCGAGAAGTCCATCGCGGGACGCGTCCAACCCCATGCCGATGGATAGTTCCGACAGAGAGCGCGCGTGCGAGCGGTGCGGGTGCTGCTGCGGCGAGCCAATCCCGAGGAAGGGGTCAGCGGGCGGCTGCGCGGGGAGCGTCCAGTCGAAGCTGTATGGCAGGGAGCCGGCGGCAGACGAGGCGGACGAGCCAAGCGAGGGCGTCGAGGCGGTCGACAATGTCGGCGACATGGACACAGGCGAGGACGATGACGAGGGCGAGGACGGGGTGTAGATGCGCACGCGAATTTTCCCGTCGGCCGCGGGCTCCGCATCAAAGGAGACGTCGAGCCCGTCGAGGCCGAGGCCGGCGCCCACGCCCGTATCGACGAACTCGAGTTTCCGGGGTCCGAACCTGCTCGGCGCGTGCATGCGCGTGGGAGAGTGCCTCGCGTCGCCGTCCATGTCGAAATCCATGTCGACCGCGTTGGCAGGCGTGCGCCAGTCGTAGTCGCCCATCGGGAAGCTGTGCCCAAAGTCGACCGAGGAGAACGAGTTCACCGGATGGTGCGAGAGCGGGAACGAGGCGTGCCCGTGCAGCGGGATGCCGGGCTGCGCCTGCGCCTGCGCCGAGACGGAGAAGATGGACGGCAGCGCGCAGAGGAGCACGAGCAGGCTGAGGCTCGCACTCGTGCGCGACTCGTTGCGCGCGTCGCTCTTCACGACCTGATTCTGGAACCGCGGGGGCGACATGGGCTCGGTCTTGATCACCGGGCGCCGGAGCGTTGGTGATTGCAGCTGCGGTGATTGCAACAGGTGCGACGCGAGGGCGGTTTCCCGTTGGGAGACTGCCGCAAGCTGCGCCCGGAGGCTCTCCACCTCGGATCGTAAGCGGTCCTCCTCCTCGCGTGAGGGTGACTGTCGCGAGGCCGGCGGAGTGGGCAGATTGGTCGCCAGAGCAAGCAACCGCGCGTTCTCCTGCTCAAGTTCCGCTACGCGGCTGCCATGGACAACGTAATGAGGCCGGGTAGGAGGCACAGACAACGACCGAGACTTACACCTCCATAAGCTCGAACTCCTCCCGTTTTCTCTGCCGACTGAGGAAGGCTGCTGCGCGATTCTTCACGAGGCGAGCCTCGCGCTTGCTGAGGCCCGTGACATCCGGCGGCACGAAGTCCTTGGTGCTGATGCCCGCTGCACCACGCAGCTTTTTGGCGGCGTTGGAGGTGCTTGGGGTGGGACTGGACGGGCGCTTGACGGCGGGGGCACCGGGGCTGAGAAGTAGGTCCGCGGAGGTGTTGAAGCGGTGCAGCAGCGGCGAGGAGGGCGGGGAGGTGGGGGAGATCGGGGGCATGTCGAAGAGCTGGTTGGTCGCGACGCAGAGCTGCGGGTCGGCGGCACCCGCGTAGGACTCTGCCTTGAGGACAGAGGCGACGGAGTGGTCCGAGTAGGGCGGGGAGGGGGCCTGGTAGGGCATGGAGAAGGTGTCGAGGTCGAGGGTGTCCCAGGGATCGGAGGGGGATATGGGGGACGAGAGCGGGGCGTCGGGGGAGATGATCTGGGACATTGTGAGCGAGAGCAGGCGGCGCTCTGGGGTGTCGGGATGGAAGGACATTTCTACGAGGGATTATATACGGAGAGTAGACTAGGTGTTTATTTTTATTTTTGGGATTATGGAGGTCTGGTGATGGATGCTGGAAGGTGGAAGAGCACAGAAAAAACCGAGCGGACTTATGTCGCTTCCTCGAACCTTCGCTTGCAGCGCGCCGTTCCCTCGCCTCGCCTCGCCGTCCCCTTATCTAATCACCCCTTGATCGCCTCGTCCCGCCTCGCTCCCCCTCCTTCCCCCCGCCTCCTCCCCCGCAATCACGCGCACCCCCTCCGAGTCGGGCCACAGAGCACCTGCACTCGAGGCCCCCTCTCGTGATGCCCCCGCCCTACATGCAGCCTAAGCTCCGAGGATCTGCCCCTGCACACTGGGGATGCTGCAGGCAGACGGCGAAGCGCGAAGCCCGCGGAGGTTTTAGTCCATTCTGCGTGGGTTACCAGGGACCCCAGAAGGAAGTATGCGTCGTACATTGTCGGAATATCGGGGTGACCTCGGATGCGCGACGACTTTGCAGGAGGCCTGCAGGAGGGAGGCAGGCGAGCCTGCAAGGCGCACTCTTCGATGTGCGCACGACCTCACCCTTGCGTGAGGACGAGTCGACCCCACAGTCAATATCCCCATGTGCCCCGTTTTGGGCGTACACATCGTCGAACGTACCTGTGCTGATCCTTCGACGCTCAGACGCAGTTGTGCGGCCCTGCGAGGCGGAGTACGGGTCGGCACGGTCCGCCGGATGCATATGCTTGGTCTCGAGTGCCATATGAACTGTTAGGTTGCCTGGTCGGGCAGAAAGTTCTCTGGAGGCATCGAAGCTTCATGCGACAGCGGGCCGCACCCGACAGGCTTTCGTGCCCTCCAGAGCCATGTCCAGGGAGGCGCTCGTTGGCCCCTTCATGTCTTCACGACACCTGAACACGAGGGTCAGAGACCGACCATGTGCAATTTATGAGCGCTCATCTGCACTCACCGACCTCACACTTGCGCACACCTCGCGCATCGCGCATCTCGAGGACAAAATTAGCTCTCTCTCGCCCTCGGAGATACCCATCATCCGAACAGACACCATCTCGCAGTGTATTGTCTGGAGAACGGGCTTTGTATGTGGACCCATTGATCAATCAGCGTCGAACCTCGAAACCAAACCAATCGCAACACCTCCCGAGGCAGAAGTTGAGCACTCGAAGAACAGCGTGCTTGATCCAGATCAGGCATCGAGAGCCATGAGACACGAGTCGGCATTGGAGAGGCTTGTCGAGCCCCCCGTTCGATGGGAAAGAAAATCTTGTTCGAGCCGGATCCACACTTGGCGGCGCGGTCGGACGTCATGAGGAGCTGCATGTGCACACGCGCACACCCGCGCGCATTCGGGATGCGAGTGCGCACCTCGAACACAACGCAGCCTATCAAGCGCTGCCGCCTACTGCGTCCTGTCCCGCGCAAAAATTAGCATGGGATAACGCTTTCAGCAATGCCGCCCGCCGCCCGAAGCTCTGGTACCCACCCCATTAGCTTAGCGCACCATATGACCGTCTTTGTCGAGAAATGGGCGCAACACAGCGCCCTGCGGGCACGAGCAGCGTGGCGCACATATCATGCGTCCTATACCCGCTGCGTGTCCTCGGGTGTCGGGGCGTGGCAGTCGGCTTCGGACCGTCGGAATGCGGAAGTGTGTAGCGTGGAAGCACTGTCTTCTGCGCGCGACTTACCTACAATGGGTGCGATTTCACTGATTCTGCGACGGTGGCGCTTCGGGGCGAGGCTCGCAAACCTTCACCCTCGTTGGTGCACTAGCAGATAAGATAGCAGATCGGTTCGGTGCGGCACCGCGATGCGTTTATCGCGAACGACGTGCTCCTAGGTGCACTGATGAGCGGCCCATCTAGCAGACAGACGTGTTAAGCGCACCTCAGCTTTTCTGATGTCTCGCAGCAAACACGAGCCCATCTCGGCGCGAGAGCCTGCCTCGTCGGAAAAACCTCGTCCTCCGACCCCTTTGGACTCGAAGAACTTCTGTAAAACTTGACCTTGGGAAAGCGCTGCAGTCCGCCATCCCCACTACGAGGCTCTGATGCCAACCGTAAATCTCTAACTATAGCCATATCAGACCGCATCCGCACCTATCTTGTATACAAATTGCTACACGTACCGAATGTGGGGCGATGGGCTGCGATTGAGTCCGCTGTGTGCCCTGAGACGGTCTGGCGGACTCGAACTTTCGGATCCTGAGGCGGCGATACTTGACGGGAGGACCACAGCGGCGGGTCGGGAGCATCAACGATCCGAGCCCCGTGCTCGTCTGACAGCCGGAGGGTGATGAGATGGTCGATTACGGACTACGAGAGTGCTTTCTCGATCATATAGACGAACGGGGCAACTCTTGGTCGGCGGCTGATACCCAAAGTCTAAGTCAATATTACCCGAAGGCCGCACGTCATGCGAGCCGTCGAGCGCAGAGCTACAACACCAGGCGGCTCGGCGTACCCGACGTGACCGGGGAGGATCAGACAGATGGACGTTCTGGAATGGCTTCTTTCCAATCGCATAGGATAGGCGAGGTCACTGACCCACAACGCTGCATACGTCCCGAGGCGGGGAAAACCACCAGTTCCTTGAAAACAGTCAGATGCGGAGGCAGATGACCAACCGTCGAAACACAAACCTTATGCTCGACTCTGAACACGGGCAAGATGGACAAGACAGTTTCCATATGGTGATCTACGAGGCGGGCTCCACGAGCAGCCCATCGGCTGTGTGAGAGTGCCTCGGTTAGTGTCGAGGCGCTGTGCGGGGAAATTTAATGAGAGTGAGAGCGCTACAATTGGCAGCGAGATGAAGAAGGCACAGGCAAAGCTTCTTCATCATTGAGTTGCCTAGTTTGGTATAGATTTCCGATTAGAAGCTATTACTCCCAGTCGAGGCAAAGGCTCTGGTACCTTTGTGGTGTAAAGGAAGTCGGCGTTCCTACTCTGTAAATGCGTGCGGGACCGTCCTCGGGCTACCACAAACACTCGCCAGCCCTGCTCGACTGTCAACGATGTTCAACCTCACCAACAACGAAGAACTCACCAATTTCAAAGTTCCCGACATCCGATGACCCTCGGCGTCCGCAAATCCCTCGATGAGTCCCATGGCTTATATTTTTACTCGTCGGAGAAACCTCGTCCCCCGTCACTGACGTCGTAGAAGCACTGCAGATGCGGATTCGTCAATAACGGCCTCCTCAACGAGATGCTATTGCTGCCGACGGAGATTCATTCCGCCGACCGCGCCTTTACCCCGCGTTTGCTCGACCAGGACGCGCGGGGAAAGCGAGGACAGATGGTGGGGTATTTGTGGGTTTGCACCGGATCTCATGCCGTGCGGGAGGCGTTTGAGAGCGGTAGGCACACCTACACAGTATCTCCGCCGGATAATCCGCAAGCATGTTGGGAGCGGGTGCAATGCGATGGAGGCATCTGGCAAGGAGGCCTTAGCAGAGTCTCTGCGGCGGTGCAACTTGGAGGCTCACCTTAACCCCCACTGCCACTCCTACATCAGAGACCGCAGCGCCAGACAATGAGTAGCTTGACAAGGTATATGCACCTGTGTGTTATCTGCTGATTAATGAGCTTTCAGTCCTCCATCGTAGGATGGACACGGCGTTCATGTTACTGAAGACAGTAATTGCCCATCCCCACAACTCAACTATGCAACTCTAATAGTTGAGTGAACTCAACATCGCTGCCCTCCCGCAGCGGCTGTTGTGCCCTGGTGTCGATCACTGCACACTAGCATGAATGGAGTTTGTAAGTCAAGAAACATCATGATGCAAAGCTTACTCACTAGGGTTAATATGGACTATTCAGTCATCAAGTTACTAAGTCGAGTTCGATGAGAGAATGACCCCCGAAAAGTCAATGTAACGAACTATGGATGGTGAAGTAGGCCAACACAGTCTTATGATATATGCTTATGCTGCGTGGAACAGCAATCCCATGTCACCAATGCCGACTAGCTTCGGCACTATGATCTATACAGTTTGCCAGGACCAAGGCAATCTCGTGTGCGGTAAGGCGGTGGATGACGTGGGTGAACCAGTGGGCATTCGGCGCCCAGGATCGCAGTGCGATCAAAATGTGCGAGCGAGGACCAGTAAGTTGCAATGCAATGAGGCTGCTGAAGACGTATTTGTGCGTCGAGGTATTTGACACGTTGATGATGAGATCGACCATCGAGACTCCAGGCAGCTCACGCCGACGAACCGAGTGAGCTAGACAAGAAACAGACTGCAACTGTTCTGTCGTGCTGAGTCAAGGCAATCGAAAACAAGCAGCTTAGAATGAAGACGAAGACGAAGATGATAGCGTGTAGGGAAAGGAACAGCTCGTCGTCGTGCTGCTGTCCTGCTGTCACTCCAGCCGCCACGGGGATTTCGGGCGGCGCCAATCGCGATCACATGCTGTGTGGCTGAGCGCACGTGCTGGAAGATCCGGCTATCGGGCACCCCGGCCGCAGTTGGAGTCGACGAACCCGTTACCAGATTTTCCATCCTGCTCCAGCATTAACATCAACAATGCTTTCTATCTCTCGGACCATTTCCTCAAATTTATGCTTGTCCGGTCCGTCTAAGGCTGTCCTAAGCCGCCTACGGAACGCGTCGACTTCCGCGCACACGAAACCTAGTGAGCCTGACCTCACGGCTGAGAGATCTTCTCTCATACCATCACAGAGTTTAACTGGGAGGCAAGTGCACCTATAGTTTATCTCTCCAAGCAAAACACAAACGACGCGGTGTAGGATTCCTTCGACCTTGAGAGCCAGTTGACTGAGGAAGAGGTTGCAATCAGGTGAGCGAGCCCTTGTTCCGAATATGCAACATGGCGCACCGCTCCTAACTAAGATTGAAGAGATGTAGCCAAGGGTTTTTGCCAGGCAAGATATGGACGCACTCTTGCTAAGCGGTCGTTTTCACATTCCCGATGGCACACAGGAATATCTTGCTCCAAGAGTCCTGGAAGCCTACCGCACTGAGAGTACGCTCACGACGCCCCTCACGTCTCTTCTTACGGTAATGACCCCTATGGAGTAGACTTCGACGATACCATCGTTCCCGCTATGGGCTCCCTGGGCCTCCTGGGACCGACGATCGACGGATATGGCTGCGCGGGAGTCAGTAATGTTGCATACGGTCTTATAGCTCGCGAGATCGAGCGGTACATCTTTGCTCCCACTCTTCGCTCACTGTGCGATTGCTGATTTTGCTCCGTGCCTTTACAGCGTGGACTCGGGTTACCGTTCCACAGCATCGGTGCAGTCGTCTCTCGTGATGCATCCCATACACGCCTTCGGTACGGATGCTCAGAAGGCGAGATACTTGCCTGCGCTTGGTGAGTGTGGTCACGATGGGTGGTCGAGCATGTGATGCGACGGTCTCGTCACAGCGAAGGGCGAACTACTCGGATGTTTTGTAGGTTTTCTTTTTGAGACAGACTTCGAAGAGCCTGAGCGTCCCGCATCAGGGCTTGACAGAACCAAACCATGGATCCGACCCTGCAGGCATGGACACGACAGCAGAAGAGACAGACGGCGGCTTTATCATCAACGGTAGCAAGACATGGATATCGAACGCCTCTGTCGCGTGAGCACCTTTAGTTCACACAAACCTTTGTGCACTGATTTCGGCTTCAGGGACGTGCACATTATCTGGGCACGCTGCAAATGGGATGGGAAAGTACGCGGTTTTATTCTTGACAAGGTTAGCCGACAATCTATCTGGGCGCGACATTCTCATGAACGCCGGGCTTTGTTATACTAGGGGCTTCCCGGCCTCACCGCAGAGAAAATTGCCAACAAAGTCGCTCTCCGTGTCTCGACCACAGGCACCATCTTCCTCGACAGTGTCAAAGTCTCCCACGAAGCGCTCCTACCCAAGGCCGTCGGTCTTAGCGCAGCATTCTCATGCCTCAACTCCGCCCGGTACGCACACCCTCCCGATGGCACCTCTACATCTCACTCAAAATTCTGGATGCTAGATACGGCATTTCGTGGGGTGTCATGGGTGCTCTCGAGGACTGTCTCTCGCGTGCGCGGACGTACGCACTCGAGCGCCACCAGTTCAATCGTCCGCTCGCCTCTTTCCAGCTCGTGCAACGCAAGCTCGTTGGTGCACAGACGGAGGTCGCGCTGGGTCTGCAGGCAAGCCTGCGCGTCGGTCGCCTGAAGGATGAAGGGAGGCTTGCACCTGAAATGATCAGCGTCGTGAAGCGCAACAACTGTGGAAAAGCTCTCGAGCACGCTCGTGCATTGCTGGACATATTTGGAGGCAATGCGGCGGCCGACGAGTATGCGGTGGGACGGCATGTGGCGAATCTGCAGGTCACGAATACATACGAAGGTGTGTTTTAAGGCCTTTCTCGAATAGCTCGCCTTGATTTGACGACATGCTGCGTTGTTCCCGGGGGCACAGGTACACATGTGAGTCAGCACCTTTTAAACGAGGTTTGAAGTTCATTTGTGGCATTTGTAGGACATTCATACCCTCATCCTTGGTAAGGCGATGACGGGCTGCCAGGCTTTCGCGAGCTGAACGAATTGCCCGCGAATGGAGCGACGACGACCCCTCTACGCACGGATGACACCGAACACCTGCTGTTTTCGTGACCCATCGGTCGTTTTGCACGTTGACTTCATTTATGCGAATCTGGGTCATGAACCGGCACTATATAGCATTCTAACGACTATCGCAAATAAAGCCTGTCAGTATTGTATTCATCGAACTGTGACGGCCGAAGCGGCGGCGGCTGTCCGGCGTACGCGGCCGATGTCCGCTCGTTCATTGAACGACGTCCACCTTTGTTTGTTCTCCATGTCGTCCGCAGATTGCTATCAATATGCTCGAGTCTAGTAAGTAACAGCGATCTTCTGGCGCAATGGCGAAGCGGCCGAGGGCCCAGGCTCTCATGACCCTCAGGCTGGTTTCAATTTTGTCTAGTGCGTCATCCTGCCTGTTCATCGTTCATATGTAGCACATACTCATAGCGCTAACAGGACTATAGCCGCTATTTCACAGTCGTCTGAATATACGCACTCTGTGTGTCGTCCTCGACGCTTGAGATATTACCGGGCCAACGTCTGTTGTCGCCGGACCAAAGTCTGTTGTCGCCGGGCCAAAGTCTGTTGTCCTTGCTCTTCCTCGTCGCTGGGCCCGTCATCGAAAGTTTGAGTCCATCGGTCCAATTCAAAATGGGCTATATATTTCCGCAGGCTGCACTCGTCGTGTCTCAACATCCTTGTTCTAAACCCCCATTTCACACACATCTCACACCGTATCATGCTTTTCCAAGCTCTCTCCCTGAAGTCCAAGATGCTCAGGAAGTGCAAGGCTTCGCAGCCGCCCCACTCCAGGACATTCGAGAAGGAGCTACACCTTCGTCTCGGTGCCCTCGCGCCTCAGAATAGCTCCCCTAGCGCGTATCTTGCCTTCAAAGGTTACAGCGCCATCGGTGAGCAAATCCTTCGTTGACATTCGCTCCAATATTTATTTCGTTTTTGTGATACAGAGCGAGTACGCCGCCTCGTCCGTGGCGCTCAGCCAAAGAAGCAGTCCGCTAAAACCCCTCCTCCCTCTCGCCAGCCGTCTCTCATCATCCCGACGATCGTCGTCACGCGACCAGTCAAGGAGCGCAAGCGTGTCAAGTCGAAGAAGGCGACGAAGCCCGACAACCGCCTCTTGTGTACGCCGAAGGTCAACTCGCGCGGCCGCCTCCCGGAAGCTCCCCTCCCGCCGCCGAAGCCGCAGCCGACCGGCCCTCTGCCTGCGATTCCTTCGTCTAACTCCGACCTCGCCTTCTACGCCAATTACTACAAGGATTGGATCATGCCTTCCTTCGACGGTTCAGAGGTCATGGAGGTCAGCAGGAGCAGAGATGACACCGTCGGGATCTTGAACATCCTGGAGGAGGAGGAGCTCGTGCTCCTCAATTGAGGGGCTGGGCCGGAGCGTCCGCGCGCGTATGCGGACGCTCGGGGAAGGAAGACGATAGCCTTCCCGCAGAAGTCAGTTCTCACTCTTTCGTTTCCTCGCACGATCTGACAGGCTCTCCCAATTAGAAACCAGAAAATCCAAATCCAAAAACAAAAAAAAACTTCCAAAAAATGAACTTCAACTTCTGTGCGCGGCGTTGTCAAAAATTTCGTTTGGCGATGTAATGCGCAGCTGTTTCGGATCACATTTCGGTGAGTTTCTGTCTACCTTCGCCTCTATCTCGAGACTCAGCGGTTTGTGTGCGTTAGGGATGCGCGGCGGCGGTCGAAGTGTCAAATCGTGCGCGAAACTTGTACTCAGAGTTTGACGCGGTCGGCCGGGGCCGTGTCAGGGATTTCGAGCTGCAAAGTGTAGCGCAGCGGGGCTCGCTTTGCGTCGGGGTAAGCACATCTCATTCAATTACAGTGCGACACGGGTCTGACAGAGCTGCAGGCCACCTCCCGACTTGCGAAGCAAGGCCTCAAACCATGTGTCTCAGGACCTGCGACCTGAATTGGCGGTCAGGTTAGCACTCACTATCTTCTTTCTTGTTGGATTTTGCGCCTGACCACATGTCGTTATAGGTCGTGCGCACGTTAGCGAGTCGTCAGCTGCAGTGGCGGGCTGTAGTCTAGCTGTTTCGCTCGGCGCCTCCCAGCAATCCTCAACGCACCTCTCGGTAAGTCTTCACGCCTACCATTACCTCCGCTTCGCCCTTATTGCGCCCTGCCAAGCCTTCGACGTGTCAAAGACGAAGACCAGATCATGCGTGAACCTTACGCTCGAAACTCCCGGGGCGGTCGGCTGGGGCCGTGTCTGGGTTCTGGGTTGCGGGTGTAGCGCAGCGGGGTCTACTTCAAAACCGGGTAAGCATCGTCGCGGCACTTGTTCATGCGGGCCTGTCTGAAGATACCGTATTTCAGACGTGAAGACCTTGGACGATGTCTGTTGTACGAAGGTGAGTGGCTGTCCTTCACTTTGCGTCTAGGTCCCGGGCACGCTGTGCGCCACACCGGCTCCGGTCAGTAATTTTCGCATCGTTGCGTCCTCCACTCTTCTGACAGCTTGCTACAGCGATGCGGGCTTCGTCAAGACGTCGAGAATCAAGAGCCCCCATTCAGGAGCCGGTGAAAGCGGCTTGCGCCTGGTATCTGCGGGCTGTCGACCGGGGGCAGTCTGCAGGTCCTCAGTTACAAGTCGGGCACGGCGCTCCGCCTCGGAGAGGCGGGTAAGTGCTATTTCTTCAGGGGCTTTCTGGAGCTAACAAGTACCATATACCGTCGTCTTCCCCATTCTAGCGTGGCCCGGGTCGTGAAGCATGTTTCTTTGCTTCGCGACCCTGCGGGCTTTGTAGGCTTTGATACAATAGCAGATGTGAAGCGAGGCGGTAGTCGCAGAAAACAACAACAATTGTGCAGGAGTATATGCCACATTTCCCACCTGTCACCATTTTGTTGCATTTACAGGCCTCTGAAATCGAGTTGTGCTCTTAAGTCAGTTTTTGGCCTGCGGCTATTCAAAATAATGCTCACCGAGATTGGGCACGAGCATGACGAGTTAGCGGTGAGGGTCGTCGATCGATAAGGAGATGAAAGGCTAGCGATGAGAAGTCAGTTGCCACAGGAGAATGGAAACGACGAAAACATGAGCTGAGCAGCCGCAGCTCCAAAGACACACAGACACAATTGGAAGTGTTGTATATAGCCACAGCAATGCTATGACAGCAGTTGCAGTCGTTATTCATGAGCGGCATTGAGAACAGTGCCCTGCCCTGAAAAGGTGTGGTGATCGCACGTCGACGCACGAGGCAGAGATCCGCAAGATTTCATTGTTGTTCTGACATCGTTCATATGAGGCGAGCAAAGGGGGGGGGGGGATGGGACTGGTGGGCTCGTGAGTTCGATTTGAGCCCATCCAGACTCGCTCGACCACGCAAAGAACTCACCTGGTTCGATGTCCAATCTTCATCATCTCAGAAGACTATCAGAATTCTGCAGTAAACGCGCTCGCCTCGAACCTACTAGACAGCAAACGTCGTAAATGTGCTTGATACAGAGGGCTGACTCGTATGAGTAGCTTAAAGCGAGCTCGAGGCGCCGCGCGCCTTTCAGTTGGCCGGAGAGAACGTCAGCACGAAGACGAGTGCTTTCGGCAAAGTGACTCCGGAGGCAACCGGGTCCGGCGACACCGACACTGACACACCGACTCGGACGACTAGCACGCCCCATACAGCTCTATGAACACTCTCGCTAATCACTTTCATCCTGCTTGGTCTTGCAGTACGTATGCCAGATGCCAGTTGCCAGTGTTGTCAGCAATTTGAATCAATCAGCTTAATGGTTGCATCATCCGACCGGGCCAACCTTGGGCCCACATCCGGCGGCTCAGTCCCAGAGTTTATTGAAGTTAGTCTCCCCGCCTTGAATTCTTGTCACCCGGCTCTAATATCACTCACTCCAGTGACTCAACACCGGCGACAGGTTGACCGGTATAAAGGTCATAGTCAAGATGGCCGTCGCTATTAACTTCCCCCCCTCAACCCATCAACATCTACAAAATGTCCGCTTCCACCTCCGCGCTCTTCCAACCCATCTCGGTCGGGGATGTCACGCTGCAGCATCGGATTGTCATGGCTCACCTCACCCGCTTCAGGGCAAGCGACGAGCACGTCATGGGCGAACTCAACCATGAATACTACGAACAGCGCGCCAGTGCACCGGGGACCCTCATCGTCACAGAAGCTACCTTCATCGCTGCTGAAGCAGGCGGCTACAAGAACGCGCCTGGTATCTGGACGGAGGAGCAGATTGCAGGGTGGAAGACGGTGTGTAGTATATTCGTTTTCTGCCGATCTGTTTTGCTCACAGTGCGGCATAGATCGTTGACACTGTCCACGTAAAAGGCTCTTTCATCTACCTGCAACTATGGGCACTCGGTGCAGCTGGCAAGAAGGAGGTTCTTGCAGAGGAGGGTAGTCATCCCTACACCGGCGCCGGCGACAAGGTCTTCGAACCGTTCACCGAGCCCCCTCGCCCGATGACCGTCGAAGAGATCCACCAATTTACTGAATTGTACGCCACCGCTGCCCGCAACGCCGTCGAGAAGGCTGGATTCGACGGTGTCGAAATCCACATGGCGAACGGGTACCTGCTCGACCAGTTCCTGCAGACCAATACAAACAACCGCACGGACGCGTATGGAGGCAGTGTCGAGAACCGTATCAGGTTCCCGTTGGCAGCGCTGGACGCTGTAGTGGCTGCCGTTGGCGCGGAGAAGGCGGCGCTCCGCATCAGTCCTTGGTCTGAGTTCCAAGGTACGTCTTACAGCGCATTTTCTGTCGATCCAGATATTGACGCTGAGTGCAGGCATGCGCATGGATGATCCCATCCCGACTTTCAGCGCTCTGGTACAGCGTGTGCGCGACACACACCCTGACCTGTCTTACATTCACGTTATCGAACCCCGCGTTGACGGCAACGACCTGCGCGAGCATGTTGAAGGCGAAGCGGCTGAGTCCAATGACTTTGTACGGTCCATCTGGGGTGACCGGCGCATCATTTCGGCCGGTGCGTTCACCCGCGCATCCGGCATCGAGGATGCGGGAAAGACAGGCGATCTTTTTGCATACGGCCGATCGTTCACCGCAAACGTGAGTGACCTTAGCACCTCTCACCGAACAGATCGCTCAATGTGTTCTCTCAGCCTGATCTCGTTCGCCGCTTGAAGGAGGATTTGCCCCTCAATGTCGCCGAACGCGAGACGTACTACACATCCGGCCCCGTCGGGTATACAGACTACCCATTCGCACCCGAGGCGGCGACCTTCGAGGCTGCACCCGAGGATGAGCCCGCATCACACGCGTCTTCCATTTCGGAGAACACGGCGATATCGGAGGACCATTCCATGAAGGCGAAGATACGATCGCAATCTCAGCGACGCCGGCGTTCTGTGCTGAAGGCGGTGCTGGATGTGGTGGTGTCTTTGATCAAGGAGGCGCCATTCAGCCCCGCACGGAAGATCCATGCTTTGCAGGCGGTGCAGGCATAGAAGGAACACGGACCTATTGTGTGAGGGTTGTTATACCTCTCTATCGATTCTCGCGCCTCAACATAGATGTAACATAAATCACGTAGTAGCCAGTCCACTTAGACATTATATGACTGTAACAAATACTGTACTTAAGTACTTCACTCAATGGACCATAATTTTGCCTTCGTTTCTCGCTCGCGGGTGCCGGGCCTCGGCCCTCGGAGCGAAAGCCGGAGTAGCCGGCGTTGCGGCGTCGAACTTCCCGCCGCCACCTGAACGCAAGCAAGCCTTTACAGCCCGCCGCTTGCACTGTCCGCCACTTCTATGCGCACGTTTGCTCAGCATAAGTATCCTAGACTGGCTGCACTCAGAAACTCCCGGCTGCCGACCATGTGCGCTGCCGAACCGCACTGTCACTCGAGACGAATCAAGCAGCGGACCGTATCGCCCATACACCATGTGCTCCCTCTTGCTTCCGTGCCCCCATCTCCTCCAGCTCTAGCGCACTGCCATGGGCTCTTTCAACGGCCTGATCTGCTTCACGAACTGTCTCCTGCCGCTCGAGGATGGCAGTCTCGTCGAGAAGGACCTCTGGATTGACGAGCGAAGAGGTGTGCTGCTAGACAGCCAGGTAAAGAGTTTCATTCTTCCACAGCGCTTGATCTCTGCTGACGTGGAGGGCTAGAAAACATTTTTCGAGAGAAAAGAGCGGCCGGCGAGGATCATAGATTTACAGGGGAACATCCTAAGGTATGCCTTCGTGTGCTTTCGATCGGAATCGCAGAAAGCTCAGACATATCGGTACAAAAGCCCCGGTTTCCTCGACATCCAAATCAACGGCGCATATGGATTTGACTTCTCTGTGTTCGAGGGCGCGGATGCCTACCGCAAGGGCTTGAACACCGTCGCGGAGAAGATCGTCGAAACGGGAGTCACTTCGTGAGCCAGCTTTCCCGTGCCTACAGCCTTCCGCTCATCGACTTCCTAGTCTTGTACCCACCTTGATCGTACGTGCCAGATGACCCGTTGGCTCCTCCATAATCTCTGACTTGCCCTACAGACCCAAGAAAGATCCCTTTATCCTACCATCCTGCCCCTCCTGCGCCCCTTCACCCACCCGCACGGCGCGACCATACTTGGCTGGCATGCTGAAGGCCCTTTCCTGCAGCTCGCCAAGCGCGGTGCGCACGCGCCAGCGTTCCTCAAATCCGCGTCGTCCGGCTTCGCGTCCTTCGAGGATATGTACGGCGCGGCGAACCTAGCTTACGCGGAGGACTGGCTCATGGATGATGGCGGCCTGGCGGCAGGCGTGCGAATTGTCACAGCGGCGCCGGAGATCGAGGGCGTCATGGACGCGGTGAAGCCGCTCGTCGAGCGCGGCGTCGTGTTCTCCATCGGGCACAGGTGCGCTGCGTTCCCGAGTATAAGCGCTTGGGATTGCTGTTGCTGACAATTTCTTGCACGTATAGCATCGCGACGACCGACATTGCTGCAGCAGCTGTGCTCCGCGGCGCTCGGCTCATCACCCACCTCTTCAACGCGATGCCGCAGCTGCACCACCGCGACCCGTCCATCATCGGCCTGCTTGGAGCGTCTCCGCACATCGCTCTTTCAACCACGCCCGTGGCGTCGCCAGCGTACACGCCCGCCGAGCGCCCGACGCGCGATTTCGCGAAGCCGCAGAGCGAGGCGTTCGACGAGCACGAGACGCCGCCGCAGACGCCCGTACTCGCAGCGACGCACGGAGCAGGGCGAGTGCACGGGATGCATCTCGAGCGCGGGAAGGTCGCCGAGGGCCCGTTTGAGCGGCCATTTTATGAGCTGATTGTGGATGGCATACATTCGCATCCGAACTCTGTGCGGGTGGGTTGCGTGTGGTCTCTTTGACTTGCGCGGTGCATGGCTGACGGGTTGGTCATGTAGCTGGCGTATAATGCGTATCCGGAGGGATGCATTCTCATCACAGACGGTGCGCATATAGTCGTGCCACTGTTTGTGAGGCTGTCTGACACGCACACAGCCATGAAGATTCTCGACCCGCATCTCAAAGACGGCGTACATGAGTGGCGCGACGGCAAGCGCTTCGTGAAGGAAGGTGTCAAGTTGTACCTTGAGGGTACAGACACACTCGCTGGCAGGTCTGTGTCCTTGCCTCTGGAGCCACTCGACTGCACTTCTAATTTGTTGCTGAATCGATAGCGTCGTCACGCTCGACACGTGCGTGCGCAACTTTTCGAGTTTCACTGGCTGCTCGCTCGGCGAGGCGATCCAGTGCGCGACCCTCAACCCCGCGAAGTCAGCCTTTTCGTTTACGTCTCGTCCCGCTGACCATGACGACGTGAGCTCTTTTCGCTAGGTGCCTGGGCATTGAGAATCGGAAGGGTACTCTGCGACCCGGCGCAGATGCCGACCTCGTCGTACTCGATCGCAAGGGCAACGTTCTCAGCACTTGGGTCTCTGGCAAGGAGGTATGGAGGAAGACGTAGAGAGCGAGAGAGTGTGATCTGTGATGAATAAAGAGAAGGTGCAAGCGTATGGCTGACTATGTCGTCTAGGTAGCGTCGCTTGGTGTAATTTCATAGGTATCAGAGCGTCGGCCAATATAGGATTTTGAGCATTCGCACAATTATCGAATTTGTTCATGACCATCAGGCTAAATTGAAATCGTCGTACCAACCGAACGCGCAGCAGGGCCCACTAGACACCTTGCACTTGGCCAGCTAAAAAGCGCTGGCCCAAGCTCAAGATGCCCAGTGAGCCCCACCACTTGCGAGACCTCCCGAGCGCCAGCGCAAGGCGCCCAGGAGACCCCGCTACTATCTACTATGGAGAACCGAGACATCGCAGTAACCTATCTACTATGGAGAACCGAGGCATCGCAGTAACCTATCTACTATGGAAAACCGAGACATCGCAGTAACCAATCCAGTCCGTATCCTATGTGTGCAGCCAATGTCTGCGTACGTATTTTTGTATTTTATGTGGCGAATCGCGCCCAGACCAATCACCGAGAAAGTCTGCCAGAGGCGCAGCACGAGTCCATCGCCGAGAAAGTCTGCCGGAGGCGCAGCACGAAACAAATCGCCGAGAAAGTCTGCCGGAGGCGCAGCACGAAGCCAGTCACCGAGAACTCTGCCAGAGGCGCAGCACGAAACCATCATGCGTAACCGTAATCTAGCGCAGTATCAGCCAATCCAAGCCTGCAACCAGTCCAATATCAAGTCAGCAAGGCAGTCAGACCAGGCTAGAGTGCGGCGACTTACCATCAGTCCGTCCCGCGACTCCCCCCAGCCAGCGAGAGTACAACCCGTCGCTTGACTCCGCCAAGTCCTGGTGCCGACAAGACCTAGCCTCGTCTCGCTCAAGACAGACCCCGCCCTCCGCCACCTCCACGATGCGTCCATCGCGCTCCTAACCCCCCGCGCCGCACACCCCCTGCTTACCGCCCCGACCGACCCGCAAGCCAGTCGCGTGAACCATCGAACTGGCCTACGAATCAATCAGTGCGTCAGTGTGCCCGCGCCTGAGCCCGTCAGAACAGGTGCAACCTTATAAACCGGGTATCCGCGACATCGCATCCCGCCCAGCCCGGGCCCCCAGCCCGAACCGAACTTTCCGCGCGCCCTTCAGCCCGGCGTGCACCTGCCTACCCGCGACGACGCGCGCGCGCCTCACGCTCCCGAGACTGGGCCGACACGGCCTGCATGCCGTCCAGTCTGCACGTGGGAATCAGCGCGCGCGTGCCACCTTCCCCGAATCCCACAGCCCGCTCAAAACTACGACTCAGGCGGCAGGTCGCTACTACCCGCAAGTGTCACAGCTCGATCGTGCCGTCAGGAGCGGGACGGGCGGACCCCCCAGGCTCGACTCGCCTCCGCCCAGCCTTAGTGAACGGTCGCGCGAACACTAGTAGCCGGCCAGGCTGCTGCAAGGTCTGTCTCACCCGGAGCGCCCTCAGAGCTCCCCCGAAGGCGGCCCCGCCGTCGCGGGACCGCCTAGTCCTCCTCGGCCGGGCCAAGGACCGCCACGTGGCCCGCCGCGGAGTCGTAGAGTAGTTGCTGGAAGGCCTCGTCGACGTTGCCCATGACATCGAAGATGCCGACCGTCAACGCGAAGCCTTTGATCTGTTGGTCGGGGTGACCACTCAGGTCCTTGAGTAGCGGCGAGTCGGGGTCGTTAGACTCGCCGTCGCTGCCCTCGTCAGTGGAGAGGGAGGGGCAGCTGGCCCAGGCAATGTCGCTGGGCTCGGGTGGGGTGAGAAGCTTGTCGATTTCGTCGTAGAGGCGCTCTTGCTCGGGTGACTGGAGCACGATCGAGTCGTCCTGGGGAAGGCGGCGCATGAGGGCTGCGTCGCGGGCGCCGCGCAGACCGCGGGTGGAACGGACGCGGTGCTGGCGGCGGATGGGACGGAACTCGGGGTCGGAGGCCTCGGGGGGAGTGACGTATATCCAGGGCGCAGTGATCGTGGGCGCTCTGGAGGGGGGAGGGGCTGCCGTCCAGGCGGGGGGCGTAGTCGGCTTGGACTCGACAAACCAGTGCAGTTTGTCTGGCAGCTCGTTGGTCAGCGCCGCACGAGAGGGTAAAAGGAAGGGATTACTAACCTAGGGCCGAAAACGCCACGTAACGGACTTCGCCTGTGAGGGAAAACTTCGCGGGCTTAATGGATTGGAGACGTCGGACGAGGCGGCGGCGGAACGTCTTGGATCCCGGCGGACAGTAGTCCATTTGAAACTTGGTGGGATTGCAGAGGAGGTTGTATGCGCCCGCGGAAACAGGTGCGAAAGTAGAGGAAGACATGTGAAAAGAGTAGAAGTGGGGTGTAAGGCGAATGAGTAGCTGGAGCTGGGAGTACTAGGGTGGTGGTGGCTTCTTAAATGCCAGGATTCGAGACGGAACTGAGCCACGATAAGACAGGAGAACGAGCACGTAGACATAGTCGAGGTCTGCCAGACTCGAATGCTAGCTCCCCGGTGTTGCAAAAAAAACCACCGGAGATTATAGTCAAAAAAATTTAACTCGCCAATTTCTCGCGACACTGAGATTCCGTGGCCTTCAAAAGCGAGAGCCAGAAGACTCAATTCGCTGGAGAATTTCCGCGTCGGAAACAACCAAGATTTGGTCGAGCAGCAACGCGTCCAGAGCAGAGCCCAAGACAAAGGCAGTCACTATTTTGACCATAGCCACCACCTAGACCTTCTCGAGGGCGTTTCGAACTACTGGGTATCATGAGCATATGATGTTGGGCTAGCTGGAGACGATATTCACATGATTGAGAGCCATGATGGGCTATAGATAGATCTTAGAGCTGGTCAAGAGCAGTATCCACGTGAATATCTGAGCGAAAAGCCAGTCGAGATCTCAAGACGAACAGTGGACTCGGAGGAGGTCAAGTTGTTGTTCCGCCGGACCGCCGCGAGACACGGCGGGCATGTCGGACGACCACCGGCATTTGCCGACCTGTCCCGGCACGTGCGCTAGTCGTCGGTCGCCCTCCTCGTCGGAGTCCTCGAGGATGAACCTCACGCGCACCGTGACGCAGAGCAAGTAGACCCGATGAGAATACTTCCAACGAGGGAATTAGGGCCCGCGGTGCACTGCAGGAATCTAAGCCTTCAAGTCTTCAGGCTTCAAGCCAGCGCCTCTGTCGACTCCGAGTCGGAATGTCTACTTGTTTCATTTAATGACCTGCCTTTGTGCGTCACTCATGGCCTCCAAGCATCCTTTACTGCGCGACCATCTACCATGGACCCTCCTTTTCCTTGCCTCCCCGCACCCTACGCCGAAAGCCCGAACGAGTCTGAACAGGAGCAGGACGCATGGGAAGCCGCCATCGGCGCATTCGTGACACACGTCGTCCTTTACAAGCTCTCGTCCGAGACGACTCCCGCGCAGCTCTTCGCGCTCTTTGATGCGCCAGAGCACCAGCCGTTGCTGTTTTACTATGCATGCGCTGACCTGCTAAGCGCGACGCGCGAGTACAGCGATGCGGGGGAGCACATTGCGCTCATCGCAGCGCTCTTTGAGCTCCTGAAGGAGGAGGGTCTCAGACGCGACGATGCTGACGGCCTCGGCGCGTTTGGGAATGCGGTCGTCTTCCCAACGTTGCGTCAATTAGTGTCGTGCGCATCACTCTTTATATCTGTTTTGTGTGCTGACGAGCTCGGCGAAGCGACGTCCCCGCGCCCCCCGGGTACAAGTTGGATACGGTCGCACACATTCTCGTCCCGGACCCGGAATATGTCGAAGCCGACTCCTCCCTTTGCGACCTCGCACAGTACGCGCGCGAGCGCGAGGGGTTGCTGCGCCTCTGGTCGCTCATCGCGCGCCTCGAAGCAGACAGTATCCTCGGCGATCCCGGCAATATGTCGCTGCTTTTCCACCAGGGGTCGGTGCTGCTGCTAGCACTCGCGGACCCGGTGCAGCGCGGCGTGTGGGAGACTCTCTGGGCTGCGGTGCTCCGCTGTGAGGAGGAAATGGCGTACGGTACTTGGGGAGCAGGCTCGGAGTATCTGGGCCCCTTCAAGAATGCGGCACGGCAGATCGTGCGGGATGAGAGGGCGCCGATGGAATGGCGTGGTCGGTTTGGGGTGTGTTCGGCTTGCTACTGGCTTGCTCTTCGTGACCGTTATTTTACTGATCACTCGCTTAGCTTATTCTGGATGAGCTCGAGAAGCAGAGGTGGTTTCAATTATCAATACCAATGCACGGGCATGCTGACCTGAGTTCTTCTGGCAGACAAGTCTAACGCTCGCACGAATGCTCTACGATCTATGTAACTAAAAATACAGCAGCAATACAAATGGCCAAACGGCAGATATCTGACACAACGCGCGATACAAATCGACACGTAGATAACTAGAACCCCAGAGTAGAATGCGATGTATCCAATACGGAGAGTAATAAGTCAAGATGGCGCAGCAAAGGATAGGATGTAAGGACTGTGGAGGAAGGCGAAAGGGGATAGCGCGGACGTCGACACACCTGCAGGACAGGGTGGAATGTGAAACCGAGCCGTATATACAGCCCGCGGGGCGTGTGGTAACAAAAGAATGGAAAATCCCGGAGCGGGAGAGGAGAATATGGCCAAGGGCAGGCGCATGTCCGTTTTGAGAGTAGGGGAGTAGGCTGAAGTGCCCGATATCCTACGCCGCAGGCGTGGATGTGGGCACGGCGATCTCTGTGAACCATGCCGGTCGGCTGATAGTGGTAGTAGAGGGTTGGGCGGGGAGTACGGGCGCAACAGCAGCCTTGTACTGCTGAAGAGCGCTGATGAGGGAGTCGACGAGAGAGTCCAGAGGGTCTGTAGTAGACACCAGGTCGATGATCGAGTTGGACTCGTCAGTGGATGCTACAGGACCCTGCAGGTGGGTTAGAAAATATGTAAACACATAGAACGTGGATGGAGCTTACCACGACCGCGTCCCGGCAAACTTCTCCAATGCAATAGCGCCTGCACACCTCTCCGATGCAGTAGCGCTTGATTTCTGGGGTTGGGGCAGCATATGCAGCGGGGATCACTGATACCCATGAGCAAGCCGCCGAAGTAGAAGCGAGAGACGGAGGACTCACCCGAGAACACCAGCGCGAAAAGAGCGAAAAGGAAAGCGACAGCCGAACGCATCTTGGGCAAGAGAGAATAGATTAGGGTTGATGGAGGGGCGCGAGGGCGAGGGGCAAGGCTATAAGAGCTAGCGAAGAAGGGATGCGTTGTAGTGTGCTGAGTGTTGTAAAGTTGTTCAGCGAAGAACAAGGCGCAGAACTGCACTGGCCTTCACAACGTCCATCATCGTCTTTATACATGGCAGTCACGCCGGGCACCCAGCGATACGGTGCTGAAAGCAGAGTCCCGAAACGGAAGGTCGAAAGGGAGATGAGTGCAACGTCAGCGCCGTGGTAAATATCTTCGGCAGGAAAGCGCCGCGTCCAGGGCCAGGGTAGCCATCTGTGCCTGCGCCCGAAATGGACGTTCCTTTGACTGGGAGCCTCGCCCGATCGTTGACTTTGCTGCGCCTGGACTGTGGGCGCGCGGCGGTGGGAGCAAACTACAAGGCCTCCCTTTTCCGGACGCGCGTCTCGAGCACCTGCCTTATAGAGAAGAAGGGCAGTCGCTACATCAGCAAAATCGAAATATTTTTATGTAGCATTATAATCGATTATAATGACCATAATCCGACCTTTCGCTGAAATGCGCTAAAATCCGGGAGGGGGCATTATAACCCATTATCACAAAGCTCTTTTGGTTGTGATTCGGCCGCCCTGGTTATGAAACGGCGCCCTGATCATAATTCTGCGCTCATATTATAGGGATCCAGCCCAAATTATAATCCATTATCACACATGGTAAGAAGCATAATTGCGTAGGGCCGCTTCGCGGCAGGGCCCGCTACTAGGCCTTCGCTTTCCGTGAGAGTCAGAGCACAACATACAGTACGATAAAATTCCTGTTATTGTCCTACTTGGATGTCCCAGTTACAGGATGAAGTGAGCGGCCCGCCGCGCTCATGTAGGTACTGTATGAGTGGACTTCGAAGACAAAGTCGGAGCGCCGAACGACTCTCGAGTCTCGAGAGAGCAAGTATGTCACATTTGTGACATCAACGCGGCAGGCGCTGTGTCGCCACGCACGTCGCATTTATTCGACACTCTCCTCTCTCCTCCGTCAAGCTCTCGTGCTCACCTCAGCCGCGTTCTCCGCAGTCTCTTCGCGCTCTTCCAACCATTCAGGACAAGGCACACAGCGAATGCCTGACCAATGAACAGGTGCTTGAAAGCGAGACGCCTGACTGGCCGTAATCCCCCGATTGCGCAGGTCACGTGCCATAAAGGCATCCGTAGCTAACGCCTTCACGAAGGCGATCCTGTACCACTAAGACTTATATGGGCACACTTACAGCTGTAGGGCACCAATAAAAGGACAATTGTTTGTGGTACATAGACTAAGTGAAGCGAATACATGAGCGCACGAGTCATTGTCAGGCCCGCCGATCAGGTTGTGTAAGCGGGCTCTATTGTGTTACAAGATCCACCCCCGATTGCAGTAAAATGGGCAATTAGTGCACTACAAGACCCACTACCTATAGGTAGCGGGAATCATAATCAGATCATATTCAGGAGCGCGATACACAGCAATTACAGCCGATTATAATGAGGGGCATGCAGGCGCGACTTGCGGGAGCTTAGAGTGCAGTAATATAATATTGATAATGAGGGTACAGGGGTACAGAGCGGCTACAACGGGGCAACGTGCAAGGGCAGTGCATATATGCGCGCGGAAAGTTGCCGAGGAAGGGTGGTAGTGTCGACGAATGTCGGAGGCACTGGAACGGATGTTAGACCACTGGAAACAGTGAATCGCAAGGGACGAGCGTACTTTATGACTTCGTCAAAGTCGTCGCCACCGTGATGCTGCAGATGTGCTGTCAGAGCGGGAAGTCGAGAAGGATATGTCACATACATACCTAGGGACCCGACAGGTGTCCAGCAACCACGAGCCGGGAAACTCCTGGCACACAAGTCGTCAACACTAGAAGACGGCGCATATATATGTACTTACCTAGAGATCCGGCTCTTCGATGCAGCGAAAGAACCTTGGATCGTGGTCAGCCGGCACGCGATAACGTGATCGCAAGAGCACTTACCGGCAGGATTCTGCAATTGAAGAAGGAAGACCTGGCAGCAGCAATGGATGGCTGGAGGGGGAGGGCAGGCAGGCGGGTACTGGCAGGATGAAGGAGGGAGGGAAAGAGCATAGAACAGAGCGAACGCGTTCCACCGCCCTATATATATGGTGAGGAGCGGAGTTTGAAAACGCGACGCGACGCGTCCGAGTCCCATTCGAATGTCTAAGTCGCCACTTATCCCCACCTCTGCTTTTCCCCGCCGCCCCGACTATGGCATGTCTACCCTCAGCACCCTCAGTGACTCATCTCTAATCCCGCTCGGCAAGCAGACACACAGCACCAACATGTCCGATGTGGACGCTCACGTGGCATGCGACGAAGAAATGCCTTTGTCTGAGCCAACAGAGAGTCCGACCAGCGTCGAGGGTGCGAACGCGGACAACACGGTGCCCGGCGACGACCGATACAATACTTGCGTTTTGCCGAGCGTACATCAATGCAAGCTGATAGCAATCATTGGGTATGTCTCTCATGCTCTTCGCGTGCGGCCCGACTGGCCTGATGCGACTCTAAGCCACTCTTGCAATAGCAGGTCGCCTCATTACGACTCAGGAGCGTGTCGTGCTGCGCAATACATTTATCACGGTCGTCGCAGCATCCCTTGGGTCAAGTCGTAGACTTTGAATCCAACACATAGCTCGTCAGTGAGCTTGTCTTCCTTCTCACGTCTGGATCACAAGCTCATGGTGTGCTGTTTCAGGTAAAGCGTCAATATTGACGCCAACATTGGCCGACTGCATCGAACTTGCCAAAGGGAGCAACCCGAGTGACAGAGACGACTGGTCCGGTCGGTCAGGTACGTCGTCTCCTGCGGACCTGATGAGCGGCGTGCTGATCGTACCCGTGTATCCGCAGTGTATTCATCACAGCAGCTTACAGCCTGTTAACCATATGTGCATGTCACAACCACCGCCACCCCAGGCAGGCCCGGTGCCCTGTTTGTTCGATTGGGCAGCTCGGACCATTCTGCTCCCTCACCGCCGCACCCAAACCACGCCGTGCACCCGGGTCACGATGTCAGTCTCGCGCAACTACGGCGAGCAGCTTTGGGTCCCCTGCTATCTCGCAGACTGCAATGCCTGCGAGCTCGCGGATCGCGACTTCATCCTTGGCGACACGTCTGGCAGTTCCCCATCACCCAGATCTCGAGAGATCTCGCCATCGAATTCGCCAACAAAGCCTAACTCATCGGCACCTAGCCGCTCTGTTATTCTACCGCATGGTTGCGGACCGAGAATCTCTTCACCAACGGCTCTGCAGTGATGCAGCCCTAAGGCTGATCACCGCCGTGCCAGCGAGCCTATCGAATCTGGAGGAGCTACACACCAAACGCGCCCATCTCATTGACACTACATCCCTGCTAGTCTTCTTTTCTTGAAGACACAACTTTAGTGCCCTCCGTCAAACATCTCGCGGGACGTCGTCGCCTCCGCTCTCGCGTGCCTCGCAATGAACTTTGACATAACCTCCAGTGACCTCCCTCTCAACTCACTCACACGCTCCTCATCCGCTCCCACCGAGACCCTCAGTGTCATCGCGTCAAGAAATAAGTCAGCGAGAAGAGGTGGCTCTTCCAACGACGGCCACCCCGCCCCACCCACGATCTCCCCCACAACCCCGCGTTCGGCGCGTTCCGATGTCCTCGCCGGACTTGTTGACCGACATCGGCTCTCCGGGTAGCAGCTATCAGACCGACTCCAGCGCAGGCTCAAGAGCTCGTTGTTGAGCGAGGTTGCGAACATGCCTGGACCAGATACACCCGTGCAGCGCGACTTTGCTACTGCCAACCCCGTTTCCAGTGTTTTGAGAGGCCGAACGCTCTCGCAGGCACGCAGGCATTCTGTGCGCGTCCAGCACGAATCCGCCACTGCCACACTGTGTCCAATGTTCACGGAGAGCACACGGCCTTTGCAGTCGCGCAGCTGCCTGTAATTTCCCTGCAAGTGTCCAACGCGAGTCGCTGCCCCCATGCCCGCGTGTAGGATGGAAGAAGCAGCCGCCTTGCATGTGTCGGGCAATCGGACACTCTGGTGATTTAGTTTTACATTTTTTGGATCTAACAACGAACTTACTTTGCGGATGCTGAGCAGACCACCACGGCACTGTTTTCCTGGGCCTTCCCTGCCAACGGCCAGCTGTATCCAGACAGTCACAGCCCCACTACTCCTGGGCATACTCCAGCTATTCTCACCGTTACCCCGCACCCCCTCCAGTTTGACAGCACGATCATGGGTCACACTGCCCGCCCGCCGTCGCCGTCTCGCAGAGTGCACGGCGGTCCTCAAAGTCCTCCCGCATCATGTCGAGCGGTGCGTCGTCTTGCACAGTCCAATCGTCCATGTTCTTCCGCATCCACTGCGCAGGTATGAGCTGCTCGACGGTGTGGCGGGCTCCTTGGCTCTTGGCCCACGCAGCCACTCATGCAGGCCTCCAATACCCCCTCTCCCCGGGCCCACCACGACACATCCTGGTGGTCTAACCTGCTCTACTCTCCCGCATTGCCGAGGCCTCCCGCGCCCGCATCACAGTCAACCTACGCATGAAGGACGCCTTTTGACGGACGCCAGGTGATCACGTACATCATTGAGACGACCTACCGCAACCTCGCCCTCCTCTTAGTTCGTCAGCGGCGATGTCGCTGCGCCGAACAGTGCCGACGACAATGCGTTCCCGCTCTACCGCACCGGTTCCGGAATCAGCGGTCACACACGACGGCGTGTCGCCGTCGAATGAGGTCTCCGCAGAGTTGGACGGGCATGGCAACGGGCACACGCAGCGTCCCCGCGCAGGGCGACAAGGTGTGGTTACATTGCTCACAGACTACTACTCTCTCCGACTCGGACATGCTCGCCGGACCAGCTGTGCTACAGGATACCTCGAGCGGCAGGCGTGCTCAAAACTGAAACCACAAGTTGCTCAAGAAGCGGGAGAGTAGAAGGACCTGGGTGAGCTAGTTAAAGGTGATCGCCGAGCCAGGCCAAGTGTGGACCCACTCCGCGCCGCAGGAGGTCGTGTATTGTGTCAGATCAGGATAAGGAGAGCCACGAAGCGATCTACGAAGCAATCTGCACCGAGCGGGACTTCGTGCGGGACATGCAATACTTACACGAGGTGAGTCCTTCCGTCCGCATTGTCCCACGAGAGGTTTCTGACGTTCCTTTCACAGGTCTGGCTCAACCAGCTGAATAATTCAGAAATCCTCCCCGAGGCGCTCTAGAATTCTGAAGCCCGACGACAACCAGCGACCACCATAGTACGCCTTGTCCTCCTCGCCTACGCCCAAAATGATGTCCTTGAAAGCCCCTCAAGATATGTACGGTGAATATCGTCGGACCGGAGCTTCATGTCCTGCACTTACAACTTCCCATCCGTGCCCTTTTTCATCAGCGAGAGCTCGCAGCGGTGCGCTGGCCCAGGCAGGCAGTGCGGTGCTGCAAGCTCCCGCTGCCCGCGCTCGACAGTGACGTGCGCGAGAATGACAGCGGGTACTTGGAGTACAGGTCGGTCGTGTTAACGCGCGCGGGCGGCGCACCCGCCGCAGGCGCCGCGGTCTTCGTTGGCGTGTCCGTCTCGCCGAGCGCCAAGAGGCTCGTCAACAGCTACCTCCTTCCGATCTCATGCGATCGCTGAAGCTTGGAACCCGCCTCGCGCGAGAACAATAGTGGGTACTTGGAGTACAGCTCGGTCGTGTTCACGCGAACGGGCGGCGCACCCGCTGCAGGCGCCGCGGTCCTCGTTCAAGGCATGTCCGTCTCGCCGAGCGCTGGCAAGAGGCTCGTCAAGTTGAGTGACAACAGTTGACGGACGAAGCGGGCATGACTCGGACGCTAGAGGCCGACGCCAAGCATGGACAGCGAAGGCGAGCAGGACGAGGACGAGGACGACCGTCACAGCGACGACGATGACGAGTGAGGCCGGAACAGCGACGACGAGGAGGATCAGGGACTCGCCCTTGACGAGCAGTTGCTCGACTTGGTCGGGTTTAGCTTAACAGCAGCGCATTTGTATTATTTTGTACCTGGTAGCATTACTGTACATTGTGATACATATATAAAGACTCGGGTACATTAGAATACCTTTAGAAAAACCGGGGGTACATTAGAATAGCATTATAAAGGATTATAACCCGCCGCGCGTATTACAGCCGCTGTGACCGGCTATAACCGGCTATAACATTTCGGCGGTTTTGCTGATGTACGTGCACACCTGCGAGGCTGCGAAGGGGGCATCGCGTACGACCTGTAAGTACGACATGTGCGCCGAACAAACGAGAAAAGCGAAGCTGGAAACGTCCTGACGGAGGCGACGGCAGCCAGACCGCTTCACGTGATGGCAACAGCGAACGCGTCGCACCGCTGCTCCAGCTCTAGGTTCAGAGGTATCATCGATGCAAAGAAAGCTGAGGAGCGGTCGCAGCTCACATGTTGTCTCCCCTTTGCGTCAGAACCTTCCGATGAAGGTTTCGCTTATCCAGTACCCGATCCGCAGGCGTTCGCCACGGTCCCATCCCCTACAATCGAATAGCTTGTAGCATCGGTGCATAGCGGAGCTGCGAAGGCAGCGTATGGTCCCACTCTTGCACTGGGCTTATCGCGGCGCACGAGGGGCTGTAATATTGTCATCAGCACAACATCGTCATCAGCATTCGGAACCCTCATCATGCATCAACTCCCAACAGCCAGAAGGAGTCGTCAGCTTGTTCGCGGTGCATCCATGATTTCAAGTCCGCTGAGGCTATGATGCTCCCGAAAGCCTTCTGTGAAGGGAGAACAGGAGAGCCACAATTCTGCTGGCACCTTACGTAGGGAAACGTTCTACGCATCGCCGCCCGCCGCGCCCATGCGTATACGTCTGATGAATAATGGGCCATTGCGAACGGTTTCAGCATCGGATAAGGAAATATTGGCGTTCGTAGACACACTTCGGCCGTCTACGAAGCTATAGACCATCAGCCTTGTGCATCCTACGTACGCCTCGAATGCTTCTAACTCGGCGGCGCAGGATGGGCGTCGAGATGAAGGATTCATCTCGTACTCGCCTTGAAGTTTCCACTGCGCAGGGCCGTCTGACGCTAACCTCCGCAGGACGAGAAGCAGTTCGTTGCCAGGAGCAGAGCGCGGACTGACTCCGACAACACCTCGCTTCCACATGCCATCGCTGAGTGACAGAAGGCGCGCGGCATCCAGTAGGACCTGACGAAGAGTCATGATAAACGAGCAGCCTAGAAGAGAGAAAATAAATCAGCGCTGCAAAATGGGCGAACGGCCCAGGCCGAGAAAGTAGACGTACCTCCTACCACTCGAGTGACTTCCCGGAAGGTATGCGTGCAGAGAATTCGCCGCATAATGACTTCAAGGCCAGTTTCTCGCCAGGATAAACCGTCATCCAATGCCACATAACGCATGCGTGAATGTGTGCCTCGAATACGTACTTACCAACTGCTGCCCTCGAACCTGCATCCCCGGCGGCTGAGCGACATCGAGCACAAGGGGTCCCCGATAGGGCAGGGGGTCTCCAATAAGGCAGACCCGAAGGCGGGCGGACTTGAAGCTCGACGGCTAGCTGGGTTTTGGAGCGGCCATACCCAGAAGTTTCGACTAGCTTCAAGGACAGGGCGTCCCGAGCCCAGGTCCTGAGCGCCACAAGCACAGCTGTCATCCAAGCAATTCCAAGCCGAAAGAACGCACTACCATGTGCCTTGAAGATCGCTCACGACGCCACCAACAGCGAAGATGCTGAGGACTCGGATCGCCCAAGGACAAGGTCCCCAAGCGTCCAATGCGGAAAGCTCAAAGGTTGGGTCTCACCGCCCGCTCTGCAATCGAAGTTAGCACTGACGAAACACAAGATGTAAAGCACGCTTCAGAGCACATACCTCCGACGCCGGGGGCCACCAGCCGCTGGAAGGCTCGCTAACGTCGAGGATTAGGCATTCTCAAAGACACCCCAATGCCCCGCCCGGGACGCAGGCCCCACCCTTCCCCAGCACCTAAGCAATTGCCACCGGACGCTTATTCCACATCAGGGCGCCACACGCGCTACGGAATTAAACGCAAGCACCAAAACGGGCGGTCCACCATATCGCGCCCGGAGGCCAGGGGGCGGGCTGCAGCGATCGGAGGCACTTCATTAAGCTCGCAGGGCGCAGTGGTTAGGGTAGAGAGAGCTGAATCGGGGATTCACTTTCAGGTTTTGGAGCGGACTTGGGCGAGGAGGACAAGGGTTTCCTTTTTGGGTTCAGGATAGGCGACATGAAAAACTGTGCCTGCCTGCTAATCTTTGCTTGCAGCGGTGAGCTGGAAAGCATGACACGGTCAGCGATAGTTGCAAGCGTCTGATGAGGTGAGAGGCACAGAGTGCGCCAGGCCAGAAGGAGCCTCTCGTGGCGTACGTGCAACAGCAACCGCCGAAGCTGCGAAGCCACAGTGGGGAACTACACGGCTGGGTGGGTCCGTGGGATATGTTTATTACTACAGCAATTCGTACAGACATTGGTTCGACGTAATTGGTGGTCATGACGCGGCGCGGGTGTCGGCGAGCGCAGGCGCAGGCAGGGGCAGGAGTGGGGTTCGCTCGGTGGGCTCGGATGGAGGAGATGCCGGCGCCGGGGGTGTGGATTGTGCTTCCGGAGTAGGGGCGGTTGAGTCTTCGTGATGAGGCACGGGTGGGCGCGGATGGGTAACATCGGCCTTGCAGACCGGACACTGCACACGCGGTGCGTAAGAAACACCGACACATCACATACGATGGTGGTAAAACTCACCAGTTTCTTCCTGTGGATCAGCCAGTCGTCGACCTCGTCCAAGTGGAATATATGCTTGCACGGTAGCACGCGCACGCGGTCTCCTCGTGCAAAGTTCTCCAGGCAGATGACGCACTCCACTTGGGACATGAACCACACCGGGTCCTCGTCCTCGTCTGCAGGCGCGGCGGAGGTTGTCTGTGCAGGAGGTATTGGCCCCGGCCCTTCTCCGGCTTCTAGGTCGACGTGGGTAGTGGTATCAAGGGAAGCGACTTCAGGGACGGCGCCCTCATGTTTTTCCCAGCCAGACCCCGTCCAAACGCGCCACGGGAGATTCTTGACAACATCCTCTGGGGCGCGATCGCGTTGCGCGGCGCGGGCTGCGCGGATGCGATGCACGAGGAGTGTAAGGAATGTGAGGGACGATGGGATGAAGAGGATGCTGAAAAACGTGATTATAGGCCTACGCGAGACATGTGTAAGACAGTTGTATGCACAAAAAGATGGTAACAAATGGACTTACGAGTACCACGCCCATGAGTAGTCGGAGCTGATCAGTAGAGATAGCGTCTTCAGGCCGGCATGAGAGGTATTCGACGCGATGATGAGCGCATATAGCTCCATGTAGTCCGAGTAGCGGATGAATGTTGCTGCGATCGTCACATCGGAGGCATCCGCTGCACATCGCAGAATTAGCGCATACAAAAACCCTTCACGCGCACGACGCACCTGGACTGAACATGCCAACCAAGACATCCGCATTCCCACTCAGCTGCGGGTCATCGCCGCCCACAACCAAGGCCTTCGCGCCAAGGCGCTGTGCCTCGCGCGCCTTGTCGACGAACTGACAGTCGCCCCTCTGCACCAGCGCAATCCACGGCTCCGCGCTATCCGGGACATTGTCGCCGACTGGACACAGGCTCGGGCACCCGACATTCGGCTCGACAATCCAGTCGGTGGTAGAGATGGAGGAGGAATTGTCTGGGCAGGGCGCGGTGAAGGCGTTGAGTGGGATCACGTAGCCCAGGAGCGGGTCATTAAGCTCCGCGCCGAAGCCGGCGGGGCGCGACAGAAAGGCGAGGGGCGGTGAGCGGTCGACAATGGTGACGGAGTTGTCGCCTCCCCAGGCCCATCCCCAGAGCCACGACTGGTCCTGGAAGCTTGTTGTCGACACTTGGCGCAGCCAGGACAAAGGGCTTGCGTGAACGCGGGTAGCGTAAGCGCCGAGCGCCAGTTGGTATAGTCTGTGTCTTCGCATGAGAGAAGATTGCTGCAGGGATATACTGTGTGTCGATTGACTGTCGAGAGCTGGAGAGGAACTTATGCAGGCCGAGGCAGCCTCGACATAGTCCCCTGCGTTGTCTGGACCCCGAGCGCATCGGACGTTTAGACTTTGAATCCGGCATCTCCCGGCCCCGCCATCATGCAGTCCACGTGATGACGCGCTTGTAGATAAGTCTGGCCTGAGAAGTGAAGAGCACAGCTCTACCAGCCGAACATCTAGATTGACATATGGCTACAAGGCAAGGATACGAAAGACATAACATGGAGGAAACTCAAGTCCACTCCCATGTGAAGACGAGAAAATAAGCAGAGATAAAGATACAGTATAGCACCCACACTCCACGGTAGCGTTCTAGAATCATTATGTGGGAATAGATATCCCCAGGTAATGGAGAGAGAGATTCTGATTACTGTCTCATCGGTAGCGTAGCAAGACCCGATTTCCACGAATAGATGACCACAAGGCGAAAGGATACTAAACAGTACAGAACAAATGAGCGGAGTGTGTCAACGAATGTGAAGGTGGGGTGTGTCTTCTGATAGAGACCGCGGATCGGTGGACCAGAAGTCAAGGCAGAGAAGTGAGAGCACAGGACAGCTCGGCGGATTAGAAACGTATGTCGGCGCCGACTAGTGTTCGGTGGGGAATTGGGGAAGAATGAGCTGACAAAGGCTTGGACTACAAGCCGAAGCTTTATGCAATAAGCTCAGGAGATGCCTCTGCATCAGGCGCTGCAGGAGGTGCCTCGGGTGCGGGCTCGGCATTCTCAGTGGTAGTCGATGGATCCGTGACGCTGACAGGCGACTTCGACTGCGCGGTAAATGCGCTCTTGTAGGCCGATAAAGCGTCGATTATATTATCGATGAGGGTACCCATAGGATCAATGTCCTGAATAAAGCATGTGTTGAGTACGAGGAAGGTGCCAAATAAGTAGAGAGCTCACGATATCGCTGATACCCCGGCAATAGACATAGGTGCAGTAGCGCTTATCCAGCGCAGCATCCGCCCTCTCAGGAACCGGCGCAGCATGCACCGTCAACAAACCTACCATACAGCAGCATCCCGTCAGCATTTTTAATTTATACGACAGAAGAAATCGAGCAGACGCACCAGACAGCAAAGCTAACCACCCAAACAAGCAGCACCACAAAGATAACGCTCGCATCTTCACAGTAAAAGATAGCACAGCGCGGGGCTGATGCGAACGAAAATCGCGAAGAGAACGGGACGCGCGGAGCAAGAGATGGGAGCTGAGCCTCGGGAATGCGTCCGCGAGTACTTGTATCCAGAGCACAAGGACACTGATGCCAACGTTGACTGCATACATTCCCGCGTGTGGGTCCACGTCTTATACTTTACCTCCGCATTCCCATGCACTCATAATCTGTGGTCAAATAGGCTCACAACTCGAACAACACCGCCCCGTCTTGTACAACTTACCCTGTCGGTGCGGCAAAGTTGCGCGGCAGCCGATCCGGGGCGCTCGGGGGGCAGGCAGCCCTTGTATATCGCAGGTACGGGAAAACTCTCACCTCACCGCCAGGGCCCAGCGGCGGATTCTCGAGCATGACGGGGCAGCTGGAAAGGGACGGTCGTTTATTGCCCAAGGGCTTGCCTTTTTCGGATGAAGGGCAAAGTAACGGCAGCCTCGTGCGCCATATCATATGTCTTTCTTATGTCAATTCCACGCGTATGTTGCGGCGCGTGGTATTCGGTATACTCATGAGGGTGCTCAGGGTGGTCATCGATGGCCCGAGTCGGACGCGGCATGCAGTTCGACGATACCAGCGGGAAAAAACGGTCCTGAGTTCTGGAACAACCACTAGTTCCCACGGCTCTCCGCAGCGTTGGCAGACCTAGAACGAACTTACGCTTCGAGCTTTGTTGTAGTACGTAGAAATCGCTCTGTGCGCTCCGTCTGTGATCTACGAGAACAGTTACCAGTGAGAGCATCAGTACCGTAACGTCAGTGCAGCAGTTTGAACATACTCACAATGGTAACTTCGCCTTGTCCTGAGCGCACTTTCTCGAGGAACGGTCAAGCCACGCAGGACGAAGCACAGCGGCGGCCGTAGCGTCGAGCGCTGATGGTGGTTAACTTGTCGGCGGAGCCGGCGCGCTGGCCCACGTTTTACGATGCCAAGCCTTATGCCACTGACTATAACGCTGGGAAGAAGTTTGTCATGCACAGGACAGGCACAAGTAAAGCACAATACGCATACAACGTAGCCATAGGTGGCAACAAGCTGCATTCGAAACACACGACTGTCCTAGAATATCTGGAGAACAAATCGCCTGGCTAGGTACTGCTATGGTATGAATGTCCAAGCATCTCGCGCAAAGGTATAAGCAGCCATGATCCAAGCTGGCAGAAGGCAGCAGATAAAGATAGTACCATGTGCCCTAAGAAAAATTGCTGCAAAAGAGGGGCAGTATATCGCCGGTGGATATCAGTAGGTATGCAAAAGTTTCAGTCCAAGTTCATGTGTGTCGTAAGAAGGTCCGCCGAGCAGCACGGGGTGTACGACCTGCAGTCGCTTTTCGCCTCCATTTCGCCTCACTGATTAGAGGAGAAGAGCGATGAGGAAGAGTGGCAGGGCGCCTGCTGCCCCGACCGTTAAAGCACGGTTGGCTGCGTTGTTTCCTGAAGATGTGGGCGACGGTGCACTCGATGATCCTGTCGACGACGAGAAAGAGCTGCTCGATGAGGACGTGTCGTTGTCCGAGTCGGTCCCGTTGAGCCGGATAGCGTTGCGCTGTAGGACGAAGCCGCGGACGTTAGCAATACAATTCCACCAACATGGAAGGCGGCCGCCCGAAAGAGGATGCGCCGCGTCGCAAATGACGCAAAATCGGCGAGATGACAGCGGGTGTAACGCGCCGCCGAAAAGGGGCCCAGGCAGCGCGGCAAGGGGCAAATCGGGGAAGGGAAATGCACGCACAACGAAGCCCGCGAGGGTCTGGTCCGAGGACTCGTTGTTGTTGATGACCCCCACGCCACCCTCACCGCAGGTGTTCCAGTCGAAGAACCACATGGTCTGGTTTTCGTTTTCCACAAGGATGGGCACGGGCTGGATCTTCGGCGCAGAGCCGTTCTGCACGATTTGGAAGCCCGAGTCGAACCCGTTCAGCGAGATGTTGAAGGCGTGCGCGGACTCGCATGGCGCCTGGAACGTGGACTGCGTAGCGGTGTGGTTGCCTTGCGTGACTGTGCGCGTGGTGCGTCACTGCGATGAGTTGGGTGGTTGACAGATGGACGGCGAGCTCACAGTTGAAGATCACATTGTCACCGAGCTTCGCCTCGACGCGCTGCGGGCTGAACACCGTCGTGCCGTCGCCAGTAGTATTACCGCCTACTTGGACATAGATGTCCTTCGCCACAACGAAGTATGCAGACGCGAGCAGCTGCACGTTGCCACGCGTTGCGAACACAAAACACGCGACGACTGGTCAGCAGCGCATCTCACTCAAGTGTCTGCAGAACACTCACGCAGAGAGCGGATGAGGCGTGCATGGCAGCGAGGATCGGGGAATGGGCAAGACAAACACGACAGGGAGGAGGAGGATGGGAGGAAGGAAGGAAGGCGGTTGGCAGAAGCTAGTTCAAAAATGAGCGCGTTGGCAAGGTCTCACGCCCCCGCGCACGGACTTGAGGAATGAAGGAGGCCTTAAGAAAGCGCCGCATGGCCGCCCTGGGCGAACGCCGGTGAACACTGACGACGTCGACGTCACTGTTGGGGCGACTTTCGCGCCATCTCGGGGTTGCAATTGCCGTTGAAGCAGCGATCAGGATATTCCCTTTTTCGGACGGCGCATCCTCGGGAAGCGTGTCTCGCGGCCGCCGTTCGTCCACATCGACGCGGTCTCCTCGCCAGCCTCGCGGCCCACACGCGTTTTGTGGGAGAAGAGATGGCTGCAATGGGAGGGGGCACACCAATCGTTCCATCATAAACGGTAGGCATGCGAAGAGCTCAACGATGAAATCCTCGCTAAGCTTGCCTGTTGTTGCTCCACCGCGGAAGAATGCCGGGTTTGACATCGTTCCTATGACACCGTAGGCGACAGACATGCATATGGCGCGAGGATCGTGGGACCTTGGTCCCTCACAGAACCGAGTGTGCGCGCCTGCCTAGATCGATGGAGCCCATATTAGCCAGGGAATGATGACAAGACCAGGGATGTGGGGAGGAGGGAAACAAAGTGCAATGTACGGACGGCCATCAGAGAGAAGATTAATACGCAGTCACCCGTGGACGCGGGCGACCAGGAGAACACCAGCTCCACGTCAGTCGCGAATGGATATTTCGGTTCATCAATTGAACAGCGATAGGTAGGACGATGTGGCGACGAACAGCGATTGCGTATATGCAGGCGTACCTCTGGCCAGGTCATCGCGAAGCACCCACGGCTTTGGACCAGTCCTTTGAATGGCGCCCTCAGCGCGAATGGGATGATGGCAGGTAGCTGACTCTCTGGAGGCACGATGTGACTCTCTGTCGCACGGAAGACAAATCTTTGGAGCCCAAGTTGAAGTAGATAGACGAAGTTCAAGCTGTAGACGAAGCCGTCGAAGAAGCGCCTCGTGGGAATGACATACCGCAATGGGCGCCGCCACAAGGACGCTCGAAGCCTTCAACGTTCCACTCGCCGAATGTCTCGACCTGACGGTGGCTCTTATGAACGACTATCTTCTGTGCCAAGGTCAGCCACGGAGACTAGGTGGCTCTCTGCTCTGGTGTGGGGGCATCAGTTTGCTGTACTCCTCTGCTCTAGAAAGGCTTTTATGGTAGGCGTAGCCCTGCTTCCGTCACATCCCACCAGTGTTACTTACTCCGCCCGCCCTAGTATCTACATACCAGTCGTATGCTAGTACTGGCCATACTTTGCCTTCAAGCCTATGTCGGCAGACACTGTTTGCATCTCATGGACGATGCCCAACTGGCACTGCCAGAAGCAGACTGAACACCGAGTCACTGACATACGAAGGTGAGCGCTCTTGTTAGACTATCGTCGTGTAATGTCAACGGCCTACCGCGCAATTAAGTGACATTTTCCTTATTTAACACCAAAGCGCAAGACTTACCCTCATCGAAACCATCCCGCTGTCTTCCCTCGCTCCAATCGAGGTCTTGAAGGGGTGAGAAGGCTCACCATTCGTTTCGACAGAGACTCCCAGCCTCACATAACCTCCAGACTGCATTGAAATTTTTGGCGCAGTCGCGGCGGACTGTGAAGGAAGGCGGCCTCGCATGAGAATTTAGCCTGACTCCCAGAACGAGCAGAGGTAAGCGACACAGAAATTCAAGCCCTACTCTTCAACATTCACTGACTTGCGCTGTGCTGCTCGCTGTAGGACGGGGGAATCGTTTCGTCTTCTCATTTTCCCACCGGAACATTAACCCAAGCGGCTGCGAACGAGATGCCATGTGCCGACCTGTCTGACCTCTGTGTTTAGCACTTTGACGGCGCGAACTCTCTCCACTCTCTGTTTCTAAGCCACCAAACCTTGTGACAACCCCTGAACGCCTCATGTCAATGCCTCTGTAGAAACACTGTGCCATCTCCCTCAATATTTTCCTCGTCTGCACTTGAATCAATTCAAAGCTGGATATGCATTGTTCCGTGTCTTCCCCGGTTGCCCGAGATGAACTTGTCGCTCCACGCACGCCAATCAACCTCGCGGAATCAACACCACGAGCAGCGTACACGTACAAACGTCGTGCGTCCTCTCAATTTTAGATCGGGCTCTTTGCGCCGATGTTGCTTACTGACGTCTGGCGCAAAGAGGTAGCTGTGCCGCTGGTCAACGCTGAACGCCTCTATATTCCTATGCGTGCGTATTCAATGTCTCTGTGAGTGGGTGCGCTGGCTTCAATCTCCCTCAGGTCGGCGGCGAGCCGTTGACGAAGTCCGCAGACTGGTTGTGCTGCATTCCATCGTATCCTGCTGCACATCACATCAGATGGCTCGTTTCGCAATGATCCGCGCCACTGTGAATTGAAATTGCGTGCACATCGTCGCGCTTTCGGCCGATTGCTGACTTCAACACCTCAAAGGTAAGTGCCGTTCAATTGAGCTGCCAACTAAGTATGAGCTTAGTCGGCCGATGGCTTTTCCCCGTACAGTCGCAAAAGTCCGATTTCCAAGTTTCTACGGAGTTGACACTTGATCAGCTGCGAAGGTGTGTAAGATACTCCACACAACCAGTGTCCTGCGTTGCAAATTGCACGATTTCTGAGGCTCCCAAGACGTGTCTATAATAAGGTCCGGAGGTGACTAATGACTAGTGAACCACCGGTGCCGGTGACCGAAGACTTCCTCTTCTCGACGTCGACAATGCACATAGCTTGTTTGGCACTTACATATGTGAGCATCATGTGGCTCAGAAATTGGGCGTGTTCCTTGACGTCGACGACGACGTCATACCGCGTATCGTCCCGCCACTTGCACCGGGAGCCAGTTTGACCTATGATGTTTGGAAGCCGAGTTGATTGACTTAGTCATAAAAAGCAGTGTGTATGGCAGTGAGCGGATGGTAAATCGCCCACAGTCTCCATTGTACGGCGTACAGGTTGCTCGACGAGGACTATGGAATTATCAAATACACTCTTTCCATCAGTCGCATGAGGCTGCGCTTGTTCCGTTGCTTTGTATATTCAGCCTATGGGAAGAAGAACCGACATCCTGTCGTGTGGCGCCCAGACAGCACTAGTTAATTTCGCAATCTGCCGCTCATCCAACTTCACTGATGATTTCGAGGTCCGGTCTGAAGTAGGATAGGCTCAGCGACTTGCAAATTCCGATTCTACGGCGCTCGCTCCCCCTATTGTCGATGAGCCAAGCTAACCCGGGCCATGAGTGCGGCAGAAGGTCTATGAGTTGCTCACCGCAGAGCACTGAAGTTGCAGGCTGACTCCCGCGAAGATGTAAGAGGATCCTCGAGCGAATTCGACTGGCGCGCCTAGACAAGCGTCGGTATCAGTGAAGGCATAGAGTTAAAAGCGCCGTTACAAAATGGAGGTTGCGGAAAGCTATACGCAAAGGCACAGTACTCATTTCAGAAAAGGTTAAATAATCTGCATGCGCTGCTTCCGCTAGATTCCGATTGCCGATGATCTCGCCGAGGACACGAAACAGATTCGTCCGGATGTAGATGGAGGCCGCCACACTGCACACCAGTCCTACGCCTCCTATCCGCCGTCCAACGCTGCAATTATAACGATGACGCACGAGACGAATGCCTAGGTAGCATCGGACAGATATTCTGTGGTCGCGAAAGAGATGCGTGCAAGAGATAAGTGCGCGCTCCGGTCATGGTTGTGTGCGGGATGCTCACCCGCGTGATGCCGCCAGCCGTGCATACCGGCACCGCTGGCTATCCGAATGAGGTGAGTGGTCACTCAGGGCAGCGTACTGAATTGACCGAATTATTGCGACTGTAAAACACCGAACGCGCTGTGGAGCAACAATACTCTCAAAGGTTCTACGAGCTGCTTCGCCATGCTGAGGCCTGCAATTTCAGATGCTGTCCGGTAAACTTTGTGTGATATCAAAAAATTGAATAATTTCGTCACCGCCGTCTTCGGTTTAGCGAGCAGCTGGTCAGTCCACTGTTGATCACGGGGCATGCACATGCTCGTCGCATCTGCAAAGACAAAGTCCACACTGATCTTGCACGCAGACGTCGCGATAGGAATCTGTCAACTTGACTCACCTGGAAGACCAGAGTGGAGCCGGTGAGCTCTCATCAGCACGGCGAGAAAGGCACTCGAGAAGAATTGGAAAATGCACACCGGAAAATCGCGAAATCAAAATTGGACGCAATGTCTCGGACGGCGTCGAAGAACCTATAAAAATGCATGCGGGGAGCGGCGAGACTCCAGCAGTGCAACTTTCGCCCCGCTACTCAACAACCAAGCTACAGAAGTAAGCAGTCTCTGACATGCTCGGATTCGTAGCCAACGGGACTGACTCACCTGCACGCAGTCAACATGCAGTTCAACATCTCCACCATCGTCGGTTTCCTGGCCGTCGTCGGGCTCGCCTCCGCCCTCCCCGGGCCCGAGACCTCTTTGACGAAGAGGCAGGTCTGCATTGGCGCGGTCTGCACCTCCGGCCTGAGTGCCTGTCTTGGCGTCCCTGATCAAGCCTGCTGCACTGGCACCTCCTGCAGCATTGTCGTCGGAGAGGGGGGCGTGGGGGCCGGCGTGAGTCCATACGATCGTTCCCACTAGAAAGCTGACTGAATGCTTTACACGTCAGCTGTGCGTCATCGACCTCTAGGGAGACACAACCCGAATGTCAAGCCAACCAGCGATGCAGGGAGGAAGGGAATCAGAAAAATATAAAAACCATAGTTAGCGTCTCACCATTGTACGATTAGTAGGGACTGGCCCTGGCTGTTGTGCGCAGGCCCTTCGAGGGATTCGTTTGGAGTGTTCGAATATATACTGTCTGTTGAATCGCGTCTTCAATGTCTTTTCACGAAATCCTGGCGCTATGGCGTTTCGACACGCAACATACTGGAGCCATGATGCGACCTGGGATTTGTGGGACCGGACGGCAATAAGAGCCTGCGCTCAGACCGGCCTGTTCGTAGCGCGCTCATCGCGGCGAGCAGTGGCTCGACTCGGATGCGCGTGGCGCCAAGGTCTGATTTGCGCTCACCTGGAAGACGCTGGCATACCTTGCTGACAATGTCGAATAGACTGCAGAGATCCAGAGATCAGCATAGACTCAGCGGCCGGCGCCTTCCCGACTTTCGCGGCACACTTCTTCGGAGTGGCTGCGGTCACCGAACTTATACAATCCTCCTGCGGATATGTATGAGGATTCTGGTCGAGCGCAACTTGCCTGCGCATCTGGACAGAGATACAGAGTCAGCCGTCGGTATCAGTAAGAAGTACAGATATACATAGTCACATGCCGCTGCATTAAGTATCGAGCAGGTTTGAGCGCCAAGGCTGGTGTACGGCGGCGTACACGTAGAGAGGTACATTGTCAGAACAACGCATCCGCATGTACCCCTGGCTCAATTTCGACCGCCAGTCTTGTCGGACGGTGCTACCACACAGTTCAGAATCGTTCAAAGCGCAGATAGAAGCCGTACCCCATGACCCTCCTCGACCAGGCGTTCAGCGCCTTGAATACGGAATTGAAAACGGGGGTTTTGCGGAGGCCAGTTCTGCGGTGCTCACCCAGATAATTGTGCTTGCCTACGCCGTTGATTGCCATCAAAATGATGTCACCAGACATTGACCGCTTTGCGACCGAAGACGCGCTGCAGTAGAAATATGTTCAAACTTGAACCACGCATATCCACCGCGCTCAGAAAATTCCCATGCTGTCCGGCAAGCTTTCTGTGGGCTGTAAAAATGAGACATACCATCACCGCCAACTTTGGTCTAGCAAGAAAACAGTCAGTCCGCCGGTGATCACGGGTAACATGCGTACTCGCCCGCACCTGCGAAAACGAACTAGCAGCCAAAATTCACGAATAGATACGGAGGAGCATCTGTCATCTTGGCTCACTTGGAAGACCAGAGTGGAGCCGGTGAACTCTCGTTAGCACGTAGAGCAAGATACTCGAGAAAAATAGGGAATTGCACACCGGAGAATCGCGGAAACAATAGTGGACGCGATAATTTCTACGGGGTCAAAGAATCTATAAAGGAGGCTGGGAGCAGCGAGAGACTCCAGCAGTGCAACGTTCGCTCCGCTACTCAACAACCAAACCGCGAAAGTATGTGGTGTCTGATATTTGTAGCCAACGGGACTGACGCACCTCCTCGCAGTCGATATGCAGTTCAACATCTCCACCATCGTCGGCTTCTTGGCCGTCGTCGGACTTGCCTCTGCGTGCAGTCACACGACATGCACCTCTGGCCTCGCTGCCTGTCTTGGCGGCCAGGACGTGACCTGCTGCAGTGGCACCACCTGCAGCTATGTCTTCCAACAGGGGAGCGTGAAAATCGGCGTGAGTCTATATGCCCGAGCCCAGTACACACTAGAAAGCTGACTGGATTATTTGCACGTCAGGTATGCTTACCCCTCTAGGGAGGCACAATGATGTCAAGCCCACTAGCAAGTGCGGAGAGCGAGGGAACCTCTGAAAATATGAAAATCATAGTTAGCGTTTCGCCATTGTACGATTAGGATGGACTGGCCCTGGTTGTTGGGCGCAGGCCATTTTGGAGGTGTCGTCTGTAGTGCTCGAAATATTCTCTGTGTGCTGAATCGTGTCTTCTGCCTTCGTTCGTGTTGTCCTGCCGTCATGGCGTTTCGAACTCGCAGCATGACGCCCCGCTTGTCTCTGGAATGCGGCAGCCATGCATGTAGCGAGCAGCCGAGCTGCCGACGATCGCGGTGCGCATGTATGCGCATAGCACCAAGTGTGCCGCCATGGCACTGATGACAGGCTCATATGTGTGCGGCGTACTGCGGCTTCGCAACCAGCCGCAGCCCCGTCGGGCGACCGGTAAGACTCAGAGAGTGTCGAAGCATAGGTGATCCTTAGAATACAGGAAGGACTATGAAGTGGAAAACGTGGGCATAAATTCTCGTACCATATTCGTAGCTCAAGCGTAGCGATGCTCATCGGATCGCTACGACAATCCCAAATACAGCACCAACAAGTGCAGCTAGCACCAATGCGTGTACAAACACGGTTACGCGCGCGGCGGGGAAGTGGCCCTGCGGCAGAGCATTCTGGATTGTGAAGTACCGTGTGGTCCCTGGTACACAGTGGAGGTCAGGCAAGAAAAGGATTGACTTGTAGAAGAGGTGCGCACCGACGGCTAGCACAAACATCCCGAAGATGACTACAGTCGCGCCGATAGGGCGCGCGTATCGCTTCGGCGCAGGTCCAGTATCCGTGCGGTCGGTGGATATGGTGAAGAGCTGTACAAGGGCTAGAAGGTATGGTCAATACTATTGACTGGACACTTGGAGATGTGGCGCGGGAGAAGAGAAAGAGGGCGGGTGTTGAGATTTGCAGGCGACGTACCGACGCCAGCACTTGCGAACGCGAGGCTTGTACGGACATACGCCAGGAAAGTTCGTTCAGACGCCAAGTGGTCGCGCGCGACAGATCCCGTATTCTGCAGCGTGAGAGATAGCGGGGCTGAGTGCGCAAGCCGATAGCAAGGAGCACAGTGCAGGTTCGTGTTGCTCGTCAGTCAGAAAGTCCTCATTGAACGATGAAGAAGTACGCACGTATCCGTCTCTTCCCTTTCCTGTCTTTCACATTCTTTGCATTACTCTCAACGTCAGCAGAAGCGCCATTCCTGCTCTTCGCGGCGCTGCTCCCAGCTGGCCCAGGATTATCCGCCTTCGCCTTGCCCTTCGACTTTCCGTTCCCCTTCGACTTTCCGTTCTGATTCATGTTATCGCGCGGACGGAGTGCGCGCTGTGATTGACCGTCATCCAGCGAGTCGTGGTCTGAGTTCAGCGAGTTGAAAGTATTGGAAGAGTCGAGAGATGATTGTGAAGATGACGACGGTCTTGTCGTTGGTGTGGTCGTCGGGTTGGAGCGAGACATGATATCCGACACAACGGCGCAGCACTCCGTCTTTTTGTCGAGCGGACTATCGACCTGCCGTAAATTAGACTTGGGGCGAGAACATGACTGCGTTGTCGAGATAGCGCGAAGAGGGCACTGTGACGAAGGGCTGACCTAGTCTCCCTGAGGCAGAGTAGCTAGATTCAACCCTTCGCAGGCTCAGGGATCATCTATCTGAGGCTGACCGCCACTCTCGCACACACGCGGCAGCCTACGTATCTACTCATTTCTAACATATTCCCCACGAGAGTCCGCACTGGTTGCCCCGAGTGCTCTGGAAACAGAGCGCAGACGCAAACAATCCAACACGAGCGTCGACATCTTCTCGCCTTCATTTCCGGTCTGTCGGAAAGCCACCACCGCAGGTGTCGTATTTTGAGATTGAGCGCTCACCCGAGCCCCCTACGTTTGTTTGTGACATCGGAGGGGTATCAATCCCCAAGGTGTCCTCCTTGGCCCCTGCCTCAGCCTGTAGTTGGCCGCAACAATGCATCGAAAACTTATTTGTGACCCGTGCGTCCTTGCGAGCAATGGGAACTGGACTGCTCCTGTGTCCACCGGCCCGATGTCGTGGGCATCCCGAGCCGAAAGCGATACGAGCGAGGTTGGTCTGTACTTTGGGGTCGGAACATGACTGAGGCGGGCTCGTCTGAGATGAGAGTATAAACGGTTTATCTTGATAGATGTGCATACGATACCATGTGCGTGAGTTCATTATACGTTCAGAAAGATGAGGCAAAGATAAAACGTCTATGTGGACAGCATCAAAGCAAAGTAAGCCCCTGGTGCGGGCCGTGTCATAGCTTCGCCTTCGCCTTAATCTCCTTCAACCGCGCTCCCTGCAGTGTTTCATCTGCCCCAACATCAGGATACCATCCCACTAACAAAAAAAAGACGACTCACAATTGCTATCGTACAACCTATCCGACGGCACCGACACGATATGCGAGTGCACGCACGACGCGTCCACCATCTCTGGCACCACGTCCTTCAACGTCCGCGCACCGAGCAAGCGCATATTCATCTCAAACTCGTCGTGCAGGATCTGCAGCGCCTTGTCCACGCCGTCCACACCGTACGTCGAGAACGCGTACAGGAACGGGCGCCCGATGCCGACGGCGGTCGCGCCGAGTGCGATGGCCTTGAGCACGTCCGTCGCGCGGCGCACGCCGCCGTCGACGTACACCTGGAACTTCTCCGACGGGAGCGTCACGCCACGCAGCTCCTTGAGCTTCGCGGCGACCTCGACGAGTACCTCGATGCCTGAGCGCGCAAAGTCGAGCTGCCGCCCGCCGTGGTTGGAGAGGACGATGCCGGCGAGGTTTTGGTCGTAGGCTTCGATTGCGTCCTGGGTAGAAGTTTGTTAATTTGCATGCAGGGATGCCAAGGATATGCCCACCTCCCAGGTTTGTACGCCCTTGAGGATGAGCGGCACTGCAGAACAAAAGCAGAATTAGATGATGGCGGGATGAATAGCGAGGGAAAACGCACTATTCGTGATGCTCTTGAACCACGGGATATCAGCCCACTTGAGCCCGGGGTCAAGGAAACCCTACTTGGCCGTCAGCTCCGCACACACTCCACGCAAACAGCCTACGCACGGTAATCGCCTTCGCTGCGCCCTGCGTGCGGTTCACCTTCTCGCCGGCCTTGGTGACCTCGCTCGGGTCCTCCGCCTCGAACTTCATGCGCATGTCCTTCTCGCGGCGCCCGAGCTGTGGCGCGTCGACGGTGATGAAGAGCGCCTTCACGCCGCGCTGCTCCGCGTGTTGCACGATGCGCTTCGTGACCTCACGGTCCTTGTTCACGTAGAGCTGCAGGAACTGCACTTGGTCCGGCTTTGCCTCAGAGATGATCTCGTCAAGCGAGCACGAGGCGAGAGTTGGGATCTGCGTTTGGGTTGTAGGCGGGGTAGAAGGACGAGTAAAGTAGGCGGACCATTTGGATCACATTGTGCTTGGCGGCGGCGCGCGTGAGGTTGAGCTCGCCGTCGGGGTGGCCCAGCTTACCGAGCGCAGTGGCAGTCTGTGGGCCACGGAGTCAGAACACGGATACAGGGGATGGGCGGACTGCTCACGATGAAGATAGGCATGGAGGACTTGTGGCCGAGTATGCGGGTTGACCAGTCGACTTCCGTCATATCTCGCATTACGCGCGGGCGGAACCATATCCTGTGTGCGCATAAGGATGCTCAGTCACACGGATGCAGGCTGATGCAGGAGCGCAGGGATGGCACGCACCGGTGGAAGGCGGCGTGGTTCTCGCGGTTCGTGATCTCGTCGTCCGAGGCGGAGGAGTAGTACGCCCACGCCTTTTCGGGCATGACGAGCTTCGCAATGGCCTACGCCGTCCAATGCACAGTCAGTTCCACGTCCGCGTCCTGCAAGATCCCGGCACGCACCTCAAAGTCATGCAGATTCAAAATCTCCTCGAGCGACGGGCGCGCGTCCCAGCGCTCCAAGCGGCGCTTCTCCTCGTCCGTCACCGTCACCTTGACCTTCTCGACCGTGCCCATGTCCACAGGGCCGAGGCTGCGCGGGACGCACCGGGTGCGCGCGTGTCAGTGCGGGTTCGGCGGGCTGATAAGGGAAGACACGTACTGCTTCTCTTTGGGCAGATTGTCGGATATTGCGTTGGGCGGGTGGATGGGTTCGTATTCGGCGCTGCACGAGGCAGGGCGTGAGTGGGCGCAAGGAGGTGTGAGGTGCGGCGTACGTTGCATCTTTGCCAGCGTATTTCAGGATGATCTTGCTCCCTCCTAATAAACGGGGTGAGAAAGAATGCGAAGAAATGGTAGGGCGTGACTACCTGGGTGCTCTGTGGATGGGATGAGATATAGCGAGGGGTTGCATGAGGATGGTGCTCACCGTCCAGAAATTCGGTCACGTCGTAAACATGTCCTGTCAGAAACAGACGTCAGTAAAGTATCCCATCTTCACAGTGCCTCGAAGTGCGTTGTGTACGCGACCGACGAGGGCAGCGCACCGTGCACTATGATCCAGCAGCTCTCCCTCGAGTTGTGTTCCGCGACAGCCTTGCCTGAAAGGACCTGTTCGACAGCCATCGTTGCCTATGAGCAGTAAATGAAAGTGATTCAAGAGTTGTTAGGACGTGTGCACGAGGAGTCGGTGAGGGAGAGTCGAGACGGGTGTGTGTCGGAGGACGGGCATCCGAGGACTCCTTGTGAACGCGGCATGACGTTGTGGGCCGTGGTCTCGGCCCGCCGGCCCTGCGCACCGGCCGGTCTCCGAGCTGTGAGCAAAACAAGCAGCGCAATTGAAGGAGCGTAGAAAGAAGAGAAATGAAGAAGCATAAATGAGTGCATTGTGCAATCAGAGTTTCTACCTAAGTGCCACTATCTGTACCAGCCAGTCATCATGTTTTCATTCCCAAGCACACAGCGGCCGCAGGCCCAGGCCCAGGTATACTAGAATGCAAGCCTAAAGGTATAACTGGGCGTAGCTTGGGTGCAGAGACAGTGTGCGCATACAGCTTGCCCACCGATCCGCACAAGCCACAGCTCACCGGGCCGTACACTGTACAGAACATCTGATGTATGATTCAATTCGCAAGTAACGAGTAGACCTACGAACACAACACGCAAGAAGCTGAACAATGTCAAACTTGTCGCCTAAATACCACTATCACTCACCTCTAGACGCTATTCTCCTGCTGGAACCGCATCGGCTCAAGGCCGCCCACCGCCTCGCGCACCCGCTCGACCACTTCGGGCGACGGACACATCAGCTCCTCCATCGAGTTGTCGCCAATGATGAGGCAGAACACAATCCTCGACTGCACCGCGCACCCTGCAGCGTACTCCCACTCGCCCGTGTACATCGCGCGCAGGTGGCTCTCATGGAGCACGTCCGCGTCCGCCTGGATCTTCTCGACCGCGTCGTTGATCAGCTCGACGAGGTCCACGCCGGGCATCAATGCGCCGAGCGCATGCTGCAGGAAGTAGGGCCCAAAGAACTGGTTCGAGAGTCTAAAGCCGAAGACGCGGTAGGGGGTGAGGCCGCGGCGATAGATGTGCGGTGGGGTTTTACTAGTTGGCGCGGCGTTGATCATTTCTTGCTGTACTAGCTGCCATGCTCCTTACTGCCATCAATATGAGATCGTGCGACATGCGCAGTGCGTAACATACCAAATGTCCTAGGCGGGAAAGCCTATGTAGAGGTGAAAAGGTTTGGAGTGAGTCAGTGACGCGCCTGCAGCTGCAGGAACGCAGCCGGCGAGTCGACCCTACGAGATAAGAGAACACGCCAATAGATAAGAGAAACATTAGAAGATAGCAGATAACCACCGGCACCAACTGAGCAGCTCGCGAGTCGCGACTTGTTTTCTCATCTTCTCCTCCCGGCTTCTGGTCGTCCATAAATGCAGGCCTACGATCATGAGCTTCGTGTCTCCTGTGGCGCGGAGTCTCTGCTCAAGCATCCTGGTCCCGAATTGCCATCATGGAGAAGGCTATATATGGCTACTTACCAACTACTTACCCGTTGCGCCCATCTGCACAGACGACCACGACGGGGCCTTTGCATACAACCTGCTGTGTTTCGCTCGCACCCGTCAGGGTATCGCGCATCCAACTTCACAATCCCCCACGCCAACCTAGCATTCCGCAGCTGGCGCCCAGGACTTCCAATTCATTCGGTTCTAGCGCGGTCGGACCAGACTCGGAGAGGATATAGCCGCACGTTCTTTGTTCACCAACACCTTCACGATTGCACGACCCACCACGAACGATATCAGAGCGATGGCCTCAGGTGCGTAGGCTGTCTAGTCGCACATCCGAGTCGTACAAATCGCTGACTGCCCTCAGTTCAAATCAAACATCGTGCCGAACCGTCCTCGAAAGCCAATGGCAACCATGAACCGCAGCCCAAGCTCCGTGAGTACTCTCGCCTTCGGGCACCCCGGAAAGTCGCTCATAGAGCGACAGCATCTAAGCAAGAGCACCTGGCGATGACGGCAGCTGCTGACCTGCACACCGTTACCCAGCTCGTGCAGATCTGGAACGACCGTCTGCAGCTCATCAGCGTCTACGTGAGTCGTCATTTCGATCTGCTGCATCGTCTCAGAACTGTGCCGGTGCTGAGATGAAACATGACGACAGGCAAGTTTCTTCACGTCGATTGACAGTCTGCTGTTCTCCCTCGCGGCGAGTCTGCAGAAGAACTCGAACACCGCAACGCTCGCACGGGCGTCTCTCTCTGGCGCCCTCATCTTCCATGCAGCTACTGGTGCGTTCCCCATCAAACTCAACCCTCGCTTTCACTAACCGCGCCGTAGCGATCCTCGCATACATCAGCTCCTTCGTGCTCATTCGCTTCCGGCTCAACGACGCCGTGCACTCCGGCACAACGACCCCCGCGCCCATCTCGCGCGGGCCCTCGCAGTCCGCACCGGACACCGAGAAGGCGCCGCTCTTCACGTTCGCACACTCTTCCTCGCCCGTGCTGCCCTTCTTCTCGCTCCCGGGGCTCGAGCGCGCGCTCACGCACCCGCCCGACGTGCTCGCCGCGCTACTTCGCCCCGCGCAGGGCCGCACGATAGCCATCCGCCGCGTGAATCCCTTCGCGCCGTGGCGCCCGCCCGCGGACCCGGCGGACAGCGCAGACGCGCTCATGCGCATGCTGCAACGCGCGCACACGATATCGAGCTTTTTTGCGCTAGCGGGGTTTGTGCTGGTGATCATGGGCGTGATTGCGTACGTGTGGACCGCGATGGAGCGGTCGGTGAGCATCTTCGTGAGTGCGTCGGTGGCGACGACTTTTGCGGTCGGCCTGCTGGCGCTGCATTGAGTCTGTGGCTTGACGTTGTTGCATCTTTACGTCCTGTGCAGTCGCGATTTATTTTTGTGGCGTACTTTATGTGACTTTATACCCCGTAGGAATACATGACTGCGAGCTCGAGCGCTTACCTGTGGGCGGCAAGACGCACTACTTAGTACTCCACTTACCTCCTCCCAGTACGCACGCAGCCTCGTGTACACACTGCTTGCCTCCGCTCACTGCGATCACCCTGGCGCCGGGGCACATCAAAGGCGTCATGTACCCAGCGCATGCCCAGGGCTAGCGTGCCAGGCAGTAGCCGCGAGGCGGCCGTACTTATCCGATAATCACTGCGCGAGTCACTCGTGATGTCGCACTCCCATGGTGCGGAGTCCGCGCGGCGGGTGACGACGATGGACGGATAAAGGGCGTCGCCGCGCTGCGCCAGGGATCCATCGCTTTTCCCGTCTACCGCCATCACTCGCTCGCCTTCGGCGCATCACTTTGAAGACACTTGTATCGAACCAGTTGTCAACACAATGCTGCAGACCATGAGCATGCAGATCCCGGCGCCCGTCGAGCCGCAGGCGATGTCCCAGGTCTGTGCCAGTGTTGATTTGGTGATCTGCACCAGGCTCATAACTATCGGTGTGCATAGCTCGATCTCGAGCTTGCGAATATGCTCAACTCGCTGAGCTTGCAGCAGCAGAAGGAGCGCGTCGTCATCGTAAGTCTATTGTGTGTTTACTGTGACGTTGCCTCTTATATATATCCTTGTCGTGGAGGTAGGTAAACGCGGCATCCGTGCCCACGCCGACGCCCGAGCCCGACGTGGCCATGGCCGACGAGCAAATCTCCCAGGTGCGCCCATCTTTTCCCGCTGATGCACCGACCCCTCACCCTCCTGTATTGCAGGCCACCTCCGCCTCCTCCCCTTCCTCCGACGTACGGCACTCACCCTCGCCGTGCGCGCTCCTGCAGGCCATCACGGGGCTCTACGACGAGAGCGACGCGGACCTGGAGAACTTCCCGACGACGTGCGGCGCGTACCTCGAGCTCATCTTCACGCACCGCGAGGCCTTCGCGGCGGCGCCGCACGCGCACGAGGGCTGCCCCGCGGGCTTCACGGCGCTCGCGCGCACGCTGGAGCTCCGCGCATGGCGCGCGGATAGGGACGCGGACATCGAGGCGGTGAACGCGTTCCGCCATGAGGCGTGGATGGTCGCGGCGTGGATGAGCAGCGGCGGTATGTGGTGGGGAAAGAAGGAGGGCCAGGCGTGAGTGCCGGCGGTATAATCTTGATTATTGGCATGGATGCTGGGCATCGGCGCTGCTCTATGCTATGTGTATACCACTATAATGCGCGGTCGAGAGGATAAATTGTAGCATAGCAAACGATGTGAACGCGGCGCGATATATTGCAATTTTTCTTGTTCTGCTTCAAGTTCGGCAACTTGAACTAGTACTTGCTCGCTGGCATCCGGACCCGACGGCCCGGATGGCCGCGCAACCTCCGAGCTTTCGGCACGGCATGCGTCTCTCCGCTCTGCACACCCACCTTGCTCTCAGCCGGCCATGTCGCTCCCTCTCCTCGCGCCGCTGTTTCCTGCGGGCAGGGAGCCGCTCCCTCCTGGGATGACGGAGGAGGACCGCGCGCAGATGTTGCAGGCGAAAAAGTACCAAGACCTAATGACAGCGGGCATGGAGTCCTGCCTCGCGAAGACGACCATCGCGGGCGTCGGAGGTGCGGCGCACGCACTCCCTTCGAGCATGCACAGCTGACGAACACACGCGAGCAGGCCTGGGCATTGGCGCGTTCTTCTCCATGATGTCCTCGTCATTCGCGTACGAGGACCCGATGCTCCGCCAGTCAAGTACATTAAACAACAAGCAAAAAACCGTGGAGATATTCAAGGAGATGGGCCGAAATATGTGGCGCACGGGCAAGGGATTTGGGAAGGTCGGCGCGCTGTTTGCGGGGATCGAGTGTTGCATCGAGTCGGTGTGTGTGCTTCGCTGTTGTCGGCGCGCGTGCTGACGTGCTGTGGTTTGCGGGTCAGTACCGCGCGCGGAACGATATGGTGAATCCAATAGCTGCTGGGTTTGTCGCGGGTGGTATTTTGGCGCGGAATTCGGGGCCCAGGGCCGCGCTGGGAGGCGGGGTAGCGTTCGCGGCGTTCTCGGCGGCAATAGACCTCTTCCTACGAAGAGAGACTCCGGAGTGCGTTTTCACATCCCATCGGCTCTTCTTGCTTGTCCTGACAGACTGCGTGTTTGTTTGTTTTGTAGCGACGATTGATTCCCTCATGGTAGACTAATTTATTGTCGCATTGTATTCGCTTACCTCCCCTTGCTACATATCACTACTTAATCGCCAACATTCCTTCCCGCGTTGTGTCTGCGAACATCCAGTAACTCTCACAAGACAACTTGGCCCTTGGGAGCGTCTCGGTAACCCTGCGAGGAGGGTGACCAAGGCGTCTTAACCGCCCATAATACCAGGGTCAGCCGAAGTTTGACAGTTGCGGGCGGATTCAGACAAAAAATCCGATCTCTCTGCCTAGTAATGTGCTCTTGCTGGGGCCTTGAGGATGACCTGTCGTTTGCCTTGGCCCTTGAGTTCTTCTGCAAGACTGTCATCACGATCACGTGCTAGCGTTCAGCGCTGCTTTCTTTCAAGTTTGCCTTTACCCAACCACTCCCGCTCCTTATTCAACATGTATGTCACCTCTCACTCTTGCCACCGTACTCCATGACGATGTTATCTCTACCTTTAGATCATTTGTTACAGCAGTCCAGGAGAACGACGACCCGCAAACTGCTACTCTTCGCGTCGCTCGCCTGCATTCGTACAGACCGACAACCAGCAAACCGCCCATACTTTACTAAAAGGGGATGCCATTCCGTGTCTTTGGTTTTGCGCTCACCGATGGCTATCTTAATGACTATTGCAAGGCCTATGACTTCGGCCCAGTCGACAATCTGGGCAAGCAGCATAATTCTCACTCAACAAGATTTGCTTCGCTGCTGGCGTTTTCATCCCCACCGCTGTACACCGGAGAGGTCAGAGCGAGCGTCCCTCGGTGGCCCGACAACGCGATGTGCCTTGTCATCAGCCACAACAAGACGCAGAAAATAAGGTAGGGATGGTCCCGAGTTGGACGTGAGCACGCGAATCTAGGCTGTCTTGCGTAGTGACTCTCCACCGATGTGGGCCAAGCTCTCGTCTCGTAGTGGTTCGTCCCAATCCCGTTCTATGGCGCTTCCTCTTACATGCCGCAGGATACGCTGTCATAGTCGTCGTCAGGGTCACCGTTCGACCACCCCTCCTGACCCCAGTGCTGAGTCTGACGAGCAGCGACTGTGAAGTCAGAGCAAGCGTCCATTTTCAAAGCACGTTTACATGTCCAAATCTTATCATGGAGTAGTCACACGTCACCCGTTCTAAGATAATACAGATCTATTAGAATACGAAAACTGTCTACGTGGGCTGGCAATATAACATGACGCCACGGCTGCGCGAGATAAATCTACTTCTACTCCTACTTCTACGCCTGCACAGTCTGCCAGTGCCACTTGCTCGCCGGGCTACTGACCGCGAGCTCGACATCAGGCGCATCTACGATGGCGGCGGCGGGTGCGAACGGGTAGTCGGTATACCCGACCGCGCCCTTGGTGAAGTAAGTCGGGCGGTTGGAGAAATTCAGGGGTAAATCCTCCCTCAAGCGGCGTACGAGATCAGGCTGAACAAGATATTGAGAAATCTGGTTCGGCAAGAGAGATGAACGTTACTCACGTTTGCGATGAAGGCCCGCCCATATGCGATCAGGTTGCCCGTCTTCTCCGCGGCCTGGATGCCGGATGCGCGGGTATACCCACCGGCCGAAATGACACGTCGATCCCCCCAAATCTCGCGGATGAAGTCGTTGGACTCTCTCGGATTGGCGACATCATCCTCCCGCATGAAGATGCCGTCAATGCGGGGCTCGATGACGTGGAGGTAAGACAAGTCCGGGTGTGTGACGCGAACACGCCGCACCAGTGTGCTGTACGTAGGGACGGGGTCGTCCATGCCCATGTCTGCAGCACCCTCTCGTCAATCATCAGGACGACAGAAAATGCGCTGGAGACGAACCTTGGAACTTCGCCCACGGGCTGATGCGGAGCCCCGTCTTCTTCGGGCCCACAGCAGCCACTACAGCGTCCAGCACCGCCAACGGGAACCGGAGGCGGTTCTCGATACTTCCTCCGAACTCATCCGTGCGATTGTTCGTGTTGGTCTGCAGGAACTGGTCGAGGAGGTAGCCGTTGGCCATGTGGACTTCGACACCGTCGAAACCAGCCTTCTCGACGGAGTTGCGGGCGGCGGTGACGTAGAATCCGATGAACTGGTGGATCTCGTCGACGGTCATCGGGCGAGGAGGCTCGGTGAACGGCGCAAGGAGCTTGTCGCCAGAGCTGGTGTAGGGATATCCGCCCTCTTCATCAAGAACGTCCTTCTCGGCACCTCGGCCGAGTGCCCAGAGCTGCAGGTAGATGAAAGAGCCCTTTGCATGGACACAGTCGACAATCTGTGTCAGACCGGTGAGTAAGATAGATTAGCATGTGAGACGAGAAGGCTGCACACTTTTTTCCATCCTGCAACTTGCTCTTCGCTCCAGATACCAGGTGCATCCTTGTAGCCGCCCGCTTGAGGGGCGATGAGCGTGCCTTCTGTGAATAGGAAAGTTCCCGGGGCGCTGGCACGCTGCTCGTAGTATTCACGGCTGAGCTCGCCGGGGACGTGCCCGGGGCCCGCCCTGAGGCGAGTGAGGGGTGCCATGACGATACGTTGCTGCAGGGTAACATCCCCAACAGTGATGGGTTGGAAGAGCGCGGAAGTGGAAGCGGAAATGGAAGCGGACATTGCGAGAGGCTGAGAGGGAAGTGTGTTTGATACCGATAGACATTTCCACGGAGACCTTTTATATATACTGGAAGATGTCGCGAAGTCCGGATAGCAGAGCCAGGCGAGTGACAAAGTTTGTAGCTCAGCTGAACCTCCGAGTCCACTACCAGAGACAGTTTGTCAACCAGGGCGGGCTGACAGAGTCGTAAGCTCTATAGCTCAAGACCGACCCCGGCAGCGTCCATGATTCAGCTGAGAGCTTTGCTGCTAGCAGCTCAATAAGCCAAGCAGAATGCGAGGATAACGGGAGAAGGTGACAATCCGCGCGCCGCTTCGGTACTGCACGTGATGCTCACAGCTAGACCAACATTTTACACTGAGTCACCGACTGTTGCCCGACTCAAACGACAATGGTAGGTCTCAGATTGCGCTATCAAACAGTACTCATGACTTGCACAGTTTGAGGCGTGATGCGACAATTTTTCTGTTTAGGGACTTGATTCACTTGGTCGTGTGACGATAAAGCATGGTAAGGCAATTGTAAGTCTTGCCCATATGTTAAATTTTGAATTTCTGGCAGCCAAGCTCATCACCTCGTCCACCTCAAGAGGGGGGCAGAAAAAAAATATGCAACACCGTCCTCACAAACCCTTCAGGACCCCGGGAACTGGGTGGGTACCGCCCTCTTTCCTATAGCGGACACCGGAAAGATCCGAATTCACCGCTCAATACTCTCGACGCGTCGCGTTCACGACGACGACATTGTTCTACCAGCCCTCCAAGATGTCTGGCAACGGACGGTCTCCATCGGTATGTTCTCTCTTTTTGCTTCACTCCTGACGTTAATCCGCTCTAATGGTAGCCTTCTGCGTCCGAGCTTGCCCGCCGCAAAATGTTAAGGGGGAAGTACGCGGCAAGCTACCTCGCCGACGAACACCAGCAGTTCTACACAATCAATATCCCCCCGATTGTGTTTCCCATGGTGCATATGGAGAACCAGTGCTCGCCATTTGTGAGTAGCCCTATTGTCGAGCTCATTATTACTATCTAACGCGGAGCTAGGTTGTAAATGTCGGTATCCACGTCAACCCAGGCTGCCTCGTCGCGACGCATACTGCAGATCCCAACGTCCAACCTGGTGTCAAGCTCGACACGTGGGTGGAATCTGCACCGACACCGGATCCCGAAAGGTCTCCGCTCCGCTTTCAAAAGTACTGGGATACAATGTTGGAGACAGGCTCGGAGCACGCACCGTCGCTTGGGCGCAAGTGCGTATTTATCCTTTTCTCATCTGCTTGTCTCACATTCTTCCCAGACGTGTTCAAAGCTGGACACAAGCAGCCGCTAGCTCGTCGCATGTGCACATCACAGAAGCTAGCGACGAAAGGAGCTTCCACTCATCTTCGGCGAAGCACAGTCGCGACTGGGAGGAAGACGAGCTCGAGGGCGAGCCTCAGATGAAATATAGAAAGATCGATGGTGTAGAATTTTCGGAGCTCAGGGATGAGCTCGAGCGTAAGAGTAACTAGGTTGCTATGTAGCTGGCTCATAAAACAAATGAGAAACTATGGACATTATAGAGGATTTCAGCCACGACGAGACTGCCCTTGTGTTGGGGTAACAGATGAAAATTGTACCATGTCCAAGGAAGGTTTTGGAGGGATCCTGTCTGCTGGAATATTGATACGAGTCTCTTCAGCATGTGAGATAAACATGACACGTTCGACATCAGGTGGGAGCGGCGCGCCATCACGATACCCTCCCATAGAGTACCCTGGATGACAGATGGATATATGCTGCAGCATATTATACTTCCAGACCGCCGTGTGCATCGAATTGACTGAATGTGTGCATTCCGGGATTGAGCATATGACCGGTACATTGGTAGACGGTGTGCTGTCTGTTGACTCGAGGGCGGGTTTATAATGGAATTTCTCGAAGTGCGGGCAGCGAGTGATAGCCTGCGGGTTCTTGCCCTTCTTGAGGTAAATGTCATTGCAGCCAATAATGCCTGACCGGCCACAGAATCCGCAAGGTAAGATGTCGCCAATCTACGCATCGCAAAGAATTGGTCGCATGTTTTGTTACGCTGCATGGATGATAGACGACATACCGGTTGATGAAGGTCTTCGACGACACCGCGTAGCTTGCGCAGTATGTGTTCGCCAACATGTGATCGTGCTTTCTTTGGGGCCATCTTGCGCCGACACTGATAGCACTCGAAGCTGCCGGCCCCGCCACCGGTTGCTTGTGCCTGCTGGTCTGTCAAGAACTGTGAACCATCTTCAGAGACAAGAGCTGGTTGCACTTCGGAAGAGTCAGCAGCGGCACCTTTGTGCAACTCAAGCAGCACTCACTTTGTATGTCTCGATACGGAAACTCATCGTTGGCTTTGAAGTGCGGCAAGACTTTGATGCCGTTTCCTTGCTCCACTGTCTCCCAGAGCTTGGTGATCATGACATCCAGGTCCAGCTCTATGAGCAACCAGGTAGCAGGCAGGTCAACAGCAGCTGTCTCAACCGCCCTGATGTCCGACTCGGATCGCAAAATTGTGTATCCCTCGGAATTGGTTTCAACGACGTCAGGGTTGATAAGTTCGCACCACTGGCTAGATGTTTTGATTGTTATTGTCTTCCGAGCAGCTCTTCCAAGAGGCGCAGGCTTTGATGAGTCCGGTGCGAGCTTGACAAAGGCCCCGCTCCAGATCCACTCACGCTCCGAGTCGTTGCCAGGTGCCACCTGCCTGCCTGCGGCCGACGCGTAACCCCTAGTAGTATTGGCAAGTCGAGTGCGTTGACGTAGGTCTAAAATCTGGCCTGTAAACTCGATGCCTGAGGCTGCATGCGGCAGACTGTCGAGCTTGACGCGCTCCACCCGTTCGCCTTTCTGTGTGATAGCAATACTCTTCAATACGGCCATCGCAAGCGTTGTACCGCAGCGGATGAGGGTGGTGAATAGATCCCCGACAAGGAATGCATCTGAGTCTATGATGTCGCCAGAGGAAAGAAGTCGAGGCTTGACATCTGTCGTGTAGCCTCGAACACGCCAGATACGCTCGTGTGATTTCCTAGCAAAATCGGGGGTGATGATGATACGGCAAATCGTAGCCTTGTGAATGCGACTTCCAGTCTGGTCCTCGTTCTGGTATAGCCATGGTGACCGCTCTGCTGTGGTAAGCTTTGAGGGAAGTCTGTGCTCCTCGAGATTTTCGAGCACATCTTCGAGAAGGTCATCTCCAAGAGGGTCATTACTAAGCCCGTTGGTCACAGACATAGGCTCGGGAGCTCCTGAAGACGATGTCATGACATCTGATAGAGAGGTACCAATGCCAACGCCCATTGAGACCGTCGGTGGCGCGACAATGCCAACCGGCCCGGGCATGCTATCGGGCTGGTATTCAATGTCCTCGCTGTCGATATCGTGCATACTGGCTTCCTCTGGCTCCACTGGGTGAGATCCCTGCTTGAGCCCTTCTGACAAGCTGTCAGGCTCTGTGGATTTGCCTGGGTAGACACCATTACCAAATGGCTTGAGCATATCGAGGTTGCGCTCGCTGTCAAACAGATAGTCGAAATCGGGATAAAACTTGACTGGGGAAAGTGACTTGAGAGCATTAACCCGACCAGCTCGCCATGCCGATGCAAGATTGACGCTGTTCGCAGTGACATTTCCAATCCATGACTCGGGATTTAGGTGATCCATCTGCTCGGTGCGCGTGACTTTCAAGCGTCGGTGTCCTGAGTTGAGCTTCGGATTGCGCGCCATGACCCCGTCCAACTCCATGGCGGCCCCGAGACGATCCAGCAATTGGGTGAACGTGAAATTTGGATTATGCCCGCCCATCATACGCACGAGACCAAAGAGGATCTCGAGTCGGTCATCACCAGTCCAAAAGAGATAGAACGGCTGTGTCCCATCCATTTCCTGTTGCTTTGCAATGGTGATTAGAACATCTTTGACCGTTGTTTGTGTGTCGCCGTAGAGCTGATGAGGCATTAAATTGATGCGACTGTCGCGGAAGAGCACAAAGGCAATGTGGGCATATTTGCTTAACGACGTCACTTGCTCCGTCAAGCTCCAGTGCGGCATGATGTATGGATGCATGAACGACGTGACCAGATCGGTCAGAAGAGTGATGACGATCAGTTCTTGCTTATCAGACGGGTTGCCACTTGATATGACGTCGGGGTTTGTTACTGCAGAATGAAGAGCATTGATAAGATCAATGGCACGGGGAACATCTTGTGAGTCCCCTGTGCCCATGAGGATTTTGACCTTGGGTTCCGCAAGGCCTGAGCGAACAAGAAGGCGCTCTATTGCCTCATGATTGATGACCGTACGTTGAATGACGACCCCTTCAAAGGTACGCAGCAATCGTGCCCAGCCTGACATTTCAAGATACATTAGCATTATGTCATTCGGCAGCGGGAGTTGTACGCACGCTTTATCTCATGTTTCCAGTCGAACGTACCCGTGATATCATTGTCGCCAACCATGAGATTCAGGCCGGGAAGTTGCGATAGGTACTTGAATAGGGGGCTCTTCTCATCAATTGCATATTTGAGAAACATGTCGTAAACCATCGCGCGTCGCCCTGCATCTCCGTCCGAGGCACTGGACCACACCGGACCAAATAGTTGAGCTCCTGCCTTGTTCCATGCATCAAGAACGGTCTGCAGGAGTGCGGCTGACTCCTGTGGTGTCTCCTCTTTGCAAGTCGGAGAGACCAGGATAGGAAAAGCACCCCGAAGCACGCGGCCATACGATGCCATTGCAACCACCGAAGCTTCTTTGCCATAGTGCACGACACCATCCGCAAGTGCCGTGGCCAGAGACACAGCATTGTCGTACGTGTTGAGACGCAGTACAACACGGTGAGAATGTTCACGACAGAGGCCGCCGACAGAATCAACGTGTTCAAGATAGCATGCGGCGTTCTCCTCGTTGACCTCATCCCACAAGACGGACATCCCGGATGCAAATGGTCGGTTACCAGGCTCGGGATCAAGGGGAGGTGTCTTTGGCTTGAAGATGGACTCGATGTTGTACATTACTTCCCCAATGGTGGGTGCTCCAATGCTCGGCATCAACTTGATGAATGCGTGGGCACGGCGGAGAGCGCGGATGGAGGGAATCGAGATATGTTGATTCAGCGCGTACAACAGCTTCCGACCTCCGAGTCGCAGGACCATAAGAGCAATGTCAAGATCGGTTCCATTGTATCCACGCGCATGGTAGACACCGGAACAGGCGTCCTCAATTTTGCTGATGATTGTTGACAACGACGCTTGGTTCTTGAGCCCCTGCTCAACCAGCTGCCGCAGACGAGGAACGTCGTTTGTTGAGACAGCCATCAGAAAGCGGCGATGATCGTCGAGCTTCCGCATGACGCTCGCAACCTTTCGACCAAGGTTCAGTGCCTATCAAAGCGTCAGGTGGTGTTCCACTGTTACTGAGATGCCGTCTTACCTTGAGCTTCCACCGGTTCAAATTAATGTCGCGTTCACGTATGCGATCACTGAGCTGGGCGTGGTTGAGATACTTGTGATTGGTATGAGACTCCGCATGTTTGGCCATGGCTGCGAGTCGCGAGATTGTGTCTTGGACCTTGTGACACGCTGTACAAGGGACCGCACCGTCTCCGCCTGAGCATGCCTTGGCGCGCACCCGCAGGCGAACATCCAAGCCGTCGGCAGACGTCTCTAGATCGCTAAATGTATAGTCGAGAGTTGTAGCTCCTGCTGTGTGGCGTTGCCAGGGGTACGTGCTCCAGATGTCACCAACCCATTCAAGCCATACACCTGAACAAGACGTGGTCGCAGATAGGGGCGGACCATCGACGGCAGGGGTCGCGTGAGCCGTATCAGGGGTCAGGTGGATGCTAGCGAGTGGTCCGCGTGAGGGCGTCGGCGACTCCATATCCGAGACTGATTCGGCATCTGAGGAATCACTGCAGTGGCAACAGAGAGTGGTTAGCGACACCCGTCGAATTGATACCGAGACACATACTATGTGAATCTCCGGTGCTGGTACTTCGACGGTGTCTCGATGTTGATGGACAGATCCGCTTGACTGGCGTGCTTGGACGGCGAAGTTGGCGGGGCAGACACCGAACGGCGTGGTGGCGAATGCAAGGGAAGGAGGGTGTGCATTGACGACGATGCTGAAGCGGGAAAGAACTGAGTCCGCGCGCGCTTTGCTGCTTTGCGCTCGACAGTCTGCTGTGCAGCTTCAGTTGACGACATGGTGCAGTTGCGACCTTGCATGTGGTTTGAGAGTGATGCAAGGGATGTTGGATGCACGTTTGCATGGGAATTAGTGGCAATCCACTTCAAACACCGGCGGCAGCGCACCCGCCAAGCGCCGTTTCGGCCACCTCGATCCCACGTTTCCAGGTTGGCATCGAGTTCAAATAGGCTTGGAGACGTTGAGGTGTTGGTATTAGATGAAGAGAAGAAATTATATTCATCCGAATTAAAACTTGCATCGCGCGACAATGTCGAAAGGAACGGTGTCTGTGGAGGAGTTGGTGCTGGCGAGTCGAAATTGAAAAATGAGTGTGATATTGGAGCCGTGGCGGCAAGCGATGGGTAGGTGTTTGGTGTGGAGCCAGAGGGATCTAACAGAGAAGCGAGAGCCTCGCTCGAGAGGGCCACATCGAGGAGATCGTCCTCGAGATCGCTGGCCATGAAGAGTTCCGCATTGTCGCCCGAGGTTCCGTTGCTAAACCCCTCTGGAAACAATAGATCGGGAGTAAAGGACATAGGCAGAATTAAATGATTTATTGTTGAATTAAGGAGCGGTGGCTTTGCGGGGAGGTGCACGATACCTACGTGATGATAGAAGTCAGCATCTGCCCACAAAGTAGATCGAGCCCGTATAGAGGTAACATACCAGGCTCTCGGAGCACTGTCGTATCAGGATACCTTCACCTCCTCGCCGCCCGAGCTCACAGGGTCGCCGAATAGACAGTAAGTGGAGGGGGACGGAGGCAAGGAGAGAAGATGTGCGAGCTGTCGCGTTGTTGATCGCCGCGATTGTCACGTGCTCTAATAGCTCAGGCGCTGACTTTGCTCGGCCGCTGCGTCGCCTGTCGCTCGGCGGCACACACTCCAAGTCTGCGCACACACGTATACTGGCGTATGTCACCATATTCCATGGCTTTCGCAGCCAATCTGAGCCACTGGGGCCTCCTACATGCAAAACGAACGATATACGCGGTACAAACCGTGGATACAGCTGGAGACGGACCCCTGCCACCAGTATGTACCCTCTTTGAAAAGAGCCCCGTGTCCCGATCTCGAATCTTGCCCCCCTCTTGGTCCACCTCTCTGTCATCGCCTCTCGCGAAGAGCAGTCAGCACGTTGGCGAGAAGCACCAATTACTCAACTTACCGTCAGCAGCAAGAGCACGAGTGACGACACAACACTGCTGCAAACCCCGGCGAGCGCCTCCTTATAGAGCAAGGGGCAGATTAACAAGCAATTGTTCAGATAATCGTCAGGCGCGTTCATCAGTAGCTACTCTACTCTACAATAAATTACGTTGCATGTCCATATGCTAACTGAGTAGTCACGTATACTGAGCACATCGAAACAACTACACGCTAGAAAGCAAGAACATTGCGTGGGGCAGAAGCATGGAAAGCGAATTCAGCTAGCTGAAGATCTCAGACAGCAGGTCTCATTATATACAGACGCCCCGAGAAGACATAGAGTAGCCGATGCGAGTATGTATAATAACAAAGATGCAGGAGAGACTATGCGGAAATGACGAGCAGGGACTGGACAAATATGAAAATAGACTAGGGGAATAGGTCGGAGGGTCGGGGGTGAGCACATGGGTTGTAAGAGGGAAAATATGCAGATGACGTGAGCAGGAAGAGGATGTGCAGACCCGTGCGAGGAGACAAGCGAACGAAATGATGAAAAGGAGAGACAGGTACATAGAACATACTGAGCATACTATGTCAGGAGGCCGAGCAGCTTGTCAGGATTCGTTGTCTTCTCCGCGATGCGTCCACGCCGTGCGTCGTCCGCATCAAGACCGGCGCCCTTGAGCAGCGTCACGAAGAACGTCCAGGCTTTAGGAACATCCACCGCGACGTCGTCTATGATCTCCGCGAGCCCGTTGAAGCCTTCCTCGAGCTCGTCGCCACTGATGAGGTCCTTCCCGCGTGCAGTCGTAAAGAGATCCGCAACAAGCTGCACGTCGGCGTCCTTCATCTCGACGACTCTGTTCAAGAGCTTGTCAACGAGGCGATACCGATGTTCAGCGGGCAGGCTCGAGAAGTACGATTCGCCTTCCTCGAGCGACCGGATGCCAAAGAACTCCTTGATGTCCTCCGCGATCTTGTTGTTGGCCTCATCGGCAGACATCGTGGGCGCATCGGCAGCTGCGTCGTCGTCGCCGGCCTCTGAACCAACCTCTGAGCCCGCAGGCGTCTCGTCTGCCTTGGATTCCTCCACGGGTCTCGATCGGGGCAAGAGCTGCAGCTTCCGCCGTTGCAGCGGTGCCTCGGGCACGCCGGACTGTCCAAGGTCGACGCTGGGCTTCCGACTCGGCGGGCGGCTGGGCTTCGTGGACGTGGCCTCCGCAACGGCCTCCGGGTTCTGGCTGAGCATGGAGAACATGTTCGAGCTTGACGCCGTCCGCGAGATCGAGTTCTCGCGGCCCTTCGTCTCCTTCTTGCCCGCTGCGAACACGCTGGTGGGTCCGAATGTCATTGCAGCGGGGGGTTTGCTGATTTTGCCGAAGTTGGACAAGTCGCCGGCCTTCGTTGGTGGACGAGGGGGTCCGGAACCAGCGACAGACCATCCATCGGGCTGGTGAGTGTCTCCGCGCTCGCCGCCGCGTCGAGAGCCACCACGCGACATGCTCATCTGACGATCGTAGGCACCTTTCTCCTGGGTCGCTTTCTCCTTGTTGGCAGCTTCCTTTGCAGCCTGAGATGATAAATGGGTATCAGTTGCATTCATTCAATACATTCGGGACAACTCACTGCTTCGTGGATCTGCGCGATTGTCGAAGGGGCAGCAACCGCTTTGCGAGGGATCCATTTGCGTGACCGAAGTTCGATGACATCCTGCTCCATGTGTCAGAAGTAGATCGCGTCTGATCGCGGTCGACGTACCTGGAGCATGTATTGCATGCGTGAGTTGACGTTCTTGCTCTTCGTCAACTCCTTCATACGCGAGAAGTACACATCCATGTGGGCATGTGCCTTCGGCGTATCCAGTAGGACACCGACGGTTATCAAGAGCTTACACAAGCTCTCGATTTCCTCTTCCTCCGGGTTCTCGACGTTGCCGAGCAGCTTCTTGATACACTCGTGCATGATGCGCTCCGTCAACATCTGCAGCTTGAACAGCTCGCCGATGAAGCGGATGAGGCCAAGGCCGCGACGCTTCGCCTTCGAGGCAGCGTAGTACTCGTCCGAGTAGAGCTCCGCCTCGTCGACTTCCTTGTTGTCCTTCTGTGCCGCCTTGATCGCCTGGTCCTCGGTCGCCTTACTCGCAGCGGCAGCGGCGGTCGCCTCCTTCTGCACCCAACCACGCTCGAAGTCTTCTTGACACCGGTTGAGCAGGTACTTGCGGAACAGGTGACCACCAGCGAACGGCTTGCCCTCCGCGTTGATGATGCCGTCGTCGCGGACGTTCGGGCTTATCATCTCCATCATCTTGCGACAAAGGCGCGCGTACATCTCGGAAAAGGTCGCCTCGTCCGTCGCCTTCTCGAACACAAGGCGGATGACCTGAATGAGCGTCTGCCCGTTCTTCTCCTTCTCGGATTTGTTCGCCCATGCGATGATCTGGTCAGAGATAGAGTCGAAGCGCTCCATGGTCAGCTTGTTAAGCAGACCCTTGACCTTGCGGTCCACGATCTCGGGTGAGTCGAGGTCGACCTGGGCTGTGCGACGCGTGCTACCAGCCACCCAACGGTTCGCAGAGGCTTCGAGAGGGGCAACGGGGTCGAGTGGGGGACCCATAGACGAGTTGTTGTGCTGCTGCTGCTGCTGCTGCGAGGGGTAGACTGTGCTGACTGGTCGCTTCTCTCCACGCTTGCTCCTCGTCCGATCTCTCTCCTTGCCCGTGCCGGGTCCGCCCTGGCTAGGTGTGCGAACCATCGGCGATGGGCGTCCGCCGAGCTGCGAGCCACCGAGACCACCACTCACAGATGCCGAGCGGCCTGAACCTGCGCTTGAGCCTGCCGAAGACATCATGAAGCGCTCCTCGCTGGAGAGCTTGCTCACGGATGTAGAAAACTGACCCATTGAGAAGATGTTGCCGTTGCCGGTGCCTGCCTTGCCCAAAGATCCTGGGATGAAGCCAAGGCCGATGGAGGCAGAACGGGAGCCTGTGGGGGTGGACACGCTTCCCGAAGCATTCCGGCGACCTGAACCGCCGCGGCTCATGTTGTACGAGGACTGTTCAGACGGTTCAAGACCGATGGCATCGAGCGGCGGAAGATTGTCGGGCTTCTCCTTGCAGACCGCCATAAATTGCAGCAAGAAGTCACGGTCGTACCTGTAAAGCTGTCAGTAAACACATACAACCTCTGCACGGAAGCGACTCACTTGAACTTTCCAGCAGGAGCATTGACATTGAGCTCGATCCGAGGGCTTTTGATACCAGACGGATAGTTAACACGGTTGATATCCTCGATGATCCGCGCGGTGGCAAGGGCGGACGGGAGCGGAGCGGGGATGTTAGCATTGAGGGTGGTGGAGAGGTTCAGAGGGCCGGGGCGGCGCCGAGTAGGCTCTGCCGAAAGGGCGGTATCGATGCGGAGGGGTTCCTTGTCAACAGCCTTGGGAGGTGCAGCTTGAGAGGTGGGAGGGGCGTTCTCTGACTCTTTGACAGTCTGAGCGTCAGCATCTTCCTGCTCTTCAATCTCTCCATCCTCTTTGATGGTCTCGGGAATAGGTGAAGGAGAGGGTTTGACGGCTGCGGCTGCGACAGCAGCGGCGGCGGCGGTGGCGGCGGCGGCGGCAGCAGCAGCGGCCTCGGCTTCAGCCTTAGCTTTTGCCTCGGCCGCAGTAGCGGCGGCGACCTTGGCCTCTTCCTCCTTCCGCTGCTCCTCCGCCTTGCGGACGCGCTCTTCCTCCTCACGACGAGCCTTCTCCTGCTGCTCCTTCAGCTGCCTCTCCTCCTCCTCCTTGCGCTTGCGCTCCTCAGCTTCCTCAGCCTCCTTCTTCGTACGCTCCTCGGCCTCCTTCCGTTCCCGCTCCTTCCGTTCCTCGGCCTCCTTCTTCTCCCGAGCAGCTTTCTCCTCAGCCTCCTTCGCCTCCTTCGCTTTACGCTCCTTCTCCTCCTTTGCCTTGCGCTCCTTCTCCTCTTTCTCTTTCCGCAGCCGTTCTTGCTCCTGCTCGCCCGCCAGGCGCTTCTCCTTCTGCTCCTGGCTCTCGATCCGGACCGATGTGCGCTTCGAATCCTTCTTAAACCCACTCGGCGACGCCGGAGCAGGCGGTGGTGTTGCCGCTGCCGGCGTTGTGGAAGCCGGGGCGCGCTTCAGGGCATCTAGGTCCAGCTCCCGGCCATCGGTGCTCTTGATAGAGATAGAGACTTTCTTGGGCACGAATGCACGAGCTTCGGTGTTCAGTCGCGCACCGTTTGTGGAGGAGGGAGTAGGCGGGGGGGACGTGACGCTTGGAGGGCCGTGAGGAGCATGAAGCGGCGGAGGAATCGCGTGGGTCTGCGTGGGTGTGCTAGGCACCTGTTGTAATGGAGGAGGCGGATTGCGTGGCGAAATCGGCATGCCGGCGGAGGGAGGACCTGGCGGATGGTGTTGAGGTGGTGGCTGGTGCTGCGGGGGTAGCTGGTGCTGCATCCATTGTTGTTGCTGATACATGTACTGCTGCTGCTCCGGCGGCATTCCAGGCACATACTGATACTACGGCGCAGTGAGAATTTCATTCAATGTAAATAGAAATTGTGCGCACATAGTATTGGGGCGACCACATGGGTGTTTGTGGCATACCAGCAGGAGGACCGGGATGGGGATGTGGTGCGAGTCTTGGGCTGGGCATAGCCGCAGGTGGTGGCCCATTGGATGGGCCATTGCCCCCCTGCGGACGGCCACTGACGCCAACGCCACCACTCGTCCCATTTGACAAGGGGCGCTGGAACACGGGGGAGCGCGGAGGGCCGCCGTTCTGATTGCCATTCTGCCCGCTCTGCGCCCGCAAGTTTCCGCTCGGCGTAAAAGTTGGAGTATATGGCTGGCCAGCACCCGGAGGCGGGTGTGATTGCTGAGGTAACGAGGTGTTGCGCACCGCTGGGGAAGACGACGGCTCTGAAGGCGGTGCATGGGTAGACGTGACGGATGGACCTTGGAAAAGTTTTGCGATGTCGATCTTCGGGTGTGGCGACGGCGTGGAAGGTGGTGCCTGATTTGCTGGCGACGTCGAGGACTGCGACAGGGTTGGCGGACGGTTCAAAAAGGTAGATTTTGTCGCTGAATGCGAGAGACCATTCTGGACGGCAACGGAGCCGAATGATTTCACCCCGTCAGCTGATTTTACCGCGGGGACGAGGGCGGGTGAAGAGGATATTGGTGCCGCAGTGTCATCTATAGAGCCAAAAGTAACGGCTGATCCTACAACGAGTGAGAATCGTTTCTTCGGTGAGGTGCGCAGGCCACAGGACGTACCTGACTTCACGGCACCAACCGTGCTGCGGGGCACGCTCACACCATCCTTTATCGATACACCTTGGCCAAGAGTACTTGGGCGGCGTGAATGTGTGGCATGGAAGACAGACGGGGTGGATGCAGAGGTAGGAGTTGGCGGAGCAGGTGATTGAGAGCGAGATGACGACGCTGTCGCACTTAGCGGCGGGCCCCGAGCCCAAGCTGACTTTGTAGGAAGCTGGGGAGGAATCTTCGATGAGGATGCGGTGGAGGATCTGCTCATTCTACCAAGGAGGAAAAAAAGAGTGAGCGAGCTGTTGACAAAGAACCCAGGAGTGGGGTATTGAGGTTGCCAAGGAGAGAGCACGCCGAGAGCATGCACACCACGCTCCGTGTGTGATCCTCGAGGGCAAGAATTACACCAATCAATGGATATTGAGTCCTGCCGCGAGTCGGGCAAGGAGTTCGAGGACGATGGCCCGCGGGGCAAGAACAATTAGAAAGACAGCCCCGCAAAACCACCGCTCGCCACCCATCCCATTGTTCTTCGACCTCTCCCACCCGGACAGATGCATAGCTGGAATGATGAAAAAAATAGCCAAGCAAAAAGGACTCACGAACTGGCGGGGTGAAGCTGTAGAAAGCGGGTTGATTTTGTGTGATGTCGGATTGACGAATCTAGCGTTGCGCGGTCTGGTCTTTTGAAAATTGACCTGCCAGCAGGCGAACTAACTAGAAAGTAATTCGACTGGGGCGGTGGGGGAGAAAAGGAGAGGAATCAAGTCCAATCCCGAGTCTGTCCTCGACGTGAAGGACGATGGCGGACGGAAACCCTTGCAGCCAAACCCGACAGCCAAAAATCCCTGCGCGCCCCCGGACACCCCGACCCACCCTTGCATCATCGCCTGCGCGCCCAAAACTCTGTAACTCCCCGCAACTGCGCATGATCCGACCACTATCGCACACGCGTCCCCAGCCAATGCAGCCCAACAGTAGTCTTTCCGTGCCGGTTCCTAAGACAAGTACGGTGTGGAGCACGACTCATCGCACCGGGGCCGCCGCAGAGACCCCGACCACCCAGCTATTCACTGTGATTGGGTAATCCAGCGACAATTCGACGTCGTCGACGACGACGACGCCATGTTCCCACCACCATCCCGTCTTCATGCCAGCCATGATGACCCCGACGCCCCCGTGCGTGCGACTGACAATGATGCCGCTCTTGCGCGCCTTTCCGCCGTCTCCAAGCGCTACCTGACCGACCCATACATCGCCGCCCTCGTACCCCGCGCCCACCTGCAGGAGCCCCGTCCGCCCCTCATAAACATCGGCACCTACCTGCGCGGGCAGGGCATTGACGAGCTCGTCGGTGGCTTCCTCCGCAGCGCTGGCGATGCTACCCAAGTGCAGATCGTGAGCCTCGGCGCGGGCAGCGACACCCGCTTCTGGCGGTTGGCGGTGCGTGGCATGATGGCGAGTTGGATCGATGGACTGCTGATGATGGTCGAGTAGTCAGGCAGGACCGCACAAGGACCGCATCGCCAAGTACGTTGAGCTTGACTTCCCTGACAACACGACACGCAAAGCGATGGCGATCCGCAAGAGTAGGGTCCTCAGCCCCGCGCTCGGCAGCCCGGGCGTGGTCTCCGTCGGTAAGTCGTCCAGCCCTGTAAGAGGCATCTCTCGTGTGCGCTGACAGACACCTCAGCTGCGGGCGGAACTGCTCTGCGATCGCCGGTGTACAACCTGTTGCCTGTCGACCTGCGACATTCACCTGAATCGTCTCTGCGCCCCCTGCTCGCATCACCGGAGAACCCCCTGCTGTCCCCATCGCTTCCCACCCTCCTCCTCTTTGAATGTGTGCTCGTGTATATGACGCCCGCAGCATCCGACGCTCTCATACAATGGTTCGTCGACTATCTCTCCGCCCCGCTGGGCAGTATCGTCTACGAGATGTTCGGCCTCGGGGACTCCTTCGGCCGCGTCATGCTCAACAACTTACGAGTAAGAGCATTCCTCCTCGAGCGAGCTTCCCGCATTATTCAGCTGCTCTCCCGTCAGTCCCGCAACGTTGAACTGCCGGGGCCGCACCCTACCCTGATCTGGCATCGCTCCCCCAACGCTTCCTGCGCCTCAACTTTAGCGACGCAAATGCGCTCACGCTGTACAGCATCCGGCGCTTCCATGTCGATCCCACGGAGCTGGACCGCATCACCAAGCTCGAGATGCTTGACGAGATCGAGGAGCTCGACCTCGTGCTCGGCCACTACGCCATCTCCTGGGGCATCAAGGCGCCCGAAGCCGCAGATTGGCGGGACTGGCGCATACATCCCAAGGCCCGCGCAGTTGTCGATGAGGATGAATAACTCTAGACCCCTAACCTCAGTGGGCCTATACGCTCCAAGTAATTCGCGTGCACAACTCATTTGCCGTAGCACTTGTCCACGAAAATGACTACGCCTGATTTATCTCGCAGCGACTAGTACTAGTAGCTGTGCCGCATCAGAGGGCATCAGAGGGAATCCCGAAGTTGAAAATGGCAATTGTTGCTGCGCGATAAAGTTCAAGAAGTCTACCGAATGCTGCTAGCCCTTTGACATTGATGTACGCTGCTAGCGGTGGTGCACATGAGTACCAGTATGACTTGTCATTGATGAGTGCTATACTAACGATAGCGGGAACTTCGAAGTGGACAGAATCTGGTGGTGGTTTGGTCCCGCGTAGCCTACGCTCCCGTCGGACTCGGCCGACCACTGGCATCATTGCACTTGCCCTTTCAACAAGTCCCCCAGGGAGCAAGCCCGGTCCATCCACCACCCGGCCCAAAGTGCTCGTTGTTCCATCTGGCATCCGCGCACGTGGGTGCTGGTCGGTGACAGCCATGGTTGACTTCCAACCCTTGAGCGTGGAGGGCCGGGATGTCGACCGAAAGCTCTTCGATAAATTTGAGAACCTTGTTCAGCATCTCCAGCCGCATGTGGTCGTAGGTCATCATATCCATCTAGAAAGTGGGTTGTTAATATCACGGTCGCGAAGTGCAAGTTGGAATGGAATCGCACGAGCTCGAGCTCTCCCATGTCATCGATATACGACTTCAGATTGTTCACGTCGGGCGCATACAACGACGACGAAGGTGAGCCGATGGTTGACGATACATCGGACTCGGTGCCGGATGGCAGAATCAAAGCTGGAGCACCAGTCAGCGCCAACGGCAGGCAGAGAACTTGAACAGAATAGGGCTTACTGCGACGTAGCTGTACATAGATGGACCCGCATATTAGCAGTAATCCAAAGGCATAAGATCAGCTCGCACATTGCAAGTCCCCCAGCCGGTAGAGAGACTACCGCAGCAGCCTACGGGGATACATCAATGAGTGAACGCTGCCTTTGCGTTCATAGACGGCGCACCCGGAGATCTTTGAAAAGAGTAGGGGCCGACATGGCGTTTGCTGTCAAAGCGGAAGGGTGGCGAGTGGACCGGGCTTGCACTTGTGAGTGGGATGAGAGAAGTGTAGTCTCCGTGGCTGACCTTGGCACAGAAAATACTGGTCGATTATTCAACGTGGTCGCGCCTTTCTTGCGGCAAATCATGGGGAAAAGGAGGAGCTGCCAGTGGAGGTCTGTCGATGAAAACGAAGATGATTAAGGTGTTGTATCAAATAGTGGCTATAGTGTGCAATATTGTTCCATGTGCCCGTTCTAAATCGCAAGCTACAGTCTCCTACAGTGATTTTCCTGCGTAGTTCTTCCAATAGATACCTCCGTGCATATAGTAGGGTCCATTCCACGATCCCGATGCCTCACTTGTGATACGCCGGCGGCGCCTCGCCAATTTCGCTCTGCTGGCCCGTGATAAGGCGCTCGAACTGCATGTTGCGCGCGTACAGCGAAGGGTGTTGCCGGTGCTGCCGGTGCTGCCTGACGACGGTGTGCGCCTGCTCCTCGACGCTCGATTCGCCCGTTGAGTTATGTGAGCCCGTGCGCTCGAGCGATGGCTGCCCCTGCAGCTGCCCTGCCGTCGAGGAGGAGGCCACCGCCGTTGTCACGAGCACCTGCTGGCGGTGCAAAGAGCATGCGCACGCGGGTGCGGTGCGCGCCGGGTACTCGTCCGTGAGCGTCTCGGAGTAGCGCGGGAGGGACGTGCGCTGATAGTTCGACAGACACTACACCATATACTCAGCCAACGTCCACAGCAGCTTGAAAACGAAAACGCACCGACAAGATGTGCACAGGCGTCTGCACGACGATATCAAACTGCTTCCGTTTTCCCGTCTTCGTGTCCATTTGCGCGTCGTCCCCTCGTTCCACGCGCATGACAATCTTCACGACATGTTGTATGCGAATTTTGCTCTTCTTGTTATTGTTCGTAAAGTGCAGCAGCGTGCAGTCCGTCGGGAGCGCCACCTCCGTGTGAAACGCCCACGGACCCGGGCCCATTAGGCTCGACGCCATCTCCGAAGGGTCGTCCGCGGGCGAGATGAGCGCCTGCAGCGGTGAGCACTCGAACGCGTGCGGGTTATCCGAGTCGAGCGGGAGCACCGGTTTGTGCTTGTCGGACATCTTCAGCGCGACGAGCGGGAAGCGTGCCGTCGATTGCGTGCCGACATTCTCTCTCGTCTGGCTATAGTATTCGATGCGTTCTGCAGACCTGCGTGAGCAGGATTGCAACCTCTGGTAGAAGAGAGCAAGCCCACCTTCGAGAAACACGGACAGGCGGTAGATCTTCATCTTCGTGATCGGTAGGAAGCTGAGATTGATCGGAATCGACCCGCCGATCGGGAACATGCGACCCGAGATGGTGAGCAGGTACGACAACTGGTCGTCCCATGAACGCTCAACCACGATATTCTCCGTGTCCTCCGTATCGTCCTCGCTCGGCGAAGCGACCAATGTAACCTCGCGTGACGCGGTCAGCTTGGTGGTGAACGCGCCGGGTCGGTGGGCGTAGGCTTTGAGCCGCCATTTCACCGAACCATAGTCGCACAGCAGCGACGGTGGCGAGTTCGAGGGAATCGCAAAGGAGACAGGATAGGTATAGGTGCCTTAAAGAGCATGAGCTGACCCCGAAGACGCGCTAGTCATGCGGCAACCCACCTTTCTTGAACTCCCTCCAGCCATCTCCCGCCACTTTGTGTTCATCCGTCTCAAGCCCCAGCGCTTCACCTACTCTCACCAGCGTATGGTGGGCCAGAAAGCTCGCTTCTTCCTTCTCCACCCTGCTCAAACTCGGGTCGCGCGACTTTCCACTCACGAGGCTACGTCCGCGCCGTTCCATCACGGGCGAATTTGAGCGCATGCGGTCCTTCATCGCGCCGAACAGCGAGTGCGATACCGACACGAGGCTGAAACGCGCGCTCTTGCGCGCATGTGCGTCATCCACGCTTGGCTCGCGCCCGTGTCCGGGCGATGGGAGGTGCGCGGGCGGGGCGGATTTCTGGCGCACGTGCGCGTGCGCGATCTCGGACGAGGGCTCGTGGTCGTCCTCGGAGGAGTATGCGGTGCCGTCGTAGGGGAAGCGTAAGCTCGACGCGGAGGACGGCAGGTTGCCGATGAGCGGGGGACGCGCGGTGCGCGAGGGCGGGCGTGACGTTGGCCGTGACGGCGGGCGTGAGATCGAGCGGGTCTCGTACTCGAGACCAGAAGACGGTGGCAGATCGACGGTGCGGGTGATGGGCGTGAACTGGAAGGAGGAGCGCACGCTCACCGGGCTCTGCGCGTATGCACGGTGCGGGCTATGCGATACGGGTAGGATGCTCGTCGGCGTGTGGACCGGGTCATAGTCGTCGTGCATGCGCTCGGGAGAGAAAGGCGTCGGGGAGCGCGAGTGTACGCGCTGCGAGACGGGGTCGCGCTGAAAATTCGTGTGGTCTGCGCTCGTGCGCCGCCGAGTTCGACCTCTGCCACGCGGCTCTTCTGGCGTATGTGAAGTTGAGGCGACGTCCTCGCGGCCGCGAGTCTCGTCATCTTGGTAATCGGCATGCGCATCGGGGTGCTCAAACTCGTCGCGGTAGAATGACAGGCCAGGGCCGACGGAGAGTGTCCGACGGGAGCCAGACGGCGTGGATTGCGCTTGGAAGAATACCTGTGTCGCAGAGAAGACCTTCCTCTCCTCCAGCGACTCGGCCCGTCGTGCGCCTGCGCCTGATGTCAAGTGAGCTTTGTTCCCATTATGATTATAGATCGCGCACCCTCGGGGAAGCAGGTAAATGTTATGCCCTGCAGCTCGATCTCGATACTTGAAATGCGGGTGGGCTTCGCGAGGTGCAGCGTCAAGAGACCACGCAGCATGGACGGCTGGACATCGCCCAGGGTCTGACGGCGTCCCGAGATGTCGACGCCGCGCAGGAAGACCACGGACTCTGTGAGGGTGATGGATAAGGAGTTTTTGTGTGGCTTGTGAGATGTCATGATGACGGGCTATGCGCTGGGTATCGTGCAGGATGATGTACAAAGGAGATACAGTTACACTATAAGGGGGGAGTCAGCTTCGAAGTTTCCGTGCCTCGGGTATCGCACATTCCGGCGCGCTGCGAGCTCATGATGTCGGAGCCGTACCTTGTAAGCTGCAAGTATCCGACTCAACCCAAGCTGAGTTGCCTTCTCCCTCGTCGGATGCTGCGTCCGCTCCGCTGGCAGATTAGATGGTTGTGTCGATGTTGGGGGAGAGGATAAAAGCGCATGGCCATTTTTCGTGGCGAGACGAGGGTCGGGGATCCGGGGAGAGTTGGTCCTTGGAGATCCGTCGAGACCCGTTTTTAGGGTTGCGGGACTTATAGGCCCGCGTCATTGCAATGTCTTCGGCCGCGGCCGCAACTGTTCGCTGGTGTCACTGACCGGTCTCCTCCACTGCCACACCTCCACCGGCAGCTCCTCTTTTCTCCTATGAAGCTTTGCAATGAACTTTACAGACCGCCGCCTTTTCCATCCCGGTGTATCGTGCATGTGAGTGATGGTCTGGACCGTCTGTAGTCCTGAGCATGATCTTTGCCACGGGAGCAACTTGGTCATCATGAACCTGGAATTGCGGGACTCGGTATGCTATCATTCTGACTCGGCTTAGTCGGATCACCTAAAGAGCCCAACATTGTCAGGACGCAACCGGCCTGACTCTAGACGATGTTCCTTCTTTCATGGTTATCACACCCCGCCTTCTCAGTCTTGCATTGCTTGTCACCGCGTGGATAGTTTGGCTAATTATCTGCTGCTGACGTCGGTTACATAGCTGCAGCGGGGCCTTTAGGCGGGCTCATCAACCGTTGAATCGTCTTCACCGTCTCTGTCACCTCACACTTCCAAGTTCCCTGATGGCCTCGACTCAACTGCAGGTGGCACGGGGCGAGGTTGGCACCTACTCCTGTGGGTAGTCCCCTCACTCTTCTAGCCGGTGGCTGAGAGCGTATAAGTACCTATGAATCGTTCAGACTAAGTAATTTGCATGCACAACACCTCGGCCATAAGCACAGCACCTCTCGTTGTCTACAAAAATTGACTACGCCTCCCATATCTCGCAGCGACTCGGAGGAGGTGGTTGTTTGGTCACGCGTCCATTTCCGGTTCCGACGCCGCTTCCCCCCCGGTCCAACCTATCACTCCTCCGCTTTGACAGCAACCGCCATGTCCGAGTCAGCCCCTACGCCTGTCACAGATCTTCGGGTGCGCCGGTTTCGAACGCGCAAGGCAGCGTTCCTTATTGATATACCCTTTCATAGGCTGCCGCGGTATTCTCCATACTGGCTGTGGCGATGACTTTGTGCGTGCTGATCTTGTACCTCTAAATTACTGCTAATATGCGGGTCCATCCAAGGGCTTACAGCGCCGTCTGGCCCACAGTCGGCCCCTAGTAAACTCCCACGTCGGACATGGGTAGATGTTCCTTCTCCTGATCATCACGCCCGCCTTTTCCAGCATCCATATCTTGTTGCATAGATACGTCGGCCAGTCGGACTGCCTCACTGACACCCAATCCACTTGATCGTACACACGCTGTGCTCCGCTCTGTACACACCCTGCAGACAGGCTACCAAAGTCTTTGAGGCCAATCAACTTGGGTGACATGGCAGTTGATCTTGTCTCCCGCGCCGTTCCGCTGCCTACCGCAGCATCCACGTCGTTTATATAGCTCACGACTGGCTCTTCGAAGGCGATCATCAAGCGCTCGTTCCTCTTCGCTACCACCATCCCCCTCCCCTCTTTCAATGGCCACAGCGGTGTGTTCTGCGGCGTGGCACTGGGTATGTTTTGCTTCTGGTAAACGATGCTCCGACTGTGCTCACTATGCTGTAGGCAGACAACAGCAATGGCCAGGACCCATGCCAGCTGGACTCGCTGATCACTGCATCTTGTGTAAATGCCTGTGCGTCGCCCGTTCATTCTTCCGCCGACTTATCTGAGGCAGGGTTCAGCTACCTCGCAAACCACGGACACATGCCGCTGCAATACCATCGCCTATTCGCTCAATGCTGCGTGCACAAAGTGTATGGGGGTATCTTCCGTCTTGCCGTGAGCACCTTTAGCTTGTCGCGACACGCCGGCCTGATGATCGTCTTTCTCAGGTTCACTGCATGGGCGCTGACATGTAGTACGGTAGTTCCAAATGGAACGCAAGTAATTATCTGGCATATGTGCATTGTGGCCTTAATCCGACTACTCAGACTGCCCAAATCTTATGGTGAGGGCTACGATATCCCGCAGTGGGCAACGCTGCCTCTTGGATTCGTATGTTCTTGACATTTCCCCTGGCTGTTGGCTTTGATGAAGCTCTTTTGTAGGATGACACGTGGAATTCAACAGCAGCAATTTTTCTGGCTGTGTCGAGTAAGCATCGCTCAGCGTCTTAGGGCGAATCTCACCGCCTTCCAGCACCGCCTCTCCAAGGGACGATATCCGGTGTTACAGAATCCTCAACACCTGAGACGGCATCATCCTCCAGTCTCCCCAACACAGTGTCAACGTCGTCAATGACGCCATCAACGAATCCTCCAACCACAGCAATCACCGCTTCCTCCTTTACATACGTTACATCCTCACCGAGCAGTGAGACTTCGTGGATCCCGACACCCTCTACGCAGCACTCACTTAGCACCTCCACTACCTCCACTATCAACACTCCTCCGGCTCCTGTCATACCGCACAGCACATTTACGCCAGTATCGTATTCCGATACGACCAGCCCGTCTCCCGTGTCTGCCCTCCTAGCGTCTGCGTCTGTATCACCCCCTTCAGACAAGCGCATGAACCCGGGTACGATCTCCGCCATCTCTCTGGGCATCTTTGCGTGTCTCGCGCTCCTTACGCCCGCGATCATCCTTCTCATACGGCGCAAATTCTTCCGGCCGCTTCCCCAGGCCGCACCTTCGAGTCCCACTACGACGTCGTTCCTGCCGGACCTCCACACACGCGAGCCCAAGTTCAGGCAGTTCACGATGTGGCGATCTCGGTCTGTAGTCCCGCGGAGGGTGCGTCTTCCTGTCTATCTGATGGGCAGATTGCTTGCTATTTATAGCTAACGCGGCGTGGTGCAGGCGCAGAGCATTTACACGCAGCTTCCGGAGAACTGATTGGGCTGCCCATGTCGACATATCAATCCGTGATGCACGCCATCGAGCGTTTCAGCGCGCCAGGAGCAGCGTATTGCTGTTGCTTGCCGCCACACGGCGAACAGTTTGTTATACAGTCTGACATGACGGGACTGTCAGCGACTCTGGTAGTTCCTGACGGACGGACCACCGAGGGCTTACATTTTGTTGTATGCATATGTTTGCTATGTACATTTGTACGCGCACGCGCATATGTCCACTATCTGACACGCTTTTGCCTTGACCCCCACGCCGACTAATCGCATCAAGAGAAGTGCTCGTTTTGTTTTTGTTGCGTGATGCATATCCACACATGAGAAGATGTGTAATTAGTGGCCAACATAAAGTTACAGAATTCCAAGTTCAAGTGCGGATGCGTACACGAGATAAAGCGTCACAGTTACAGAGCAATCAAGCCGTCGCGGGCTTCCAATAAGCGAGTCCGAACAGAAAGTCAAAGCATTGGATCAACCCCTTTCGCTTTGCGCCTCGAGCCGCAAGGGCAGATGCCATGTACTTGTCACCGGTGAAAGTCAAAGACAGGTCTTCCAACGCGAAATCACGCTCATCCTCGATTTGCTGCTCGCTGCGAATGATGAGCTCTACTGCGGCGCGCCCCAAGGTGTTCGTCGTTCCTTTTGGCATCCGCGCACGTGGATGGTGGTCGGTGACAGCCATGATTGCGTCTACGAGTGCGTCACCTTCCAGCCCTTGCTGACGGAGCGCCGGGATGTCAACTGAGCAGCTCTCGATGAATTTTAGCACCTCGTTGAGCATCTCCAGCCGGATGGAATTGTAGGTCCTAAAGTCGTTCTGAGATGTAACTTAGGTGAGCTTCATGGTATGATTAAGTCAGGAGTCGAACCGCACACGCTCAAGCACTGCCACGGTCTCCAGAAAATCAGATGAATACTGCTGCTGATCGGGCATTTCGGAGGGCCATGGCAGAGGTGAAGTACTGCTTGACGAGGCATCGGAAACGCTGCCCTCTGGCACTTTTTCGTCATCGCTGTCCTTTCGCAGATCGCCGTTTCCCTCTAGAGAACCTGAGTCGCCGTTGCGCCCGCGAAATCTGTTGTAAAGCTGGAGCCGTCGAGATTAGCGGCGGGTTCGCCAGAGTGGAACGGGGCTGACCGTGCTGGGTACGACCTTCCAGGCAGACCTGCACATGCCGCAAAGATATAAGCGCATATGAGCAGTAATCCAGAGATATAAGATCAACGCGTACAATGTGATGCTGGCAAAAATTAGGGGTACAGTGATTGCCAATGCTAGTAAACAGACTGCCAGGGCAACCTTATACATGTCAGTATAGCAACTACCTTGTCGTGCTTTCGAAAAGTGCTCACCCCGAGACCTATGACATGCGCAGGGGAGGGCATCGGTTGTCGTCGAAGCGGAAGGGTGGTAAGCGAACGGGTGTTTGCTCCTGGGAGATTTGCGAGGAGAAAAGTCCTGAGACAGCCTGAGATCACGGCCGAGACTCCGGGCCGGGATATGTAAGATCGACTATTATCTGTCAAAGTTGAGTCAGCTACGGAGACTAACTTAGGCCGGGACTCGGACGCGTTGTTCGGAGGTTACCTAGGCCTTGCTCGCCAACCTGCCCGCTCTATACGATTGAAATGGTCATAACGGCCCTACAGTCAAAGATTAGGTGCTGTCATGAATACCAATATAGCATACTCCACTCCACTCGAATACTATTCCTGACTTGTGTCCCCGGCGGCCCTGCTGCCCACGCGAAAGTTCCGCGTACGGCGCTGACAGGTCAAAGACGCCAGATGAAGCTTTAAAATTACACAGGGAGAGGGTGACGATAGGAGGGCCAGAGGCTCCCAATAGTTGGAACCGAAAAAAAAGGTCGGAACATTGGATTCAACCCTTCTCGCTTTGCGTCGCGAGCCGCGAGAGCAGATGCTCATTGCTAGGCAGGCCTTACCAGTGAAAGTCAAAACCAGCTCACCTAACGCGGCCCTAGGCTCCCACTTGATATGCGGCTCGCGGCGAGCGACGAGCTCTACTGCGGCGCGGTCCAAAGTGCTCAATGAGATCGGCATCACGGAGTCGAAGTCAATATGGAATCGCACTCGTGAAATGGCTGCCTCGACCATGGTCGGGCCCTTCAGATGGCGACGGCGACGGCGACGGCAAAGACGAGGCAAGATCGTCATCGCGGACACAGTAGCGTCTGGCAAGAGCTTTCGTCGTGCATGACGCGTGACGGCTGCGAATTTTCTTGTAGAGCTAGAGCGCTAATTGTCAGTGATGGTATTTTCGCAGAACAGGGAGCTGGCCGCATATATTGAGCTGCCAAGTTGAACAGTCGAAAGTTATGGCGCACAAGAAGAGACGGGCCACGAATGCAGGTACGACCAGCGCCGCCGCTCTAGGGAGACAAAATAAAAATCATCATGTAAATTCAAAAACTATCGACATGGCTCGCCCGAGAACAATCAAAGGCGCAGTACTTGAGTGGGATCCATGGACGACGGTCAAGATGACAAGGTGACAAGACTCTTGCAATTTGCAAAGTCAGATTTCGGCTCCGCCTGACGCGGCAGTTCGGATGCCGCCTCCGACAGCCTCCCACAATTGAACGACTAGTTCTCCTACCAGTGCCACTCATGTTTTCGACAGTGCTCACAAAGCGTGGATCATACCTGTACATTGGACTGCCCAGGCTGGGTATCTCAGCAGAAGGACGTTGCAATGTCCACCCCGTCCTACTGTATGTACGGGTCAGCGCAGACAGCCTTGGAAGGCTTTGGGACCTATCGGCGGCAGCGTACACACCACAACTGAAGTACCCACATGGTCGTGCCGACCTCAGCAGCCTTTTCATCCGCGATGATTCACGAGTCTGAGATAACAGATACGGTCGGCATCTGGGTGACTCTGCATGGTGCGCAGTAATCCGTGCGTCGTCTCTTCTTGTGTTTCTGATATCCATCTGACAGCGCACTCTGGCAGCTTTGAGATCCTTGAGCCTTGGTCTTATCATGGGCGAAGCATTGTCGTGCATCATAAGTAGCCAGCGGCAGCCGACGCATGTACGAACAGCGCGCATGAACTCCAGGCCGATCAATGCCACAACGTAGAAGTGTTCGTGTGCCTTGTGCAATCATCCTGGCAATACAACGCAAATTTTTCAGACTTCCATGACCTCAAGCGATGGCGATGTGTCGCTACGAATGTCAATCGGCGCGCAGAAGGTGAGTACCTCTTGCCTCCCTATCGCCTGCCAATTTATCTACAACTCACGTTGTGAAGTCATCTGCAGCTTGTGGAACATTGAAGGCTGATCGAAAAGCCATGCCTAATGCCTATCCATCAACTTGTGATGCAACCCCTTCGAGCGTTTCACCGCGCCAAAAGCAGCACTATTGCTCTTAGTTCCCACCGTGGCGAACAGATTTGGCATATTCAGAACGACTATCTTCAGATACCATACTTGAGGTCAAGCTACGGATACTAGACTTGGCCCGTCTGACAGGACGGGACTGAGTTTCAGCTATCCTGGGATTGGATCGTGACGGACGCTGACGCATCGCACCTCATCGAGGTCTCTTCGCACCTTGTACTCGTTCGGTATGCATTTTTTGACACACGCGCACACTCACATCCTCCCTCTCCCTTCCATTCCCACGCAGCAAACGCGCGGGCCCGCGCGTACCTGCGTCCTACCTCCGCGCACCTCACCCATCAAGCAAAGTGCCCTCCGTGATACGTTGCATGATGCACAGGAAGGCGCCCATTGACGGGTTGATCGCTGCGCGCGGGGCGGTTACCCCGTTGGCACGTAGCAGGGTCCCGACACGCCCGCCGGTACGCAGGATAGGTGGCGACGCGCATGAGAAGTTGCGCAGGCAGTTCATGATGTATCGATGGCGCAGCTCCGCCCTGGGGCTGGGGCCGGCGCCGCACCTTTTAACCCTTGGGACGCGTTGCGTGCGCGGTGACTTCTGATCCCTTCGTCTCCCCTTGGACGGGGGTTTTTTTTTTTGCCGTCGTTTTCGTGTTTGTCTGTGCCGTGGCGGATGAGCACCCAAGGTGAGCATGCCTTGCGTCCTCGCGCGCGCTAGCTCATCTTCATCTCAGGCTGCCCTTTCGGCGTGGATCCCCTTGGAATATGCTTACCCCCTCCTCTTTCACCTATCTCCTCCACACCCATTCTCTACACGTCGTGTTATACATCCACGCTTGAAGAAACTGCCACCCATCACCAATCCAGATGCCCCCGTTGGCGCTGCTCCGCCACCGACTAGTTTTGTCACCGACACAAGCACTGTCACTTCACTGCCCCAGGGCACAACCACTCTATCCGTACAGCCTCAGGACACCCCTAGCTCTGTTATTCCGACTCCTAGCACCACTCCGCCTCTGCCAATCACCTCTGCACCGCCGTCCCAGCCTCCCTCGCCCTCATCCGTCTCCGCCCTTTCCTCGCCCCTCTCTTCCTCCTCTCCCTCCTCCCTCTCGTCTTCATCTAACTCACACGGCCTTCGTACACCTGTACTCATTGGCATACTCGTCGGCGGCAGTGCATCGCTCATACTGCTCCTCCCGTGCTCTACATCCTCTTGCGGCGGCGGCGCCAACGACGACGGGCGCCGCCCCCACCCCCCACACCCGATCCCACCATCCCGAGCGACGTCCCGCGCATCCAGAACGACGAGAGCTTCCTGCCGGACATTGGGGGCAACGCCGCGGGCGCTTCACGCTGTGGCGCACGCCGACGCGCGAGCGGGACGCCGGCGGGCCGGGGCGGAAGCGCAGCGGGTCGACGTGCACGCGGTAGGGCGCGAGGTGGCCATCCCGCTGACGAGGGTCGTCACAGGCGGGCACGAGCGGGAGGCTGGGTAGCTGCGATGTGCGGACACCAGTAGTGCTTGCTATGCGAAACCCATTCATACACAAGTGGTTTAGCCAAATTGCGTACCTACTTGTCGCTACGGTTCTTCTTCGTGGACTTCTGGTGGACATGGCGTCTTGTATTCCGACCCACTTCGCTCGCTGTATCTTCTAATGTAAGCCATTCATTTGCTGTAGACTGCATTGATACCATTATTGTATGACTGTGTGTAGAATTAGTGTATGACAACGGTTGCTCCGACACGCGAAATAAGTACGCCTCCCTCGTTGGTGAGATCCGTGTCATAGAGACTCGATGAAACTTTGGGGACTGACCAACAGAAGATGGAAGCGAAGACGTAGCCAGCTGAGACGAGTGGCGGTCTGGCGTGGGACGTCGCTAGGCGATGTACACCTAGGTGTTCCGAAGGCACAAAAGTACCCAGGCGAAATTTTCATTGCCAGGATGCTACGCTGTCGTACCGCCTCCGCCGCACGCAGCACTAATCACTGACCTCTGTCCGGAGCCGAGCCAGATCCTCGGCGACGCATAATTGAGAAGGATAGGAACACGGCCGGCGCCCTCACATAGTAAGATGGGCGGCAAAGAGGGCTGGTATATCCGGAGATGTGGATATATCGGTCAAACATGAAGGAGGCGCATATGTGCAATTGATCAGCTTGTGCATGTCGAAGAGGCATTATCGGATGGGAGTCTCCAAGAGCTCTTCATGCACGTTGAAGTACCTGTCCACAGCCCATATGTCAACTGCCAAAATCCACATTAACGGCGCTGCGCAACTCACCGAACAACATCGCCTTCCCACGACAAAACCCATCCCCGTCCTTGCCCCACCTCACGATCCACCGCCCAACCACTCTCCTTGCCGATCGACTGTCTCCGCGACTGTCTCCTCCTCGCCCTCCTCCACGCTGCCCACGTCCTCCGCAGGGAGCTGCACCGCGCCCGCGAGCTCCCACTTCGCGAACGGGCGCTCCGTGTCTGCAAGGAATACCGGGTCGTACACGCGCGTCGCGAGCGGGCGCAGCGCGAGCGTCAGCGTCTGCAGCTCGACACCCGCTGGCGCGTAGTCATTGTGCGACGGCGCGGGGTGCATGGGCGGCGCGACGTTGATCGGCGTCGTGGGGGGGTGTGGGCGTGGGCGTGTGCGGGGTGGGCGCGGCGGGCAGGCGTCGGATCGCCGTCACGTAGGGCCGCCCGCACCACGCAACGAGTGCGGTGGAGATGCCACTCGTGCCGAGCGCGGTGATGGCGAGTGCGGCGCGCGCGGAGAAGGGCAGTCCGGAGGGGATGACGAAGAGGAAGGGCGTGAGAGAGTGCATGATAGCCCGAGTGAGGTGAGGGAGAAGAGTTTAAGGTGGCGGAACGTCTTGGTGAGTGGTCCTGAGTAAAGGATGTTGTGTCGGTAGTAGAGTCAGGTGTGGGATGGGAAGTTGAAGCGTCGGTGGATGCAGACGTGTCAAACGGTGGTGATGCAGATGCGGCAGTGCTGAGAGGGCGAGATCGGCGTAAATGGGAAGGGGACAACGAGAAGACGCGACATGCAGCTAGCACCCCGACTCGAGGAGCATGTCGTAGCGAGCGAATGCATAATGAATGGGCCAGAAGGCGTTGTAAGGACATGGTGGACAGTGCTAGCAGGCCGCAGCTCGTCAGTCACGACCTCGTCATGATCAAGCGAGAGAAATGCAGCTCACTGCAGGGAAATTAGATGCCGTCTAGATCGACCGAGGCTTTATGCTGCAGAGGTGAGTCCGACCGAGAGCCGCACGGTCCGGAGCGCCAGCAGTTGTAGTTGTATCCTGAGTGAAGAAAACTCGGTCAGGGATGAGACTGCTGTATATTGGAAATGTGACAGCCACGCACCTAAGCCGTTGGGGGCAAAAGTCGCGTTCTCAACAGCAGCTTTTGAAGGCTGGCTGGCACTGCACGAGGAGGCTCTCGGAGGTCTCGGAGGCGTGCCGGCCTGCCGCGCGGCATCGGCTGCGAGACTCAACCGCGCTCTTTACTCACCGCGTCCACGTCGCCCACGATGGACGCGCCCATCTACTACCCAAAGTCAGATTACATTGAGGACAGTACGTACACTGACATGCATGATGGCCAGCTCATTGCTCACACCGCTGTCCAGGACACAGGCAACAAAGTCTCGCGACGCGCAACCATCTCGGGGCCCCAGAACATCATCCTCGGAGGCAAGACCGTCATCTCCAACGGCGCTATCATCAGAGGCGACCTGAAGCGCACGGGCCCCGGCCACGCCGTGGTTATCTCACTCGGGCGGTACTGTCTCGTCGGCGAGGGCTGCGTTATGAGGTGCGCGTGTACCCCGGCCATGGGTGTCTCGCCCGCTGACTCTGTTCCCAGACCGCCGTACAAGACGTATCGCGGGAACTTTAACTACTATCCGATGAAGATTGGTGATCACGTACACATCGGTGCGGGCTCCGTCGTCGAGGCTGCCACCATCGGTAACCACGTCGAGATCGGCAAGAACTGTGTCATCGTACGTTCCACCGCTCACCCCCGTGCATGCGATGTCCACGTATTCATGAACGGATGGCGTCACGGTGGTATGTAGGGCAAGTTCACGATAATCAAGGATTGCGCGAAGATCGCAGACAACACCATCATCCCACCCAACACTGTCATCCCTGCACTCGCGCTCTTCTCTGGTTCCCCCGGTACGCAGACTTGCACTGACGGTGTGGAGATCTTGATCTTGATTGTTATGTGCATATAGGCCGCTTCATCGAAGACCTTCCAGAGTCGACGCAGGAGATGGTCGAATCGCGCACAAAAATCGTACTACACACGCTTTCAGCCACTCGACCGGTAACCTCGGTAACCTTGGCGCTCGGATGCCTCGCTCGTCCCTCCCATGCCCACGAGCGCCACCGGCAACTGTGCAACAAGACCGTCCACGAGGCAGGCCTACGCGTATCATGGCCAGTGTGGTAGTCATCTTCGTCTTGCTGTTGAAGGGTGATGTTGTCATCCGAGAAGTCAATCACTGAGCAGCTCGCACGAGACTGCAGAGTTGATTAACACCAACCACCCTCTGACTTATTCAGGTTCACGTGAGCGAGGAAGGCAGTAGCTTTGTCTCCGTAGCTTGACCTTATGGTATTCATTCTGAATATAACAGTAGCTAATCTTCCCTCCACAGGCATGCAATAGCTGTGCCGTAGCGGGAAACCGCCGCTGCCTCATGATCAGAAGCCGGACACGACTACCATAAGGCACTCATTTGTTTAAAGTAAGGTACGCCTTCGCTGCTATACATAGCAAAGCTCATTTGTGCAGTAGCCGATGATACTAGGCATAGTCAAGAAACAGTAATCGTCTATTTATGTAACAGCATAGATAAGTCATTGATGCTTCAAAGTCTCAACAAGATAAGGGAAATGGAGTCTATGATGTTGCGTTTGCGCAGGGCCCCGTGTTTTTCCTCGCACAAATAACCGATAACTAAAACCCTCACGCGACAAAAATGGCCCTGCGAAGTTGGTTGTTTGCGATCCTTAGACGAGCTGAAACGCCTTGCCACCGGCCGCGCGTCCAGATTACGACCTCCTTGAGACCTGGCATCGTGCCAATCAGAATAATCCTGGTGATCCGAAGGGTAGATGCGTACCCATGACTTCGAAGAAGCTCTTGGGGTCCATGCCCTGTGCTGAAGTGAAATCCGTGCCGGTCTTCTTCAACGACGCCATTGCAGCTCGGATCCCGTGCACTGCGGCCACACAGGAACTAACGAGAAGACTGCATCCGACCACGATCCATCAGACTTGGGCTCCAAAATTTTCAATCATGAAAAGACGCACTGATGATTTTCGCGCCCATTGCCTCCGCCTCGGACGTCGTGAAGGACGGCGTCAGTCCCCCGGAAATCACGTTCACCAGCACCGGCTTCGGCGCGAGCGCCTTGACCGTCGACTCGAGCAGCTCCTGCGTGCGCACGCCCTCGATGAAGCACACGTCCGCACCCGCGTCCGCGGCAAGCCGCAGACGCGTGACCGCCTCTTCCATGCCGAGCACCTGCGCGGAGTCCGTGCGCCCGATGATCACGAAGTCCGAGCCACCCGGGATCGCGTCGCGCGCGATGACCGCCGCGCGGATGCGCGTGAGGAACTCTCGCGCGAGACGACCTGCTTGCCGAGCAGGTGTCCGCAGCGCTTCGTCTGCACCTGGTCCTCGATGTGCAGCCCGGCGACCCCCGCGACGCGGAGGCGTACTGCGTCACCGTGCGCGCGACCATCGCGGGCCCGCCGAAGCTGTGGATGCGCGTAAGCACAGGGTCTAGATGTAGACGGCGAGAGGACTTACCCTGTGTCGGCGTCCGCAAATGACGGGCGTGGAGGGGTCGAGGCTGCACACACATTTGGGCGCTTGTATGCGCGCGTGAGTTGGCCTGAAAATTGGGACGGTAACGCAAAAGGAAAAGTCCCACTGCACAGTCATTCAAGGTGGCAATGGCGACGTCAGGTTGACCGAGGCGAGAGGCGGTGGTTGCGGCACCGCTAATTAATAAGACAATGGAAGAGCAAATGTGCGTTCAGCAATGGCTTCGCGCTGATCGAACTTGGCGGGCATACCTCTGGTAAAGACAGCTGAACCCGGCTTCAAGGGCACAGCGCGCGCTGATACCGTCGCAGATACCCGGGGGAGACCTAGAAGAACCCATCAACAACTACCTTGCAGGCACAATGTGAAAAAAGCCTACCACGATGCCGGGGGGCGCGCGAGCATCTGGCGGAGGCGGGTCGCAGGGTTCCAAGACAGCGGACCCTCGAGGTAGTTCTTGGGGTCGAGGCGGGGGTTGGAGTACACGCTTTCCGGTATATCTTGTGTCCATTCGTCGCTGGGTCCGTCGTCCACACAGGTGCGGCGGCGGCGCGGCGGCGGGCTGGGGGACGTTGTTGTAGTCGAGTCCAGGCATGTATGCAGATGAGAGAATGTGAAAGTGAAGTGAGGTTAGGCTTTCAGTTAGGAGGGTGAGAGGCAATCAACCGCTGTTGATGGTACAGCTCGTAAGACTTCGCAGGCCTTTTATACTTGTGCGGAACGACACTCAAGATTCATCCACGTCCCGATCCTCCCGGGCGAAATTCCACTTCCCGGAGAAGCCTTTGCTTTTTTTACCAGTCCGATCAGTGCTGGGGCTTTACGGCTGTGGTAGGGTCTTTCTCACATTGTATGTCAGGGTCATTACATTCACATCTCTGCTCTCTCGCGTGCGGCGTGCGGGTCTTGGTCCTATGCAGGAAATTGACCACACGATATGGACCAATCAAGCAGTGGCTCAGCCAAGAGGATCGCCTCTTCGTCCGCCGTTTTCCAATCATCGCCGACGATACACCTCTCGCGCTGCCACGCACACGGCCAACGACGTGGCGCTGGTGGCGCCGCTCCAGTTCGAGGACAGTAGACTTGGCGCGAGGAAGGGAAGTTGATGCGAGCCACAAAGTCCGCAGGGCATATACGCAGCGATAGACGCGAGCGCGGACGCTGATTGGCGCGTTCCTTGGGGCTTTTCTTGCACCGGAATAGAGTGTGCCAAGGCGAGCAGCAAGGAGCTTCTTAGAACGAGGGAGCAGGTGGCTGTTGTAGGGCGTGGCTTCTGCGTCGGTCAGTTCAGATAGAGTCTATGGTGCGAAACAGAATGCGTGGGCACCGATATGAGGGTATTGCAAGTCACGTGCTGAGAGCGCACACACAATGGAAGACAGGTAAAAGCGACCCCCGTGCGGAAAGCGACTGCGGATATGAGAATGTTGCGATGAGCGGGTACACGCCTGCGGCGATAGAGCGGTAGGCCGGCGTCGGGGGAATTCGGAGGCGCGAGCTTGGCGGCGAACGCCGCAGGGCATAACGATCAGAGTCTGAGCATGGCGTTCGCATCATGCTGAAAGAGCGGTAGGACATCGGCGGTACAAGTTCCGGAGAACATAACATACTCGAGAGCAGGATTTGGTGATCTATATCCGAGTCTCATGGTAGCCTTGGCGCATTGTCGACGGCGCAAGAGGTGAAATTGTGCCAGGAGCGCCGAACAGGGCAAGACGCGAGGTCGATCTAGACCCAAGGTGGGCGCGTCAGTCAGAAACTCACTGCAGCTGCGTGCAAGGCATCCGTCGTATTGGGTTGTGTCAGTCTAGGCGCTGATAACATCTGTGCACACGACCGGTGCCAAGGTATGCTGTCAGGAAGATAGAGAGCGTGATCGGTCCTCCTGAGCAGCTCGCAGTTGGGGGGAAACGAATGAGAGGGTGAGAGGAGAGGAGAGTGTCAGCCTCGAGCTGATCTAAAAAGACAGAATTTCACCTGGCTGTGAAGGGAAGACAGTAAAGACACGCGACAGTGACGTTTGTGGCTCTGTCGTGTAGTCGGGCGCTCAATCCGCCAATGGCAACTCGGAGGGTTTAGAGTCGACACAGCCAACTGAACGCCAAGGCCAAGTGCACGACTTGACACGCCTCCCCGGGCATCGCGGGTGTGAGGTCGGGTCATCTGCTATAGCAGCACGTCGCTCTTGGCGAGCAGAGAGGTGACGATCGTTATTCGCCAAGCTGAAGCCCAGAAGTTCAATCTGCGAAGACAAGATGAATGTGAGACGAGTCAGGCAGGAAGATACTCGCAAAGGGCTTCAAGGATTATAGACGTGCATCGATTCAGACTCTGTGGGAGGCCAAAGAGCTCGGGGAACCTCTGGTGTAGCCGTGAGAAAACAGTGGGCGAAAATTAAATAAGAACCGGCAACTGCCGCACGACTTAACTGCAACGACCCCTGGAGCGGATACTAATGCACTCGGATGGACCGTACGCGTACTGTAGGACCGGAATTCTTGAGGGTAACTCAACTCGAAGGCTTCGGCCGATCTAACACCGTGGTTGCGCAGGACCTCGCAAACGGAATGGCTACATACCCCGCACGAGCCCGCTCACGTCCTCTATGCATTGGGAAGCGGCAACCCGCAGTGCTATCTATCTCCGAGGGGATCCCGCTGTTCCGATCCCACTTGTCAAAAGGCCCGCAGCGAAGTCGTAGCCTAACTTGCGGCACGTCTGAACCCTCGCCCTCCCTAACACAGAAAATGAGCGTCTTTATTCTAGCGAGGAGGTGGAGCAGCATGCTAGTCGTGATAGCTGTTGGATCATCGTGCATGGTATGTCATCGTTTGTTGTCGCAGACGGCCTGGACTAATTGGTCGCTTCAGGCAAGGTCTTCGATGTCACCGATTCTTGGACGGTAAGTCGAGTTACATGCACCAATCTGAACACTGAGGCCATGGTATGCAGAGCATCCGGGATGGAAGCAAAATCATCTGAAATACGCCGGTAAAGATGCGACGTACGTTTTACTGTGAATATAATGTGGACATGCGACTAAACCTTGTTACAGGGAAGCTTATGAACCCATTCACCCACCAGACGCCATTACTTCCAACCTTCCCACCGACAAGCAGTAAGCAATCTTCGATATCTCCTTATATTATATCTCGATTCTCGTCCCACCTAGCTTGGGCGCGGTCGACCCGAATACGATCACGCAAGTGTCAGGGAAGTCACGGAGGCAGACATCCGCCGTGCGGCCCTGGTCGCTTCTCGCCCCCCCTAGATGAAGTTCTCAACCTGCACGACTTCGAAGCCGTTGCGCGGGCCGTGCTTCCGGAGAAGGCATGGGGCGTACTACTTCCGCCTCGGACGATGAGATTACCATCCGCGAGAATCGACTAGCGTATCAGCGGTACGCTGATTTCCTTCATCTATCCCAGTGCATTTTGATACAATTGTTTACCCAGCGTCTGGTTCCGCCCTCGTGTGCTCCGTAATGTGGCGATGGTCGACTGGTCGACGAAGATCCTCGGCCAAAAATCCTCTCTACCAGTGTATATTGTAGGTGTACTTACCTGAACCTTGTCTTGCGGGACTAACCACTGTATTCAGTCTGCGACGGCCCTCGGGAAGCTAGGCCACCCCGACGGTGAGCTCAACCTCACTCGTGCAGCAGGCAAGCACGGCGTCATCCAGATGGTACGCTATTCTACTCACACTCTCGCCCTGCCATGCTCAACATAATTCTTGCACGCAGATTGCGACCCTCGCATCGTGCTCTTTCGACGAAATAGTCGACGCCGCCGTGCCAGACCAACAGTTTTTTCTACAGTTGTACGTCAACCGCGACCGTGACATCACAAAACGCTACGTGCAGCATGCAGAGAAGCGCGGCGTGAAGGCCCTCTTCATCACGGTCGACGCGCCACAGCTCGGGCGCCGCGAGAAGGACATGCGCCTGAAGCTCGTCGGCGATGAGGCGACGTCCGAGGTCCAGAAGGGCCAAGCAGTGCCGAAGGACCAAGGTGTTGCACGTGCAATCAGCGTACGGTCCTTCCCTATCTGAGACCGTGAAGGAGGTCTCATTGATTAGATGTATCTGGATAGGCTTTCATCGACCCCAGTCTGTGCTGGGAAGACATCCCCTGGTTCCAGAGCATCACCAAGAGTCAGACCTTCTCACGCCATCTGTCATAACCTCATATTTACAACATGCACAAATAACAGTGCCCATCATCCTCAAGGGCGTCGCCACCGCGGAGGACGCCATCCTCGCGTACGAAGCCGGTGTGCAGGGCATTGTGCTGTCCAACCACGGCGGGCGCCAGCTTGACACCGCACGCTCGGGGCTCGAGATTCTCACGGAGGTGACCGCCGCGCTGCGCGCCCGCGGCGCCTTCCCGTCGCCCGCGTTCGACATCTTCGTCGACGGCGGCGTGCGGCGCGCGAGCGACGTGCTCAAGGCGCTCGCACTGGGCGCGAAGGCGGTGGGCGTCGGCCGGCCGTTCATCTACGCTTTCTCCGCGTACGGGCAGGAGGGCGTGGAGAAGGCTATCCAGATCTTCAGGGTGAGCGCGTGCGTGCGTGTACGACGTGGTCGACCGTTGACGTACCGGGCAGGACGAGCTGAAGATGAACATGCGCCTGCTGGGTGTGCGGACGCTGGACGAGCTGCGGCCAGAGATGGTTGACGCGAGCGCCATCCGGTCGCACGTTGGCTCGCAGCCAGACGACAAGCTGTACCAAAACACATGTGAGCGTGCACACAAGGGGTGCAGCATGTCTTTGTCTAACCTTCCATCTTCAGATCAACCTCTTGCGCTCGCGCAGTTCCGCACCGCGAAGCTATGAACCTGATTTGGCTTGTACAACGAGTGTAGAGCTCGAGACCGGCGACCCGTCTTTGTATACATGATAGCTGTTTCATCGCATGAAATTTGCGTTTCTGTTTCCCCGCACACCACGACGACTCTGCAAGCAAATACGTTCACTAAGTAACGTTGGACGGGACAAAACTCAAAAATAATTTAGATGTCTCTAGATGATGGGTAGTAACTAGTACAGAACAGCTCGAGCCAAGTAAGATACTCGTAAGTCATCGTAAGGATGCGTGAATAATTGATGGGGGTATCACAAGATGCCGCAATAACGCGGGGTACTGATGCTGATGTCATAGCAAGATACCGTAAGAGCACCTGGGCATGAACAGATATCATGGGACGCCAAACTGCTGCAGGCCGTCGTCGTGCGTGCTCGAAGTCCTTCGCGGCAAGCGGCGCGTACCCATGCTCTCAGGCTTCGTCGGCTCGCGGGTCATCTGTCGGCCAGTGGACATCGTCGTGGGCACGCTGCGCACGCTGCGCATGCTGGGCCGGCGCTGCTGCGGGGAGTGGAGCTCCTCCGCTTCCGCGTCCTGTTCCTCATTCTTGCGGTATTCAAAAGGCAGGACAACGGCGCGATCGATGGCGACGGGCAGACCGCGGTGGCGGCCACGAAGCATGACCACGCAGACGATGAGTTTGGACAACGTAGAGAAGGCACCGGAGAAGGAGTAGTTAGCCTGTGAGGGAGTAAGGCTCCACCATTGGCAACACGCTTGGAATGAGACTCACGTATGGAACGCCAAGACTGAGACCGACACCGCCGTAGGCCGAGACAAGTTCGAAAACTAATGAGAGATTCAGAGTGGACTTTTGGAGAGACGTATGGCAAAACCGTACCGAGGTTGAAGATGGTGAACCAGCTAAGGTTGTCCGGGTCGTTGATCTGGTCCTTCTCAATGATGCAAACAAGGAACAACGCCAAACCGAGCCACCACATGTCTGTGCGATCCCTAGTCAGACGACCAACGACCATCGTTCACAGGAGGCAGCCGACTAACCGAAAGCAAGCTGCCGGCGCGCGTGCATGGCGAGATAGCGAGACCAGACATGCATCCGATTGTCGCTGCCAACGGAGAACACGTCCTCCTCTTCGATGGACTCGTCATCATCGTAGATGCCGAGGGAGCGCTCCTCGTAGACGTTCGTGGAGCGTACGCTCATGGCAACGGGGTCTAAGGCGAGAGCATGAGCAGGTGACCTTCATTCATGTTGACAAGGGCACTTACAGACGCTGACATACATCATGATCACATACAGGACTCTGCAAAATAGTTCGACACCAAGCGTGCGTGAAAACGACTGCATGCGTACCTGACGGCGGGAGCCAGCGCTGACAATGTGACTATCCCAAAGCCGGCAGCGCGCACCGCGACTGCCTGCAACAAACCGTCCACAACGCGCGTGGCAACAGGTATAGCGTCAATAATAGGGTTCCCAAGGTCAAGTACCAGGAAGAAAAACCAGTCCGTGGCGCTGCCCGAGAACGTCAGGAGGGTGATGTCGAGAAGGGAGAAGAAAACCGTACTTGAGAATCACGAGGACTGTCGCGAGAAACCAGGTCTGATGTGAAGGAAATAGGTATATAAAACATCGGCGAGGATGATCGAGCAAGAATTGCAAGGTTTCATTTGTGCGGGAGTCCTTAGGGGTGAGTTTGCTGACGACCCAACTGTAAATATGCGTCTCAGGGAAATGAGTTCAGAAAGAGAAACGAATCACACACATGGTAAGGCGCAGACTGAACGTTGTCAAGATGAACGATCAGAGTTAAGTTAGCACAGGGAGGGATGAACTCACAAGATGGCCTAAAGCAAGATACTGGTCAAAAACCAACTAGGAACAAAGATGACATCAACGTACAAAAGCCGTATTGCCAGCCAAAATCAAGAAGATCAACGTGAATATCATCGGGTACGCCTTCTGAAACGGAACCATCGACTGATCTACGAGCGATGTACCGGTGTTCGTGTATGCTGAGACTACCTGGAACAAAGAGAACCTGAACATCCGTGATCAGATGGAGATGCCTGTACGGTGCTTGAAAATCGTACCACCCAGTGGTTATCTTCCTATGCTGCATCGGAGGGACGAAGTCCTCTGCCCACTTGTTGAGGGTCATGTACGCGGCAATGATAATGAAACCAATCAACTGCGCGCCAAGATGGTACTGCGGAGCCAGCTGTTAGCAAGAACCAGGGCGCATCAAAACGGCAACTCACCCCGCCCACAATCCAGGACAACATCGTCAACGCACGGTATTCCACACCACCAAGTTCTTCCAGCTGCTCGCTGTCCAAACTATGAAAAACACTGTTCCGACCGACGACCGCATCAAATGAGATGTACGGTACGGCCCGCGCCCCGGTCGACTGGCTACCAATGTTGTTCGTGTGCACGGAAGTGATCGTCTGGGTACGCGGTATCGTGACAGTGCGCGAGATCTGGTGCTGCAGCTTCTTCGGCGCATAGCGGCGGAAGATACGAGACGCGACCTGGTGCGGCCACGGGAACCCACCGAAGTCCGCCTGAGTGCTAAACGTGGGGCGTCGTGCGGAAGTGATGGTGCCCATGGTCGTGCCCATGGTCGGGGTGCGTGGAGGGCGCAATGAACCTCCCGTGTCTGCGGGAAAAGGGCAGTCAGCCAGCCGTCAATGACAGCAAAAAGGAAGCGCACTATATTCGGATATGATGACGGTGTCGATCGTGGGCCTGCGGAAATTCATCTCGGATATTGTCGGGTGGGGCTCCATGCGCGGGCGGTCGACACGATGTGGGGAAGGGGCGAACTCAATAGTCTGCGTGCGTGGCATACGCACGTTCTCGTCTATTGTGGGACGACGGTCGGCTATTGGCGTAGGAGATGGAGAAGGTTAGCAATGCTACCTGAATGTGCTTGCACGTGACGTACTCGCAAGGGAGACCTGGCGGGGTCCAGACAGGCGATGAGAATCAGACAGGCGACGACCACGGCTGCAATGGCATGACTTCAGAGTGAAATCAAGAGCGAAGCGAATGACACGCACCGGTCTGGCGACACCTCCCGACTCCTGTCCTCTTCCACAAACGACAGCTCTCTTCCGCCGCCACTCACGCCATTCTCTCTCCCGCTCTCACCACTTCCCTCGCTGCTCGAAGTGCGCTTCTCGTGCCCGTTAAACTCATCCGAATCCATGACCACTACCTTGAGCGGGTCTGGCCGGCCCTCGCTGATCCATCCGCTGGGGTTGACGAGCATCGGCGCATCGTTCATGCGCCTGATCATATCCGGACGCAGCTTTCGTGCTTCCCTGTCCCCGGAGTGCTTCTTCTCTTTCGTACTGCCCGTGCCAGTCTCATCAGCAGACTCGCGCACAGTGGAGAGATGCGTGCCGGGGCGAAAGAGTGAGGCGAGCTTTGTGGTCCAGCTCGTCGGAACTCTGACTTCGCTTATTACAGGCGATGGCATTGATTGTGACGAGACCGCCTTGCGCGCGGCAGCTCGAACGATGTTCTCACACCGGATGGTGAACATGCGCCTGTAGGAGTCAGAAAGAGTGAGATCATGGGTTCAAAGAATAATTTGCCAGCCCTTCGAGAAGGTGGTGAAGCTGACAGACACGGAAGTGATATTTGACTCGAAGTGTTCAATGAAGGAAACGTGGAGATGGGATGAATAACACATGGAGGCGCGAAGAGATCGAGATGAAAGATGGATGGATGTGAAAGAGATAAACGCCGACACGATACACTGCAATGCTCACCTCCTGAACATCACGACAACCCACGAGACGAAGACCTAAACACGAGATCAGAGAGCAATTGAAAAGTCAGACCGGATGATCACGCACCGGACTGCCCAGACACATCTGAAAAAACATCAAGAATTGCTGGAATGCGGTGAGGCCCGAAAGTTCGACCGTGGCAAGGCCACAAACGGTCATGGAGGTGACGCAGAGAAACAGCGCATCGATGTATGCAACCGGGTTCTCGCCGTTGGCTCCATAAAAGATCCCGGAAAATATGAGCGGCGTGAGTGTACTGGGCGGTGCAGGGAATGTGAGTGAAGTTCAGGTAGAGACAGTAGAGAGGCTGCGCACAAGTAGATGATGTGCACCCTGTAGAAGTTGAGATGTTCCTTCAGCCAAGAGACGACACCGGTCGAGGGGCGAGTGTCTGATACAGAGCCTCCGCTAATGCTGTCAGATTCTCCGCCCGCCATGGCCTGCCCAACCGATGTGGGGGACGACTGAGTGGAATATGGTGGAGGAAGGGACAGAGTAATGACGGGCGAAAGCAAAGCCAGCCGCTCCAATTCTTTATAGCGGACTGTTCCCGTCACGTGCCTGGCCGCTTTCCGCTGCGCTTGGCCGTCCGCGCGCGTCCGCGCATTGTTCAGGGGAGCTTGTTCTGGCCGGAGCTATGGTCCGCACTTTCTCGCGTGATCAACAGGGAAGTTAACGCAACGAGTGCGGTCGGAAGGTCGAACCATGGCTGCTGGCGGGAAGTTGCGGTGAGCCAATGCGCTGGCCCGCCGCCCATGAGGTGCCGAGTTGGTGCCTTCATGATGAAAAATCCCTCCCGGCGAATTACAGAAAGTAGAAAGCCAAAGCCCGTTGATGCTTAGAAGTTCTCAGGCCGCCAAGTGAGCGGCTAAGCTAGCAAATCCTACGTAAAACACACGTTCGCGAATGTTAACGCGACAATCACGTGTACAATTGCAGGGGTCATGTGCAGAGGATTTCTTCGCTGCTGGCAACATTGAACAGACGAAGAACTCCTGCCGGATAAGTCGTGTGCAGCTTGATGCCCATGAGGCGGGCAGTCTGAGCAACGTGTCTGCGCCACAGCTTCTGACTGGATGATACGCCAGCTCTATCCGACGCCCGCGGCGTCTCAGGGAAGCCGGCACAGAGCAGCCTGAGGGCCCCGCCGTCGTATGGCATACTCTCGGAATCTTGAACCACCGTCACGTAGCTACACCAATATATGAGCTTAGATGAGCAGCTGCTAGGCAACTGCCGAGAAATCTTCACCGACGTAACAGGGAGAGTCCAGGTGCGGAAATCCCCGAGGCGTACATGACATCAAGTTGGTGATAATGTCGAAACGCCAGCCCGAGCCGCATATTCAGCGTATATCGTGGCTACAGGTTTGGCTGATCCCTGAGTTTGACCCAACAGAAGTACGATGACTTCAGTACGTACATCACGTCTGAGTACATGGTTTTGTGGCTGTCAATGACGACGAACCTTTACGCACTCTGCATCACAAGGGCAGCTGTCCGAGTCGCCCCTCGCAACGCAATCGCGCCCGGCGTGTCTTAGCTCTTCTTAGCCTCGATGGCGCCTCGATACGGGTTCACATCAAGCATTTTGTAATGACGCCGGGAAACCAGAACAGATAAGACCTACTATAGGGAGTGGGCAGATTCGGACACGCCATAGCCTGGGGCAGTAGTCCGGCTGTCTGAGTCGCCATAGCAGGTAGTTTAAGTCCTCCAAGAGAGCCCCCAGCGCCGGCCACGACCAGGAGAAGCACGTAAGCATGTCTAAGGGCACCGCGGACGCCTTTCGAATGCCGACAGACTCGTAGCCACAGCCACAGCAGCACTTAATCCAAGCCCAACACAGGGCAGCCGAGCAATTGAGAATCAACCGAAGGTGTTAAATAACATGGTGGTATAAGGACAAGGAACGTGAACAAGTCACGCGAGTTCAAAGTGTGCCGGCTTTTGCCGCGCCGTTCCTGTGGGTCTGAGGAGGAAAGTCGGACGATTCGGCCCTTGGGACTCAATTGCCCGGAGTAACACAACATGCCAGCTCACAGGGAAGCATTCAGCAGCTTGGGATTCCACTATTCAGAACATCTACAGTACTTATCATCACAGATGCACTCCAGCTGCCTGGTAACCAATGAAACCATTGATCTTTAACCCGAGTCCGTGCCGGTGCGCAACTTCTTCCACAGGAATGTCAAATAATCAAAATACAGAGACCAAGTGACGTGCGCTGCACTCTGATGACGGATGACTATTAGCACAAGGAATCAGTGTTTAATTCCAGGGGACGAGCAAGCGACAAATGTATGCACACGACAGCAACAGACGTAGCCGGACCTGCATTTGACCGCGCCTGACACTTGCAGACCAGGAGAACACATCGGGGTCGGTCTTGAGCGTCTGAGGTCTTGCACGAGGTCTCGATGTCGCACACCGTCTTCTCCGCCATGAGTGCGGCGCGCCGAACGTCGCGGCCTTGGGCACAGGGATGACGTCCGAGCAGTCGATCAACCCACGTGGATTCGTCCCCGTCGTCGCGAGGCCGCCATATTCGCAGGCGGGAAAGCTTCACGACGTCCTCAGCGAAAACGTGATGTATTTCCGACTGACTGTGTTGCGAATAGTACACATTTAACAAGATCAGCACGAGCGATCGCTCAGCGACCGTGCGAGGACAACCAAAACCAAGGGTCACAAGGAGACATGGCAGTCTGCAGCCGACCATATAAAAAGGGCATCTATGATTGGGCACTCAAGACGGAGGACTAGAAGGATTCGGTCAGCGTCATACATTTTTGTTTGTAATAGGGACTTACACGGCGGCGATGGTGGTAGCCGGGCCTATAAGAGAGCCGTGGCATTAGTTGGAAAGCAATCTCACAAGTTACATGTGACATACCCGGGGAGGTCTTGAGGGTGGGGAATGGAGAGGCACGGCAGGAGGCGTCGATGTCCTTGAGCGTCTTACCGGCGGGAAGAGTAGGCGCGCCGAAGTTCGCAGCCTTGGGGACGGGGATGATATCGGAGCAATCTGTCAGCGCGTTGGGGTTGTGGCCGACCGTGGCGAGGCGCGCCATGACATTCTCGAACTTGGCCACCATCGTATTGTGGTTGACTGCAAAGGTGTCTCAGAGTAAAGCCTGTATAGCCCAGCAGTTGACACTCACCGATGAGTGACTGCCACTCGCAGGCGGCGCTGAAGGAAAGTGTGAGCGAAGTGAATTCAAGAACCTCCAGTAGCACTTACCGGGAGTCGCGAGAGATGGCGAAATCGGACTGCAAGCGAAACTCGCCGTGGAGAGGCGATTGAACCTCACCGACATTGGAGCCATTTCCAGGGAAGAGAGTGCCCGTCAGGAGCGTCTGCATGATTGCGCGTCAGGCAGTGAACATCAAGAGGCATTTATTCGCTTACCTCAACGAGGAACTGCCCGTCGAACTGGCTGGGCGTGGAGTCAAACGGAGTACCCTAAGACTATTAGTGAGCGCTGTGCCAGATGTCTAGAAAGCGATCATGCGTACCGGGATGGTGGGGTCAACGCGGTCCTGCGCCGCGACAGTGTGCGAGATCAGCAGGTCGACAGTCTCCTCGATGGTGAAGCCGGCATCCGCCATGCGAGCAAATATCGTGCTGGGCGAGTCACTGGGTTCAGGTACAAGCAGGTCGGGCGACGCCTGCGAGTGGTTCGAGCGGCCCGCCAAGAATTGCAGGCGAGGGCCACCGGCACAGTTCGAGACGCCGACCGCGCCAGCAAACTGGATGCTGCGAGGCTGTTAGCAAGTGAGGGACATGTAAGACTGGAGGCGTAGTACAAGTCACCAAAAGAAACGCCATGAGCCAGCGCGAAAGGCCGCTGCGCCTCGACAATTTCGTCAACCCCAATGTTGGCGTCTGTGAAATGATGAGAACAAGAATCAATAGAGCGTTGCTAATTGGGCCAACTCACGGAAGTTGGTTTCGATATCCGAGAATGCCATGATAGAGCCGTCTGTGTGTGGGAATCGTCAGTTCTAGTCCTCGGAACCGAGGCGACACCAATTACCGGCTCCACCACCTCCAAATTTGCCCTCGTTGAAAAGCTCTTGGGAGAAGCCGATGGCGTCGTGGAAAGTCAACTAATACATAGCCATGGTCAGCTCCTGCCCGTATCGCGTACAAATGATGGTTGATTTACCCTGAGAGACTTGAACATTGCACAGGATCAGTCTGAGCCGGATATTCAAATCAGTTGGCGCCTACCTCATGTGTCTCCTCGCCTGATAGGTATTCGCAAATTGTCAGTGTGATTATTAGCACAAATTACCTAACTGTATGCGCACCGCACTCTGCGCCATCGAACCTAGAGCAGAACCTTCGTGAGGCTAATTGCTTGCCAAACGACAGTGACGCGATACATACAGGCTCTCCTGAATATCGTCGAGTACGTCAAACCAGACACAGCACTGGCAATGATAGATTGAGTGTATGACGAGCAGAGTAGATCAAACAACTGACCGCAGCATGCGTAGTCGTCTTGCCGTTCGGACAGAGGGCACGGGGCTGGGGAGCAGCGATGACCGCGACCGCGAGAGCAGCGAGAGTGAAGAGCGGCTTGACAGACATATATGCGCTTGACCGGTTGAACTGAGGACGAGAGAGTGCTCGACGAGTACTGCTGAAGAAAAGCAGTCCATCCGTGCACCCTTTTATACCCAAAATGCACGCCTCCATCGCTCAGCTGTGAGTCCAAAGCTGTGAGCGCAACCTCGGACGGCGAATGGTGTCGCGCAGATTCATGAGACGAAGACGACAGAGCGGTACGTCTCAGGCAGTGACGAGGGTCGGAAGAAATGGAGGCGGACGGGTCGGGCCCGGCCTTGTGGAACCGGATGGGAAAGCTGCTCGTTGGTAGGTTACACAGTGACATTGCGTCGGGTCCATCGACTGTCACGCTGGCAAGTCGATGATCCTCGTGTTACCGATACGACAGAGTGCTGTGCGACGTGCATGCATATAATGAGAAGTTGAAGGCAGTCTTCGAGTGGAATTTGGGTTCGCAGAGTCACTGTATGTCCTCTCGTCTTCAGCAGCAAATTCAACGTGGAAAGACGCTGCGCGCACCTAAAGACGGTAGAGGTCATGGTCAAACTCTGCTGCGCCACTTCCGGACGTGCGGTGACGGTAACGCAAGCACGTCGACCTCACGCTAAGCAATGGGACGCGCAGATGTGCTCCACAGTTTCGCATGTTTGTCGACTAATAATAAACAGGAGCGACGGGCTCAAATAACGCCATGCTGAGTTGCTCGAAAGGTGGCCATGCGGCGCAAGAAAGGTGTAGCCAACCAGAAGAAAAGATTGACGTGAGCTTGGGAATCGAGATATATCTGCTTGACCTGGTGGGTGCCATATGTTAGTCAGAGACTCAGAGCGGCTATGGAAAAACAGGAATTCGTACCCTTGAGAGTCCACGGATATAATTGCGTATGCGTTCTCGATGTGGATGAAACCGGGGACCGTCGAGGATTTCTCCTGAAGGGTACCGCATGCCGTGATAGCGTGTTTCCAGAGTCTTGAGCGGTCCTAGAAGGATCCGCCTAAAGCCGAATCCGGAATTTCTCCCATGGCCGAGCGTGCATCACAACGCTCGACGCATGCGCAACAATAGCTTCTGTTTTGCACGTCCCACGGCAGAGATGCCTAAGATAGCTTCTTAGTACTCTCAGGGCTGTTTGCTGCATCCTTCTTCCGAGGTCAGCCGAGTCCCGCCGTCGAAATAGAGCCATGCGGACACACGCACCGACAAAGCATTGGCGGATGTCGAGGCCGCAATAGACAGAAGCGGTATTGAATGGGAGAGCTTCGAAAAGCATTCCCATTATTCCCATGTTGCGTCTGTCAGAGCACAGCATGGCGTCTGCTTTTCGTGGTGTGAAAAAAGTTGCATGGGATGTTGCCACATCCCGGCAAATACGGGGACCGGTTGCGGTCTTGCGAGTGGCGAGGTTTGATGAGTAGCATCACTGATACAACGGTGCTGTTGTTGCCCATAAAACCACAGGAGCATCGTGGCCGGATGAAAGCAGATGTTCAGATGCTGCAGGCGGGCAGTACAACATGACAAAAGAGGATAATAAAGGCAGGGTAGTACTCACGTTCGTTAGAGTGTCATTGCGTCCAGCACCGGCTAATAAGAACACAGCAAATGGCTCCATCATGGCGGTGGGTGTGTCCTTCAACATTGATATTGACAGCGAGTACTACTTCAAGGCACCAATGTAAGTCTAACTGTATGCAACAACAGCATACACTTTGAGAACGCGTTAACTAGTACAGATAATATGCCAGCGGTGCAGACGCACCTATCCTGGGACGTTGAAATTGGATACAAAACCGGTGGATGGCGTTAGGACACTGTAGTCGATATGATCGTTTGAAGGTTGCTGGGTAAGACGTTGTAGCGAAGGCCGACACAAACAAATAGAGCCATACTTAATGTTCAGCACAACTGGAACCCAGATACAAAGCTTCAAGTTCAGTCCCAATATGAGAACTCATCAAGATAGATAAACAGCAATCTTCATGCCTCAGGGACAAAGGGCAACTTGCAGGAGCCCGGGCCGCCTCATTGCCACAACGGACCATCGCCATGAGCAAACGCCGACAAGCGTCTCCTGCAATTTTGCTGCATGAACTCATTTATTCACTGCTCCTCGCATCCGCGTCGTCTGGGAGAATTTTGTTGTCACATCGCGGACCAACCAATTACACCCTCGTGTCAGAGAAAGCCCTTCACGATTCCTTCATACGCCGGTTTCTTTTCCAGATTCTGTGCGAAGCTCGTCAGCGTGTGCAGGCATTCTATAGCGAAGAAACACCCACCGCATCCCAAGGGCAGGCATCTCCTAGCCCCGCAAACGCGCCAGGCACCCACGAATACTTGTCCGTAAAGTCCCACACAGTCACACCAACGCACCGCGCGGTGATGTGACACGCGGCAATGATGGCCTCGTAGTCCGCCTTCTGCTGTGCAAGCAGCGCAGGAGTCGCGGGCAGAGTCATGCGTACGTCGAGTTCTGTGATAGCAACCTCGACGCCGAGCGCGATGAACGCGGCCATGTTCGCAGCGAGCTGCGCGGTGGAGGGCACCTCGCCGACGGTCATGTGGAACTGGAGGCCAATACCTTGGATGGGCACGCCAGCACGTTTGAGCGACTTTACGAGGTTCTGCATCCCTGTCGACTTGGGCCCTGCGATACGAACGAAGCTCTGACGAGCGTGTACCGAAGAATAGGCGAGACACATACCAGCGTATTCGATGTTGAATTCGTTGATGTACAGTTTCGCGAGAGGATCGGCGGACCGTGCCGAGTGAAGGGCGATTGGGATGTACGATATGTTCAGGGTATCGAAGAAGACATTGGATTGAAACGTTCCATCTTCATTGAGAGGTTCTATAGGCACGGTTAGTATGCCCAATAGCCATTAGCTGACAACTACTTGCCATTGACGACATCCCAAGAGTCTAATCACTTGGACGTGAGGCGCTTGTCAATCTGTAAAAGCAAGGTTGACGCACATCTAAGCTATGGTGTTAGTTACCGCCATGTGGTTGTGCAATAAAACGTACACATGTCCTCGGTAACGGCTAACGAGGGTACTACAGTGTGTGGTGATTATACTCGCCAGAACAGGTGCGCTAAAATTTCCTGCTGTAACCCAATCCGGCAGCTGGTTGTGCCAAACGCAATTGTGACCTGCACTCGCAACATGATATTCAGCCACGCTGACACGAAAGAAAGAGGCAACGCACCTCGTAGGAGTTTATGTTGGGTCTCCGCAAGATGCGCGATGGTATCCGCTGCCTGGAACGTGAAATTGCCACGCGACGGTTCCGTCAATTCCTGGCACGAGGTCAATGTTCCAACCAACCACACGCTGACGCACATGCCACGTACCCATTTCATGCTGTTCTCCGCGGTGATTTGTCCAAACTCTTTGGTGTCATTGAGAATGGCGGTGTAGGCCGTGTCGTTGAGCACTGGGATGTCTGTGGCAGTCCCGAAGTAGAGTTTTCCCGTGGCGCGGGCAATAAGATTCAGTTGGGCATAGATGACGGGGAGGGTGGCGAACACGAGCACCCCAACTGATACGGCAGAAGACAGAAACATTGGTCCATACACCGGGGGTGCTAAATCGCGTACGCGACGAGCGCGCTTTATAGCCTCCCTGGTGAATTGTTTTGCCGTGAATACGTGAATAAAGCAACCGAGCGATTCCAACGAAGAAGCAGACGCGTTAAGACCGCTCACCCGCTCACGATCTCGACAATGTCGCCACCATACGAAGGTCACAAGCCAGAAGTGATAATATGCCGTATATTGGAGCCGCCTTCTGATCATGAGAAAGCCCCAGGTGACCTGTCCGCGCCGGTGGGGCTGAGGATAATGCGTTCTATTTTGCCACTCAGAAGGTAAGAAGCTTGATTGATCGCCGTGAAACAAGAAGTCTCGAGAAACCATCGGCAGACACTCGGCACAGAGTCCCTTGATCAGCGCGCAAGGGAGGCCAACCGTTCCGACGAATGTAGTTCTCAGATCAAGCAGGATGCAGACGCCACGAGTAATCCGTTACGCTATGATATCATGTAAACCAGGGACGCTTTGAGAACCCAATCAATTGCGACGCACGTCGGGCGAACGTTGCTGGCGTACTCACCCGGAAACTCACGCCTCCAACTCAAGGCCCTCAACGACTTCCTCTAACCTCTCTCGTACATGATCCACCCTATCACCCTGTCTGCCGACATCTTCCTTGTTGTGCACCTTGATCGCCTCGCGCGCTTCACGTACGAATTCGAGCGACCTATCAACTAAGCGGTCCACATCCGATGTCTGTGTCGTTCCTACAACAGTTGGAAGGATGGCAGCGAAGTCGACTTCGGCGGCCCTGATGAAGGCGAGGTCGCGGAGTGTGTCTTCCAGGGGCAGTGGATTGGGCTTGGACTTGGACGACATGGCGGTGCCAATCAGCAGTAACTTGAGCCGCGGCCTAATACGCGCCCCCACTGGCACGTGCGGCAGCGAACTTCAAATTGACGTCTTATCCTCATTGATGTTCAGCAATGCGAAACTCAAAAGGATCTGTTCGTATGGCATCCTATATGCGTGTGTTTGCCTTGGGCATCTCATCCTCGGCTACGGTACTCTGCTGATATCGAGGTATCATAGGCTGAGGCGGCGTTTCCCGCTCTCTCGGCATAGCATGTCATCGTAATAGTTTGGGATGCGTCAGAACAAGAGCACAGTCGCGTCCAAGGTGTGCATGCCAGAAATAATATTGTCACGGATCTGTCACTGACGTTATCATTCTGTGTAGTGTGTCCCTCACCTTGTCGTCGTCTGTGCCAGCATGACATCCATCCCACAGTAAGTATACGGCCTCAGGATACCTGGTCCTCTCCCTGCCGTGCGGACCGGAGGTGCTCTGAGAAGCTGAATTCCGTCCAGGCTTGTCACAGCTAATCAATAACAGCGTGGAAAGGTATAACGATGCTCTCGCACCAGCATCATTTTGCACTGGGCCTTCCATTCATCGATATTCGTCATTCACCCCATGCCTTAGCTGTTGGGGCTGAATGAGGCTGAGCTCGTACGATAAGTTTTGGGTTTGTGTTCTCAGTGTGCTTGCCCCTGGTGCGTTTTTCCTGACCCTTCAAATATTGTCAAAGGCCCTGATGAAGGCTCACTTATGTTTTATTGACAGCATTGGGCCTTTTTTGATCACCGTCCACGTCAACATCCACGTCCACGTCGTAGGCTGACTTGTGGTGATGGCAAGATTGGCTTGAATGGATAGGGCCTCTAGTCTACAGGCAGACGCGTGTATCGGAAGTGCTTCCGCATGGCGATAGAGTGCGCGCCCATCTTGCCACCTGCCTGCCAGTGGGATCAGAGATGGTAATACAAAATCGAAGGCCTAGAGCTGACACCTCTTCTCTACATAGCTCCCCTCAAAACGACACCTTGCTCTATGGGTTTTGCTTTCATGCCATCGCTGAGATTCCCGATGGCGTTGGCGGCGGGGGACGTCCCGCCCGACCACTCACAATGTAGCCGACGTGTTGTACAGTACTTAACACTGTAGCCCGTACGATCTTGATCCTGTCACTAGCGCACACATCAGACAGACGTGATACGTGGTCATAAATAAAGGCTTGACAGAGAAAAGAGTTCGACTAAGTATCAAATGCTGGCAGCCTGTTGCCGTTTGATGACCCGGAGTCGTTGTATCAAGCGATGTCCATTTCTGGAAGGCTTGCCGAAGACGAGCTTCGCGGTCGACCCAGCGGCGGGCGAGCTGGTTAGCCGTTGTCCTCTACCATCCACGACCTCGACCACGTCCCCGCCCCCTTTCTTTCTTTTCTTCTACTCTCCCTCTCCTTCGCTTGTATCTATATTCTGCGAGCACATCCGCACTCATTGCACTAGCGGACCCCCGATACGGCAGGCATATATCTCCGCAATTTCTCGGCACTGGGCTCTGGACGCGGTAACTGCACTTCTCCGGTCGTCTTCGGTATCTCGATTTACTGCAAGCAAATCTTTGGTGCGTGCCACGACACAGCGTGTCAAAATCTCAGACGGCGGCGCGTGGACGCGTCCGCTGGGATCCTCACTGTACTGACGCGGACCACACAGCCATTTTGCAAGATCCGTTGCTCTCGTTGTTTGCGTTGTGCTCCGTGAAGGAAGGATACAATCCGTGCGTGCTGTGTCGTGTGCACCTGTGCGGCGCTCACCTTTCGGACAGTCATAAGTAATCGTACTTTATTCCACTCCCTGCGCCTGCCCAATTCCAAAGACGTAGCAACCATGCCCCGCCGTCCGAACCCGCAGGCTCCAACCCTTAGCCCTTATGACCCTCCCCCGTCTAACGGCCCGAACTCAACTGCTTTCCCTCGTGCGACGTCGCCATCTGGCATCTCCCTGTTCCTCTCCAAACCTGCCAAATGGTTCTCGAGAACCCCAGCCGGATCCCGTATCCCATCCAGCGGATCTGTCGAGCCTCGCTCCAGCACAAGCTCTTTTGGTGCTCGCAAACCAAAGATCTCACACCCGACTGATCCGCGCCCCATCCTCCCCACTCTCCAAAGCGAGCCATATTTGCAGAGCCCTGTGCATGGCGCCAGCAGATCTGTGTATGACCTTTCATTGGCTCGGACGCAAACTGCGTTTGATAGCCCCCCGCATCCACTGACTTCGGGGTCGGCGGGCTCCCCTTCAAAATCGAGGCAACTTTCCTCGGGGCTCGGTGACCTGCGCGCTCTCTCTCGCGCAAGCCCTGGTCGCAGTCCGCCGAGGAGCTTGGGAAATTTAGCGTTTCGACACCGTCTTCCCCTGCAGCGGCGAGTTTCCAGGATAAGATATCTCAGTACCGCGGTGGCAGTCCTACCCATTCGCCCTCGTCATCTCACTCGCAGCAGCGCCATCCTTTCCCCACCATCACGACCACCTCAGTAGCCGTTTCGGGATCTCCACCCGGGTCATCCTCTCCTGGCTCATATAGTCCACTTGCATCTGCGTCGCCACCGGCCAGCCCTGCGTCGTCTCTCCTCCACGTCCGCTCGCACTCCTTCACGCCCAAGCTTCCATCAAAACTTGGTCCCCCGAGTCCAGTACGCAAGATGTCCGGTGCATCAGACAAGGAATACGACCCGAACGCCAAGGAGAAGGCATACACAGGCCGTGGCGCGTTCCCGTTCACGTTCGGCGGGAAACCCGCCAACAACTCAGCAACTGTGTACGGGAACCTCCCCAGCGCTACCGGTGATGTGGGTCTACTGCCGCCTCCCACGATTGTCGAGCCTTCTGCCAGCGAAGATCAAGGCGGCCCAGGCGAAAAGCGCTCGTCCCAGATCACGTTCCACTCGGGCTTCATCAACCGCGCGACAGACTTCTCACCTCCGCCCGCGTATAACCCCGGGTATGCGCATAACCTGGCTTCTGTGGCGAAAGGCTGGAAGCCATTCAAAGTCGTCCTGAGAGGAACAAAGATGCAGTTCTACAAACCTCCTTCGGATAGGACGGCGGCTGTGAAGGAACTGTTTCCTGTGGGAATCGTGCCGCTTGACCAAGAGGAGCCAGAACCCGACCAGGCGGACGCTAAGGCCCAGGAGGGAAAGGTGAAGAGCAGCAGCTGGCGCCTGCCGCTCGACGAAAGCGAGCTTTTTGGGGCGCAGAACCCACCCAGACCTGGTGTTGGACGCCCACGGAGGTGTTGAGAAAGGCACATTCGAGGCATTGGTTCACGAAGCAGTCTTTGCTACCACCTTCACGTCTGCAAATCTAGAAGAGGCCGCAGAGGCAGAAGCGGATGTGCCGGCCTCGGTGCAGCGTCCGACTGCATGGCAAGACTTTGCACTCGCCGTGTTGTTTGCATTGCCTCCCATCCTCGGCCCTGCGCGCTTCGAGGCGGAGTTTGTCAGGTGCTGCACATATCTGGTGGGAGGGGCTGAGGCCGATGTCCGGGAGAGTCAGCGCGACTACGTCTCTTGGCTCGCCGCTGAATACCTGCACTACCATGGTGCTCCCGCGGATGCCGCTGCGTGGGAGGAGTTCCTGGCGGAGACGGTTCCTGACTTCACTGGAGGTAGCTCGGAAGCCAGGCGGGGTGCGATACCCCCGTCGGTATCTGTCCAGGCAATTTATTCTCGATCGCCAGCTGAGCCGACCATAGACGCGCATACTTTCTCGCCAAATCTGGGGACCTTTTCTCCCCGACCAGACTCAGAGAGAATGGCATCGTTGCACGACGCGCTGTCGGGACACGCCCCCGTCCCCACCAACTCACCATCTCCGCTGAGAGCCGCTTCTGACTCGCGGCATCGGCCGTCCGGCTCTGGGAGCCACTCGCAAACCTTCTGGCAGGCAATGGATCGGGAAGGTTTCACCCGAGATTTTCTGATTAGGCTCGATCCCCAGGACATCGCTCGCAGTCTGTTCGTTTTCAATAGGAACATGCTCGAAGAAGCCCCGGAGCGTCTCACAGTCCAAGATTGCCTGACGGCTGCCGATGCTCAGAACCCAGAATCCACGTCGACAGTTGGACCGCAGAAGTCATTCTTGCATCCCTTCCTTGGAAGTGACCGTCGCCCGCACTGGCTTACCAAGCTCATCCTTCTGCACATCCTCGTGCCGAGCTCCCCCGGTCCAAGCGCTTCCCGCATGTCGGAGGACGCGTCTTCCCGGACTTCGCGTACGTACTCACGTGCGGAGAGCATCACCGCTTGGACACGGGTTGGGGAGCTATGCCGTATCACGGGAGACGAGACTTCGTGGCGCGCCGTCGCCGCCGCTTTGTGCTCGCGACCCGTCGCACGCCTGGAGAAGACGTGGAAACGAGTTGAGCCTGGTGTGATTTCGGTGGTGGACAGTTGGATCGGCCGAGGGCCGCACCCAGAGGGCAGCGTGGTCGAGCACACGTTGACATTTTGGGGCGGGGAAATGTGCGATAACATGCGCGTCGCTCTTGACAAAGCCACGGTTAACGAGGAACAAGAGGCATATGGTCTGCGACATATGACCGAGGCAAAGAACGTATTCGCGGAGTTCCGTACCGCATTCTCCTTGTGTCCGAGGAAAGTGAACCAGCCGCCAGATCATTGGAATGAAGATGCCGATAGCCTTCTGGCCGTCTGGCTGACCCTCAGTGCCATTGGCGGTGGCCTCGGTAACGTCGCATCTCAATTCGTCCAGTGAGTTATCCGCTGGGCGAGAAGGACATTGCGAACGCTGACCTTCGTCCTTCATTTAGTGTCGACCAGTTCATGTCGTTGTCCCTCGCCGCGGAGTCGCGCCGCAAAGGGTTCTACGAGCCCCACTTCTGGACCCGTTCATCATCGTCGATGGGCTTCACCAGCCTCAGTCTGGTGCCCTTACTCTTCCCTGAGCCGCTTCCTTACGTCAACCTCATCAATCGTGCAGAGCTTTCGCGAAGTCGGTTGGAGAGTGGCCCAACAAAGTTGAACGAGGAGGACGTCCGGCTACTGCGGGGTGTCGACCGTGTCGAGTCGCGGAAACGACATAGTTTCGCGGCTTCAGATAGCGTAGAGGGACGGCATGGTCGCGACTTCGGTGGAACCGTAGTCCCTCTGTTCGACGGAGAACTGCTCCTCCTGGTTCAGCCTAGCGCCGAGCTCTCTAAGTCAAGGCCGTCGTCCAGAGCGCCATCTAGACCGCCAAGCGCCTTGTTCGATGGCCAGTCTCCGGAGAAGTCAATGTCAAGAGTGCCGTCAATCCGCGTGCGGCCAGGCCCATCCCAGGGCCTCGATCGCAAAGCCAGTCTTGCCCGTCGCAATTCCCTTCCTTCCATATCCCAGCGCACGAGCCTCATAATCCCGGAACCTTCTGCGGACCGTCTAGTTCGTGTTGTCGTTCAGGCTGGCACTTTGGAGCGGTTGGTGGATGTGCTTGCCCACGGCCTGCCTGGTGTCTCGGTATCCATCGCTGATGACAATGGAGAGATGCCTTTGAAGCATGGGAGAACTCGCGATGTCAAGCTTGATGGTGCTGAGTTCAATACCGTTTGGTGGGGTGTCTTTCGGAGTTTCCTCACGCCGTTGGTCTTCTTCGAGGTTCGGCTTCATCCTACTCTGATTTGTGCTGCCGCTAATTAAATGTATATCTGCAGCTTCTGCGTAAGCGTTATGTGAGCGCGTCGAGGATCAGCCAGCCTTCGAGTGCCGACCTCGTGAAGTTGGCGCTCATTCGGCGTGAGGTCTTGGATGTCGTCATGGAGTGGTTGCAGGTTGGCGGGGGTGCCCAGGACATCCTCGATGACGTCGCACTTTATCATGCAGTGCAGGCTTTCCTGAATAGCCGAACAGACCATGAATTGCCATCGCTCTCTGATCATTCAGATGCAAGAGTTGCCGAAAGCCGGGCCAACCTGCTGGCGAAGCAACAGGCTGTTGCCGCTGTGTTTGCGCAGCAGACCATGCGGCCGGTTCTGCCAACCCCATCGACGCGGGAGAATGCGATCGGTGGAACGAGAGCGCCGAGCTATGGCACCAATCTCCCTAACTTTGATCGAACGACGCCGGAAGACCTCGTGAGCAACCTTGATACCTTGGCCGCCGCCGCATTCCGTAACGTAACTGAAGAGGTTCGTCTACTTCCCTTCGTGTATGTATGTACCTTCTCCTCTAACCTCCGCGTATAGGATCTTTTCATCACCGCAGACTTATTGGAGGTCCAGACGGCCGACCGCATGGGATGGTTCCTGCCGCGAGACGCCAGCACGACCAACGACGACGTTGACATCCAAACCATCTACTCTCACCTTAAAGAAGTTCATCCCTCTCCAATGATCTCCGAGCTCGCGCAAGACGAGCTGTACCGCCTCCTTCCGCCTGCGATTCGCAGTGGCCTCCGCGCTTATCACGTCCTGCGCAAGTGGATTGTATCGAAGATCGTTGCTCCCCGCATTGGACTTCAGACAAGACAGGCAAGAATGGAGTTACTTCTACGCTCTATAGAAATTTGTCGCGAGAAGAGCGTCGCAGATGCGCCGTTGGAATCTTCGTCCCTACTTCCGACGGAGCAGCGAACCATACGATCGTTTGTCGAGTCAATTTTGACATCTGCAATCCTCACCCCCGAGAGCCGCTCGCATCAGCGAGCCTGGTACAATGTAGCCGTGAACCGTAGTGTAAGCTGCGATAGTCTGGCAGCGTACCTGGCGAAGCTCATCCATCCACCATCGTCTGGGATAATTCATCTCACCACCGACATGGGGTACACGTTGGAGCGCATGCTAGAGATCCTCAGTCTCCCGGACGTACTCGACTCTCCGGAAGCGGGTAGCTTGGTAAACCTTGACAAGCGGCGGTATGATTGTTCCCCTTATCTGGCTGCTGGTTACTGATATGCCTCTTCAGACACCTCTATCATCTGATTCTTGACGCGGTGCCTTCCTCCGATGCTTCCCGGAGTCGGCGGCGGCGCGAGGTAGACGCACGGGATTTCGATCGTCTCAACCATCTGGAGCACGAGGTTTTGAAGCTACAGTTTGATCTCCGAGCCATCAAGGATGAAGCCTATCGTGAAGCGATCCAGGCTCCTACCAATACCGCAGTAAGGCGACTGCCAAGGCCCTTCCAGAAGGACGTCGCGGCGCAGCACGAGAAGAACAAGCGAGATCGTCACTTGCGGGATCGTCTCGGAAAGGAGCGCAAGCAGGAACAGTACAGGAACGACAAACGTGACGAGTACCTCAGCAAGGCGATGCACACACGTCGACCGTACACTGCGGCGCAAAGGCAGCACCGCACGAAGAAGAGCGGTTCGTCGACATTCTTCCAGCAACTCATGCGTCCGATCTCCAGCGCGTTTGCCTTGGACAACGTGGAGGTCTCCACAGAGAAACGTACTGCGGCAGAGTTGGACTTCGCTCCCACAGGGAAGCCGGCGCTGGTCGTGAACGTGGTGGACGCGAAAGTTACACCATTCATCAATTACGATCGCTCGTACACGTTCCAACTTGACACGGAGGACGGTGGACACTATCTCATGCAAGCGGCGACCAAGCAAGAGATGACGAAGTGGACTCAAACCATTGATCACGTCTCAAGAAGTGCCGCTAGGAGGCGTCTAACGTATCTGGGCAACTCGCCGAAACCGCAACTTGCCGACCATATCCACGATCATGCGCCAACGTCCATCCGTGATCCAACAGCTGGTGAGTACCTCACTTAACTGCAACTCTGCAGTTTTCTGAATTATGTGCATCAGTGTTCGGAGTGGACCTTGAATTTCTGTTAAAGCGTGAAGCGGGCAGCGAGACAGTGCCGCCTGGTGCGATCCCCTCCATAATCGAGAAATGTCTTGCAGAAGTAGAGGCTCGTGGTTTGACCGAAGTCGGAATCTGTGAGTTATCGTGTATTCGAACCGTTTCACACCGTTGACGAGTGTCACAGATCGCATCGCAGGAGCTACCACTGAGGTCAGCAGTTTGAAGGACGCTTTGAACCGAGGTGCGCGATCGTCTGCTGTCTGATTTGATTGTGACTAACTGACGTGCCACAGGAATATGGCCAATCACACCAACGACGGACATCTATGCTATTTGCGACCTCGTCAAATCATGGTTCCGTGTTCTGCCCGAGTGCGCCTTCCCTGCATTCTCTTACTTCGACATCATAAATGCCATGAGTGCGTAGTGCCATTAGTCGATCCAACATCAGACTCACGTTAGGATACAGAGATGGAGGATTTCAACACTCGTATGGACAGAGTGCGCACTATCATCCACGCCCTCCCTCGGCACAATTTCGATCTGGTGAAGAGGGTTGTAGAGCACCTCGACAAGTGAGCATCTTTGCGTTACCATATCACCTCTTCTCTGACAAGCATGTCAGGGTCACGGACTACGAAGAGCAGAATCACATGACGGCCGACGCATTGGCCATTGTTTTCAGCCCGAACTTACTTCGCGCACCCAACAACGACTTCCTCATGATCATGGCCAACATGCAGTTCACCAATCGACTCGTAAAAGGCCTCGTGACCCACGTGCGCTGTCTTTGTTATTTGATGAGACGTATACTCATGAATATCGCTTGCCTAGTTTCACACCGTTTTTGACGAGGTGGACCATGACGCAGACAATGATCTCGAGGAAGATGACGAATTTGACGAACCTATACCCGAGGAGGATGAAGCAGAACTAGACTCTTTCTTTGCCAGCTAGCCTCTCGACCACTCTCAACCACGCTATCATATCGTTTAGCAAGCAGTTAATCGTACTCCATCCTCCCCCTGACCATGCATTCTCTCGTGTTACGCCCTCAGTTACAAGGCTCGCACGGTGTACTCGTAGTCTTACAACGGGCCTTGCCGCGTTTATATCCACACCAATCGTTCTCGTCTCGCTTCGCATAGCCATCGAACTAGTACCATACGCATCATTATTTTATATTTCGGTATGTAGTATCTCACAAAAGCGCACGCGCATGCTTTCTCTCCTCTCCTCTCTCCTCGTCGTCCGAACAGTTCTATATTTCTGAAGGCGTGACACTGGCGTGAGAACACCGTACATAGTGGTTGCTGGACACAGGCTCCTGTCTACTCTCACTGAGACGGACACCGAGGCACTTTGCTTACGGCATGCTGAGATCCACGTCTCAGCTGCCCTCTAGGCTCTAGCAAACGACGGCAACAAATGCGCCAAGTGTGTCATGCACCAGTAAACTCTCGCAGATATTCTGGTTCATTCGCTTAGTTCGTTGCAAGAGGAAGAAACCCAATACGACAAACCTCTGCTAATCTCGTACGCCAAGAAAGTGCTCCCCGCCGCTGGAATACTACAGACAATTCAGGGCGGTTATTATCGACGTCGCAACCTATTGCATTTACCTTCTTATCACTGTCAGAAAACAATATTCAGCTAGGCGCTCAAATGGTGACGGAGAACAACGGGCTCACGACTGGGGGTCAAGCCACGGAACAAGCCAGGTCTGAAGGTACTGAATGAGAGAAGCACTATGTAGCTTTCATTTGGTACTCACATCCCTTCGCTGACGACGATGTTCTTCATGTCGCGGATGATGTATTGGATGGGTGTCCCGCGTGGAGGTTCGTTAGCAAGCTGTATGCGGGACTTCACCACATCTAATCCAGTGCTTTAGAATACGACTTATTTGGAGCTGTGAAGCTCGAGCGAACCTAGAGGGTAGCTCGAGAGCCAGTACGCAAGCTGCTTTCTTGGTCAGTGAAACGATAAGGGCACATCAATGACGGTACGTACACCGCCTGTAGATCCACTGGCCAATAAAGCCCATGCAGGTACGTTCTCTCCGTACTTCGTTGCAAACTTCCGCTTCGAAAATTCGTACGCTTGTAAAACCTGAACCAGAAGCATCACGAATGTATCTATTGTCGTCGAGTATTGAGATGCGTACCCGGCATAGGCTGGAATTTCTCTTGCTACGGTCACCTTTATTGGAGGTCAGGCGGTTTTGCAAGCGAAAAAAAAACAGACAAACGTGCCCAATATCCGCGCATGATACCTTTCCTGAAGCCCCATTGCGACCACATCTCCGACACGACCGCGCGCAGCTTCTTGTCTGTAACGGCACCGTACTGTCCTTGCATTCGCACCTTGAACATCTCGACTAGATCACAACGACGATGGAACCATCAGAACCACGTCCTGACAATAAGAGGCATACGCACCAGGACTGGCAAGAATGGCATTAGCAGCGCCTGCCAACGCGCCTGCCGCAGCGATCTCCTGGAGCGACTTGTTTGGGAACGGTGAGATGATCCTCTTTGCTACGCCGTACGACGCGAACAATAGCGAGTTAACGCCGGCAATCCCGGCGAGTGGACTTGCCATGCCTAGACAGAACCTTGTGAGCCTAGTTTCAAGGACGTATGAAGTTCCCGTACCCTTGTACAGCGCAAAGAAGCCCTCCTTTCGTAGAGTCTGCAAGAGCACATCCATTGGCCCCTTCTACAACAATGCTTCCATCACGCGGTAAATCTGACAACACAGAAGCACTCACGAACATCCCTCCTGCAGATCCTCAGACATCAGAATGGTGCTCGTGTGCCATACGCGTCAGGACTGAACTTGGTGCGGTCTGCGTGCGCGTCTTGATGGTGTCGAGCGGTTGGCCGACGATGACCTGCGCGGCACCGCCGAAACTCCCCGCGATGAGCTCGTTCACTGTCTGGAGTCTGTGGGTGCTCATGCTGGGTGCGGTGAGTCAAGCTAGTCCCGGACTGCAAGCACATTAATAATATTTGATTGAGCGGATGGGAAAGTCGCGGCAATTTCCGGTGTTGAGTTTGTGCGCAATAATAATCACCCTTGCTCTTCGCCGAGACGACGACGACGACGACGATGATGACAACGACGTTTTGCTATACGGGTTTCCTTTGCACGCTCATAGTACTCCTTGCTGTGTAAACGGGTTTCGCTCTTGCTCTTTGGGCCTCCTCAAACTTGAAGCGTGGCGGCGCAGCACTTGTCTAGTTGTGAGCTCTTCGTCTACCGGATGGAACAAAACAATGGGTTGTGTGCACTTGGATCCGCTTTGTGCCTGGTGGACTGGCTTAGGACTGGCTAGAAGCTAGTAGAACACCGAGGATCATACTAAAACTTGTTGTCGCAGGCGCGCATAAGCGCGCGTGCATGAAGACAAGACAACTGTAGTAGACGTCTTTGGCAGCCTGCTATCAAAACATATCCGGTCCTTCGTGCGTGATCTAGGCGGGATCATGTCTGGGATGTGTAAAGGATCCCGTGGACAAGGTGCGCTAGTTGATTTCGAAGTCAGGCTGGCGGCCGGTCGACATTGATATTTCTCGAGGTATATAGGGCTGCGCCTCAGACCTCGCTCACTCAGACCTTGACCATTTCTTTCTTCGCGTCTCCTTTCTTCCTATCTCTCATTATGTCTTTCCGCTTTGCGACCATCTCGTCAATCGCATCGACTATCAAACGACATACGACGACACCCTCACGCCCGAGCCATCCCAAGTCGAAAGACTCTGTCAAGCGCCGCAAGCTCGCCAAGAACTCTCTGGTAGCCAGCCTACGATATGCGGGGTTGCGCACGCTGAGTGAGTAGCTTATCTTTGCTTCCTGGATTTGTCTGACAACTGGATACAGGCAAACTCCACCTACTCATGCGAGGGGAGAAGCACGCCAAGCACAGGTTTTCAACTTCTACTTCAGAGACCTTCGCACTGCCGTGTATCTTCGTCACCCCAGCCGAGAAGCTTGAGCCCTCGTTCACGCCAGTCCGCCGACAGTGCCACATCCGATCGCCCACGGGTATTACGAGCGTCCGCGAAGCTGCCCGCCAACGCCGCTCCATCCCAGACCCTTTCATACCCACCTCACCCGCATCCACCGCCGCCTCGAATTCCAGCTCAGACCACATCGACTTTGCCGAGTTCACTCGACAGGTCATGTCTCCCGAGTACGCCCGCGCGTTCAGCGAGATCGACAAGATCTTCTACGCTCAGCTACTGGCGGGCGAGATTGACATCGAGCTGGTGCCGCTGCTCCTGCACGAAGACTGTTCGGACTCAGGCAGCGACCGCGAAGCAAGCCTGGACCTCGACGAGCCGACCACGCCTGAGCTGATGGTGCTGTCTGACCGTCTCATTGAAGAGCTGAAGGCAGTGGTGAGCAATGCTGGAATTATGTCGGGTGAAGGAGGTATGGACGTGGACGCTGAGTTTCAACGTTGGTTGGCGGATGGTGATGCGTACTGTAGAAATTCGGACGTAGGCTCGTGTAACGCGTAACGCTGGCCCTCGAGCCGAGCCTATGGAGGCCTCGGTGACGCATAACGGTCGCCTGCGAGCCTATGCGCTCCGTACCTAATCAAGGCCAATAAAGCCCTTATTTTGCCTTTGTGTGTGTATTGTAGGATTGTAGGTACACGAAAAGTATCTACGACTCCTCCCAGAATGCGGGGCTATACCACTTATTTGGAATCCGTCTCCGCTTGCTCTGTGGTTCCTCAACAGGAGCCGTCTCGTCATTGAACTCGTTATCCCGAGTCGGCGGCTGTATCATTCAATGTGTCAGTAAGAGCCGACATCACAAGATTCTCTGAATAGTATGCGGGTGCACGGACCAACGGAAGCAGATCAAAGCTGTAATTACTTAATATATTTACTGCCGGTGCGAGCCTATTTTATTCGTTGTCACGCATCATGCTATCCGCGAGCCTAAATAAGTATGTCAAACGAGCCTATGGAATATTCACTGCATGTCACGCACTGACCCCCGCGAGCCTACGACCGAATTTCTACAGTACTATCAGCAGGATGACTGATGGCAGATGTTCTTCAAGAGGCCGAATTGATATCATGAAAACGACTTTCAATCCCTCATGTCCTCCGTGATTTATTTCACCTGCGAGCAGCAGCAGCGTCGTGATTCGCGACCGACGTGAAATTTAAAGCACTGTCTCACGTAATACATAAGCGCTCAGGAAAGAAACGAGACGCGGCGCGCGTCCTGCCACCCGCTGCAGCTCCCTTCCTCGAAAATGTCTTTAAAAGTCCCGAAAGCCAGCAACATCCAGCTCTTCAAGGATGGCTACAAGGTTAGTCTCATCGGTGCGCCTTGCGGTGTGAGCTCTAATCATCTGCGCCGTTGCAGCAAATGTCCGGGCTCGAGGACGCGGTCCTGCGCAACATCCAGGCGGTCGCCGAGCTATCCGATCTTGTGCGAACAAGTTTTGGTCCAAATGGTACGTCTGCGATCTTTGCTTATGCGTGTTCTGCGGTGATCTGATGGTGACTTTCCAATGCAGGCAGGAATAAGCTTGTAATTAACCACTTGGGACGCCTCTTCGTTACCTCGGATGCCGCGACAATCATTCGCGAGATCGAGGTCGTGCACCCTGCTGCGAAGCTCCTCGTTATGGCATCACAAGCACAAGAGGCCGAGGTACGTCTCCGCGTCATCCTGCTGCGAGCATTTATTCATATACACAGATGGGAGACGCGACGAACTTTGTTTTGATCTTTGCCGGCGAGCTGCTGAGGAAAGCAGAAAACCTCTTGGTGATGGGTCTGCATCCGAGTGAGGTCATTCAGGGATACGAGCTAGCATGTGCGAAGGCTCTGGCAGAGCTCGAAGGTGCGTCCTAATTTTCGCCGTGCGCAGCATGTATCCTGATCTATGCGCTATAGTCCTCTCAATACGAGAACTGCCCTCGCCCTTAACAAAAGGCCCGCTCGCTCTTGCCGTGACGCCCGCGATTGCGTCGAAGCAGTATGGAACAGAGGACCTCCTCGCGTCGCTGGTTGCCGAAGCTGCGCTTGCCGTCATGCCCGCAAACAATAAGGCATTCAATGTCGACAATGTGCGCGTTGTGAAGATTATGGGAGGAAGTCTAGCGCAGAGCAGAGTCGTGCAGGGCATGGTGTTTGGGCGGGAACCAGAAGGTGCGCCATTAGCTGGAATCGCGTCTTCCCTCCGTTCTTAGCGTCTATACAGGCGATGTCAAGAAGGTGACAAAGGGCAAGGTCGCTGTCTTCACCAATCCCATCGACATCGCGCAGACGGAGACGAAGGGCACCGTGCTAATAAAAAATGCCGAAGAAATGCTGAACTTCACGCGCGGCGAGGAGAAGCACATGGAGAAGGTTCGTACTATCCTCCTCGTGATCTCTGCCATCAGTGTCACCATCTAATCTTTTTTTAAAAAGATCTTCGCCGAGATCGCTGAGTCAGGCGTGAAGGTCCTCATCGCAGGCACCAGCGTCGGCGAGCTCGCTCTGCATTACCTCAACCGGCACGGCATCCTCGTCCTCAAAGTGCTCTCCAAGTTCGAACTGCGCCGCCTCTGCCGGGTCGTGCAAGCGACACCGCTCGCACGGCTTGGCGCCCCCACGCCAGAAGAAGCGGGCTTCGTCGACATCTGCGAAACGATCGAAATCGGTGGCGACCGCGTCACTGTTCTGCGCCAGGACATCGCATCAACCGACGGCGTGAAGACGCGCACAGCCACGGTTGTGCTGCGCGGGGCGACGCAGAACCACCTGGACGATCTCGAGCGCGCGATCGACGACGGCGTCGGCGCGCTGAAGGCGCTGCTGAAGGACCCGCGGCTTGTGCCGGGGGGCGGTGCCACGGAGCTCGCGCTGGCGCGGAAGGTGGAGACGTACGGTGCTGGTTTACGCGGCCTTGCGCAGCACGCCGTGCGGCGATTTGCGGCCGCGCTCGAGGTCGTGCCGCGGACGCTCGGGGAAAATGCGCGTGGCGGGTCCGAGGGCAACGAGGTGGTCGCGCGCCTGCTGGCGAAGCACGAGAAGGAGGGTGGCCAGGTTTGGGGCGTCGATGTTGAGGCATGTTCATTCCCTGTATATTGTGTCATATGTGTCGCTAACCTTGTTTCTAGGGCGAGACGGACGGCACGCTGAATGCTGGAGAGGCCAACATCGTGGACTCGCTGGCCGCGAAGTCGTGGGCGATTAAGCTTGCGACGGAGGCGGCGGTCTCTGTGCTCAGCGTTGACAGCATCATCATGAGCCGGCCAGCAGGTGGCCCGAAAATTCCGCAGCAAGCAGGGCATTGGGATGAGGATTGATCCTGCAATGACTAGAGTATCACTAGTAGAGCACTTTGCGACGATGCATGCGTGTGGGCATATCTCATGAAGATAGTAGAAGTCTAATGGCAAAGATGATCCTTGTACATATTCGCACCGACGTGGATTAGCTGAAATGCCCAAAAGTAATGCACTACAACATTGAATGCAGTTTGTTACGAGCTCGGCGTTTAGATGCGCTTAGCGCCGTCAGGGCGACGCTCGTCTTCCAGAGTCTGCGCCAACGCGTTGCACAACTCCATCTCCTGCCTCTCCAACTTCAGAGGACAGAACACATGTCTTGGAACCACACGGTTACCCAGAGTTGAGCTACCTCGCCAGTGTTCAACCTAGGTCAGTTTGCTCTAGCTTGGTTTATTTTTATTGTGTGTCTCACCCACTCTTCACCAGCACATACTCCTGTGTCCACTGTCCGGGGCCTTTCTCAGGCTAAGTATGGTGCTCAAGATTTTGGCCGTCGTCGGGGAGACAATCCTACCGCCAAAGTACTATGCACATGCCGTGCTTGCAATTCTCACCCTCGTAACGATCTACACGTATGCTCAAGGCCGCAAGACGACCAGGGAGCGTGATCTCCATGGTCGCACAGTCCTGATTACAGTTGCGTTCTCGACTCTCCCTCACATTCTGTGGCTTTAACCTCCGTCTCTCCAATGCGCTTTAGGGAGCATTTACGCCGCACGGGTTGTCTCTCATGGATTCTCTAGCGCGACGCGGCGCACACATCATCGCCCTCTCCCCAGACCCCATCGACACCGGCTCCCCCTCCATCCTCATCCCGCTCCTGCGCTCCGAAACCTCCAACGAAAACATCTACGCCGAGCATTGCGACCTCTCCTCCCCTTCCTCCATCCGCGCCTTCTGCGCCGGCCTCCTGAAAGCCGAGCAGCAGCGCCTCGACGCGGTCATCTTCGCGCACGAGTACGCGCCAGTCGGCACACTCTTCGGCAGCGCGGCGCGACACGCCGAGGTCGAGCGCGCGCGCGAGATGGCGTCGTGCGCGACGTTCCTACTCACGACGCTGCTGCTCCCCGCACTGCTCGTCGCGCCCGTCGAGCGCGACATCCGCATCGTCGCCCTCATCAACCCGTTCTATGCAGCCGCGGCGCCGAATTTCTCCCCGACACAGCCCTTGAACACGTCAACGCCGCCCCCGGTGCTCGCAGCTGAGGGCCGGCGCGCGCTCCGCACTGCCATTTTGATGCGCCACCTGCAGCGCGTCCTCGACGCGCTACCGACGGGCGCGCAGGTGCCGCGCACGGACGTGAACGCGCACAGTATACCCGTCGTAAGCGACAAGGTCCAGCGGTCAAACATCGTCGCCGTGAGTGTGTCGCCGGGCATCAGCCGCACCGATGTCATTGCGCCTTTGCTCGGTGCTGGGCGATCGGGCGGAAAGGTGTCGTGGGGCGGATTGCTCTTGTGCGTACTGCTCTGCGTTCGAACATGCGCATTCGGGGCTAATCAAGCGGCAGATACATCCTCCTCAACCCTTTGCTACGGCTTATAACCAAGTCACCCACATCCGCTCTCCAATCTGTACTCCACGCCCTCTTCCTTCCTACACCCTTTAAGCTCCTCGCCGCTATTGCGCCCGACGGAACACCTCAAGAGCGCTCAGAGGAGGAAGTCCTCAAACCTGGCGCACTCTACGCGGAGTGCGCGGTCGTGCGCGTGAATGTGCCGCCCGCGCCGGTGCCCCCAGAGAACGACATAGACCCAGAGCCTAGTGCGAAGGGAAAAGAGAAGGCCAAAGCTAAGGATGCTCCTCCGGGCCAGACGAGCCGGTCGGACGACGGAGAGCTCGGCGGCGAGGTCCTGGGCACGCTGATATGGGATGAGTATGAGGCCGAGTTGAAGGTATGGGAGGCACGGGCAGCGGCGGAGGAGCGTGAGCAGCGCGAGCGGGAGGAGTTGTTGGCGAGGCAGCGGGACGGCGAGCGACATACGCCGCCTACTGTCGACACGTCCAGTGGTCAGTAGGTTATGAGTACATATACTCTAGGTGGCCTTAATATTATCTTTTGGATGGAAATTAGCTTGCGACGTCGTCGTCAGGACAGAGGGCTTTGCCATGATTACGTGTTCCCGACGCTGCCGCATTTGGTTGCCCGCCGGGCGCCACTCGTTCAACTTGTTCCTCGACGTCGACCACACCGAGAATCCAACTACACAAACCGACCTTGTCGAAGCATCAGCGACAAGCCCCGACTCTCTGGTGAGCTGTGTCGCATGTTGTCGCACTCATTTTATTCCTGACGGCACGCGTTCGCAGACTTGCTGCAACTTCCTAGGAGAAATCAGCGCAGTCGAGGCGGGGTTTCACGGCACATCAGCCCTTGATATCATTTTCATCACCTGATGGTGTCGGTGTGGATGGCGCCGATGGCGTCGATGGCGCGGCAAACCGCAGCTGTCCTTGTGTCCTTGTATGCGCGGCAGTTACAGTGTTGCCGTGAGTGTACGTAGTGCCAATTGTACCCCCTTTCGGTGACAGACTTGATATAGGCAGCAAAGCATACGGCCCTGTGAGTCGTGTGGTGAGCCACGTTGTCTTCTCCTGTCTGTTTTCGCAGCCTGATGGTATACTAAGAACATAGCGTCATCATCTGCAAGTTACACATACGGTGAAACATCGAGCGCTACTATGCTATCGAGCGCTACTATGCTCCCTCGATTGCTATCCATCGATATCGCTACCGAGGAAGGGAGAGCTAAGGCTTCTATAGCGCTTCTCGCGCCACGAGTCATGTTCTGCCTCCTCGTGCTCAGAGCTTCGCCTGCTCGCTGCTCAACGGGTGCGTACCGGATGCTGCCTATAATGTTCAAGGATCCGTTGGCTCATCCAGCTGTGCCCATCTCACTGTGGTCTACATTGCAGTGTTATGCCAGCCTCTCCTGTCCTGCACAGGCACTCTCGCTCCCATGGCGTCTCCTGTATCGGCAATCTCACGTCGATTGTCCGATACGCCAGGAGAGCGGGTCATAGTTGATTCGCTGAACGCTGTCAGAACATATCCACGTATGTGACAATCCTCACCACTGTTGGACCTGCCCGAACTGCGCTTATATGACACCCTCCGGAATCTTCCCAGATGATTTCCGCTCCATACTTCCCCTTGTCGGCTACTTCGCGTACAGCGACATCTGAGCGCTCCGTCGCTTTTTCGTCCCAAGGCCACAGGACCGTCTTCCCCTGTTGTGCTCCCCTCGAACTGCTGCTTGACATTGTTCTCCTCAAAGCAGATTCCGATGTTCAACGTAGGTGCCTTTATGTCCGCACAGATTTCATTCATGACTTGTCTTCTTCAGGTACACGATCAGTGTCGGCAAATGCCGTCAAATGCTGGCATCTCTTCCCTATGTTTCGAGCTCCGCATGCTCCATGCAAGGCCTGTGAGACTAATCGCAGGAACTGGCGTACGTGTCTGCGAGTCAGACCGCGTCTTCGAGCCAACCACTCGTTCACGTCGCGTCGTGAAAGGAATGGATACCGTCCGGTACTCATAATCAACCAGAAGCTAGTTGGGATAATATTTTGACTCGACGCCTTCCCCCTTACCTCCCGAAGCTCCGTTCGCCGTCGTCGTCGTTTGCGGCATGGACGAAATGCTGGCCATCTCCCAGTGTTCCCTCCAGGCTTCGGGTATGTTGGACTATTCGTCTTTATGCTCCCATCGTCCCTCCTCTCTCCCTCTATGACCGTACTATCATCCCTGCCCATGCATGGTTTTATACATTTATTTCCCCTCACTCCGCGGTGCGCCGTTGCGCTGAAAGTTCGTAAGACAAGCGTTCAAACGCGAAGTTTCTAGAGGTGAACGCATACCTCATGAGAAATGTCGATGCGACTTCGCCGCGTACTGACACCAGGTTGCAAGTCGTCGACGGTTAGGTTGCGCAAAAGGGTATGTATGTCTTGTCTTGTCAATTGGCTGTCGTCACTCACGGGTCGGGTTTCCTCCAGCGCAGTCACCTGGTGGCTGTTACCACGCACTTCACCATGTGAAGAACGTTGTCGTCGTGAACTCGGCCTCTTCCGACCAATCGAGTTCACTGTCGCTGATGACGACAACGACGACAACGACGGCGATGATGATGACTGACACCTGCGCCATGACCACGACGCCGACGCCGACGTTGTTGCAGGCTGTGACAATGATAGCAGTTACCTCGGCGTAGATTGGATATTGACACGTCACCCAGTTGCGACGACTCTTGTCAGCACAATAGCACGCCATCCATGTTTCTTGCCTCACCCGCCACCTACGACGACATTGACCAATGGCCAAGACAACTCACAGTGGTGTCCGCGTGGGAGGGACTTCAGTGCTAGCGACATCGATGGTCGGTGTGTACATGGCTCTCCATACTAAGACTTCTCATGCTGACCGACCATGTGTCAGTGGACCAAGGCCAACCGACGATATGACAGTAGACCAAGGCCAACCCGACGTAGTCCTGGGACGGGCTGGACCTCCAATTGGGCTCGTGCACGGCCCCTGCGCGCCACACTCTCGTCGTCGCCGAGATCGTGGCTCCTCATTCCTCCTACCCCTTCATCATCGATCATCGTCAGTAGCCGAGTCACCTGCGACGACGTTACATCGGTGAGGAGGCGCACCATCGTCTGGGGAGCCGGTATTGAGTGCGAGGACGGCAGCGGACGGTACGTTGTGCACAGCCTGGTTATGTCCATGCCCCCGTGAGCGAGGCTGTGATGTGGTATACGCTGGGGGACGGACGTCCCAGTAGTATCTTACGCGGGATTCTGCGCGTCCAGGAGACCCCAGATAAAGATGGTAGGTCCGGGCCCCCAGAGGAACGACGCTTATAAGAGTCACTCCCACGCCTCACCGCAGTACTTTCCTTTCCTTCCCCCTCCCTTCCCCACCCAACCCGATCTCCTCGTCTCAAGTTTCCATCCCATAAGTTGTGCTCATCATGACTAGAGCGATGGACATATTCAGCGTGGTTCTATCTGCCTTCGGTATTGTCTCTATGGCCTTCAGTGCCAAGGGCCTTTTACCATCAGCTCAACTGGTGGAAACGGAGAAGATCCTGGGCGACACCCAGAGCCTTCTCGATCTGTTGCTGGAGCCAGGGCTCGCCCTCCCGGCGAACCGTCTGTTCATTCGCTACAACGAGTGCGTACCCTTCCTATCCTTCACCTCTGCACCGATCACTGATGGTCACCGTTCTATTTGCTCGCCATCGCCACAGGTTGGAACAACAATTCTTCCGTCTGCGGTACAGGAGCAACATGGCATTCGGTTTCACTGCGCAGATCTGCGCAGCCGTGTTTGGCGGCCTCTCCTTTGACATCGTCGAAAACTACTGGCAGATCAGTGCTTTGCGAAGCGACATAAAAGTGCGTATCGATCGTGTTTCGCAGCATGATTGCATCCTCATGCATCATCGACAGATTGTGTTGCAGTCCATCCGTGCTAGGACTGCCATGGCCGATGCCACCGCCAACGTCAACGAGGACAATGTCGTCGTCTGATCGATGACAGTTTGTAAGTGGGCACTGCCACGCACATGACCTTTACTAACTCCTGTCTTGCGCACAGGACTCTCATCGTTCTGTTTTTTTCTGTCTGCTTTCTGTATTGTAAAGTATCTGTGCTACTTCTTGTTGTTCGGCCTATCTCTCATTCCACTATACCCCCTCACTCCCGAACGAGGGCTTATGCCCATGTGCTGTGCTGACGCTTGCGCTGTTGTACCGTACACATACTACGTATTCGCTATCGGGTCGGGTGTGGTCATGGACTACGATAGAGGAACCCTATAGGATAGAGCCATGGAGAGAATATAAAAGATTGATCTGCGCTGGGAGGTGTTTTGCTTGTTTGTGTTGATTTGAACAAACTCTGTGCTCCCCAAATGCTTGCGGTCTGCCTCTGGCTCCCCTGAAGTCTGAATCGCCGTATGCGCCTCTTTGTGCTTCCAGCAAATTCGAGGCAGCTTGCTTAGGAGGCGGTACGAACGGTCCAGTCTAGCTGTCAGCTGGTATTCCCAGGGGCGAATAGGCCTCAGACGCACGCACGCGTTCGGTTTGAGCAGTTTCGTAGGTGAGAACCGCAGGACGGCTCGATTGAACTTACCTACCATATCGGGACAATGCGCGTACTATGTCGCAGATCGCGGGGGCAGATTTAAAGCAGTTTACGTCCGCAAAAGCCGAGATGCAGCTCCATTTGTTTCTCGAGCGTCATATAATGGGGCCTCAGACGGAAGAGACCTGGGAGAATGAAGGACCGGGATGTGAGTCGGTTTGACTCGCTTGAGGCAAATGTGCCACATTGTGACAGGTTTAGACCCACAGCTCCGGACCCCAGGGTGGGGTTAGGGGTCCATGAATTCACCAACTACTTGAACTAGTGATACTGTAGCCCTCTCCATCATCAGCGACCTCAGTCTGCCTAGTAAGTACGGGAATCTACTTCATATCTTATGGTTACGCGCATACTAGAGGCATTGTAATCCGGCTCGGCCTTCCTCCAGTTGCGTGTGCTGCCAAACTGGTTCATCCGACTCGACAACGCCCGGAAAACACTCTCAAAGCACTGGAATGACTACCGCTTGCTGCTGCACAACCGACAGCATTCCCTCAGCTGCGGTGGTTGCCACGACTTCAACCCCGAGTGTAAGAGCGTGGCGTACCGCGGCGAGGTCGATCGGCTCTGGTGGGCGGCTCTCGGTCCGGGGCACATATTCTCTCGCTTCCAGAGCCGCTACATGTCGTTCAGCCCCGCAGAGGATTCTGATGATGGCGATGTCGGCCACGGAGAACGCTTCGAGGCTCTCAGTGCGGATGAAGGTCGATTTACGACGCTGCGGCTCAGGTAAGTTATTCTGTATGTTTTCGCTGCGTCCCAGACTGACCGCTATGGAATCAAATTGGCTCGTGCGATTACACTCAACGTGTGCTCGAATTCATATGTGAGCACTGGATTGCACGTGACTCATCCAGCGCGGCAATTTTTCGGACAAAGCAGTTCATCCGGACGGACGAGGCGGCCACAAAATGGTGCATGTATGCCAAGCGATCTACCGAGGCCGTACAGCTCGTCGCGCGGCCCACAACGTTCAGCGAAGATGGTGAACCCCTGCGCATCGGCGCGCAGCTCTTCTATCTCGACTACGAGTACCGCTATCAGCCACTCGCCCGCGCTGATGCGAAAAATAATGGATGCCTGTCGTACTTTGAAGAGTTTTCCGGCCGCGGAGAGTTGCAATTGGCAGTCGCGCATTCACTACTGCGCAAGAGCTGCAAACCAGCGACCGAACGTTCGGAGAGTTTGACAAGGACTATGCGCGCATGGAGAGAGTTGTCTGCGAGGACGACGATTTTTAAGGCGTGGACAGCGATGAGAAAGACAGATTGTCGGCCGGGTCCTCGGATTCTGACTCGGTCGAGGAAGGATATGAGTACGCAACTGCCGAGCTTTTGAGAGCCCTCAGGAGCCAACCCAACTTGGACAGCGATGATGAAGAGGGAGTCTGGGGTTTGGAAGTCGACGCTAACCTCGGGACCTTCAGACATGGCCATCCAGCGCTCAAAGAGGGGTCTGCATCGCGCGAGCCAAAGATCCTCCTTACCATCTTCGACACTAGTGCTAGTGGCTCTCCCAAGAAGATTTTTCAGTATCCTCACTCGATGTCTTTCATGCTCTACGCATCCCCGCCTGTCATAAACCCGAACAAGTCGCTCGTCGTATGGTCACTCGGTGCAGGCGATATGTTGTTTGTCGACTTCTTCGCGAACACGTATTTCGTGCGAAAGGTCCGCCCTTCTGCCCCACGCAGTCAGCTAATGCTCAGCGGACTAACGTACCTCTCCTCAGCACGCCACATATCTGTGAAGCTTCGTTTCTCCCGGTGCGGACAGTACCTTCACATCGCTTCCCTTGAAGCACAGACCGAAGTCACACCGGCGGCGACCGCCGCGGCCTCGGCCCACCGAGTCACAACCGCTCCTGCATATTCCTCCTGCTCTCAACCTACCGCATCTCGTCACGAAACCATACTCGGAGTCCACCTGCCCTTGTCCATCGCCTCAAGGTAAACCTCGGCGGCCACGAGGCGCTTCCCGTCCTGCGCTTGCTTTCACATTCACATGGACCGAAAATGATTTGTTTGAGACGCATAGCAGGAACATACTCGCCGTTCAACGAATTTCTCTGTTCCGTCGCGCAAACACGTGCGCGCAGAAAACCCAGAACGTGCTTGTGCCGAAGAACACGACAGTTCTACCCGACACTGCCACTGCGCGCGCGCGAGGTGCATTTCGTCCCGCCTGCTGACGGTCGTCAAGCGTGTGTTATCGTGGGCAGCGAATCGCGCACGGCAACATCGCGTTCATTAACCTGCCGTCGCAGCCAGAAATGCAGCTCGCGGCCGAGGCGACTGATGCGATGATTGGTGGCGACAGACGCGGGATGCTGTTGCCTCCGGTTGGCTGCTCTAAAGGAGGAGAATGGGTGCGATCGGAGGACGTGCCAGTGCTGAAAGGGCGAGGTGTGTGCAAGCTCGACAGACGTAAGGAGAAGTTCGACCCGGATGATGACTGCGATGGTGAATCCGTTACGCGAACAACTCTTATGCTCACATTTGACTGCAGTTGAGCCATATCTGCGATTCGTCTGAAAGCATGCAGGGATTGGTACCGGTGTTTCCTTGTCGATATCAATGTCAAGCGTCCATTCCCCACAAGTGACAATTCAGAAGCCGTCCCATGTCATTGCAAACGCTGTAACCATTACGGAAGAAACACACAAAACACACGAAGGTGTTGAACCTTCAAAAGCGTACGCTGCAGATCGAGACATATGTACATTATATCAAAAGAGTCCAGTCACCGACCGCCTCGAGCTCGACCACTAGTCCAAACCACGCTGGGTATACGTTGGGTATATATGTCTACCAGATGCGCGTCTCAAGGAGTAGGTCGCTCGAGCCCTCGAGGCCGATGCACGCCTTAAGGAAGGTCTCGAGCGCATTGCGCTGGCGCGAGAGCGAGTTGACAACGTCGGTGCCTACAGATATCCGTCAGCAAAAGCCTCACGCCACAGGGTGAGAAGCAACGTACCAGGCTTGACGAGCGGCGCCTTGAGCATGTACGACAGCAAGCTGAGCACTGGGTACAGCGGCTTGAAGTCCGCGTCCTTGCCAACCTCCTTATAGTTGATGCGCGTGAGCAACTCCGCGAGGATCGCGAGGTCGAGAATGAGGGGCGTCGCGAGCAGCGAGTCCTCGCACTCGTTGAAGATGCTGATCGTCGAGCGGCCGCCGCCAAGGATTTCCGAATAGTACTCGTCGATCGCGCGCTTCGAGTCACCGACCGCAGGCACATACTTGATCACGACGATGTGATCCGGGTGCTCGCCCTTCGCGGCCTTGCCGTCCTTGCCCGCGGGCAGTGGGCCCCCGTTCGCGGCCTCGAGCTCCTCCTTGGTCTTGTAGAGCAGGCGGTTCGCGGCGACCATGTCGTCGACGACGCTGCTCTTGCTTATCTCCTTGGAGCGGAACTGGCGGTCCGAGGACAAGTTCCAGCCGTCGTTGTTCCCGAGGTGGTTGTACGACGCAATGCTGAGCGGCTTGATACCCGCGTTCACGAGGAACTCAGCGAGCACAGACTTGAGCTTCGTCTGCCCGGACTTGAGGTCGTCGCCGCCGATGAATGACCCATGGCGCTCGGCGAGCTCGATGACACCAGGCACGAAGGTGTTCTGCGGCGCGCCGTTAATGAAGGGCGCGCCCTCGAGGATCGACGCGACGGCGAAGACCGTGCTCGGCGCAACCTCCTCATGCGAGCCCTTGATGGCCCCGAGAATGTTGTCCGCGGTGTCGTTAACACCGGGGAGGATATCGCTGTAGCGCTCGGTGTTAGCCGTCCAGAAGACGATGACCTGGTCGAGCTCGTTCTTGGCCTTGAAGTCGCGGATATCCTTGCGCAGCTGCTCAAGGTGCACCTGCTTGTCGCTGCCCGGGAGGACGTTGTCCGCGCGCTCGGACTGGTTCGCGGCGATGTAGTCGGGGTAGTATACGCTGGGGAGCGGCGCGCCGTACTCCTTTAGATAGGGCGCGACCTGGCGCTGGAGGTCCCACTCGAGCACGGCAGCGCGGGTCATGGCCTCATCAATGCGCGAACCGGAGATGTCCCAACCGCCGAGCACGAGGTCGTTAGGGTGGACCATGGGGAGAAGGTCCGAGAGCGGCGCGTAGATGTCCTTGCCGTTGGCATCGAGGCCAAGGCGGATGGTGCTAGCGCGCAGGAGCGAACCAATGTAGTTGGGCTGCTGCACGGTGGACTTGTTGTGCCAAGAGATGTTGTGCTTGTTTGCGATGATAGTCGCAGTGAGAGTGGTGCCGTTGTTTCCGCCCCAGCCCACCATCATAAGACTACGGATGACATGTCAGTCAAAGCACGTACGTATGAGTAAAGGAAGACATACCCAGTCTTGGGAACCTTACGCTTGGTGCGGAATTCAAACGGCTTGATGGTGGGCTTGATGAGGAAGCGGTCGCCTTCCTGGACCACGACGTCCGCACCGCGGTTCTGGAACTGCGCGGTGATGTACTCTTCGGAGTACGTGGTGTTTACGCTCTCGACGGTGATGGCATCCGTCGGGCGGCGAGCAGAGGTCGGATGGACCGGGGAGAAGAAAGGAGCGTCTACCACAGACGCAGTAGGACTGGCCGCGCCAGAGGAAGGGGAGGTGTTGGGAGCCATTTAATAGATATTTGGTGTAGATGGACGCAGGGGAGGATTTAATGAGTTATACGAGCAGAGGCTGCGGTGTGTTTGGCGCCGCGGTGAGGGTTGTGTGTGCTGCCCAGTTGATTCGAGTACATGCACGGGGCGCGCGCAAGAACGATGAGGAGGAGGTGGGAGACGAGGACGACGGTTCAGCAGACGGCGAGGTGGACGATGGGGCAAAAGATGCTGGGGAGAAAGCTGCGGATGCGCGGGGTTTATATACGGTCGGGGAGGAGGAAAAAGAGAAATGAAAACGGACTCGGATGGCAGCACGGCTAAACCTCGCGCTGCTGCCCTCGGATCAAATGGGCCGAGAAAGGCACCGCTACGGCGGCTCGGCCTCGGGCCCTCGGGACGTCCATGTGCAGCGCCGGTGTCCTCTGCTCGTCGTCCGCGTCCGTCTTATCGATAGGTCCCCGCACACACGCACCCATCAGACATGTTCCGGCTGTTGCTAACAAGTTGCCACGTAAAAAGGTCTTTTTCTGCTCATACCCACCCCAAAACTCAGTTATAGACGCCGCGGCCGGCCACGATTTTGCGCAAGTCTCAACTCCAGCAGCTGCTCAAGTGGCGGAACAATGTCTTCCGCGCAAGGTCGGCAACGGAGACTAGGTTTAGCCAGCTCTAATTTGCTTTTCTTTGGCAGCGTCGTTGCGCACGGGGCGCCGCGCTGCTGCCTGCTTTTGCATCAATCGCGCGTCAACCTAGTATCACTTAAGCTTCTAGTCAACGTAATACCTCGTTGGCGAGGACGCACGCCATCTGAGTATCTCGCACGTTCTTCCATGAGATGCCGTGTCGTTTGAGCTGACGATGTACTGCCAGACTTGAGGGCCGAACAAGATGGCCAATATCGGCCATCTGCTCTCACAACTTGCCGCCCGACATGCAGGACTGTACAGAAAGCGAAGCAGGCTGCTTCCTCAGGTTAAGCCTCTTTGACCGCGCTCTTACGTTGCAATTGAAAAGTATACATCATTGTCTCGTTGATATGGGCAGGCGTCAGGCATCGCTGCCCTCCTGCTTTCCCCGAAGGTCTAGTCAAAATATCACTGCTGTGTTTCTCAGGCGGGCATGCTGATCCGAACATACATGCTTCGCTGGGTCGGTCACTAATTCATGATGCGACTTAGCTGCAGAAGCTGAGGAAGACAAGAATGACTTCGGACTTACAACCTCTCTGAGCCATGTGATCTACACGTGGCGGACGCGTCGCGAGTAGTCTCACCTGCGCGCGGACCGTACAGGGTCGTACGTATATCGTCATAGGGCTCAGAATACGGTATTCGTCGATGGTGAGCCGACCTTGTGCTTGGACTCCCGACTGCAGCCTAAGAGTTTTAATTCGACCACCAGAATTAGGATGAATTGTGAAGATTCCAGAAACCAGAAGATAGACCCGGCGTACTTAGATCATCCCGTTCCAACTCCGAGACAAGGCGATGGCATCCAACGATAAGCGGAAGCCGCCCCTGCCATCTGTAAGCATGAGTACAGCCTGAGTCCTGTACGACCTGTCAGCATTCCAGAGGGTCCTATCTGCTTCGCTCAGTGATCATCAGTCCATCCGACACATATTCCCTTTCTTTCTTCTCACAAAATTCCACAGGCACTCCAGCTCGTCGCTTGTTGCGCTGTTCATCACAAATATCGCCGGCTGACCGTACGGCGCGCGCACCTCGACATGCTGCCCACCCGCATACGTCGCATTCGACCACACATGCGCGTGAACGTACCGTTCTCACCGCCGGGAAGGTACACCGAGACCCGCCGCATACCAGGCGCGAGCACCGGCGCAACGTACTAATCTGGGCCCAGATAGAAGCTCTCGTGCACGACGCGGCGTGGCGCTGATCCTATGGTAGACCATGGGCGCGCGAAGCAGCGGCCACTCGCGCACTCCGTGTCGAGCACCCGCCTGTGGTACGGCGCGAGCGCAGCGAACAGGCGCGCGTTATGGGCAAAGTACGCGTACGCCGCAGCGCCCGAGTAGAACTGCGCGTTCACGCTCGGGATGCTGCCCTCGTGCGAGCTGAACACCGCGCTCGAGACGGCCGCGAGCTCGCCCCACCGTCCGAGCAGCTCCGCACTGCGCGTCGCGTTGCCGTCTGGCGGCACAGGCGTCAGCACGTTCTTGTAAAACCGCCGATGTCGCCGTGCTGCTGTGGGAAGCCGCTAAAGCCCATGTGCACCACTATTGGCACGACGGACTGGATCCCGTCATTGCGCCTCTACTTAATGTTCTGGTCGCCCGCCCAGAAGAGGCTCATATACTAGTTGGAAAGGAACGTGGCGGGGCGGTGGAAGACGACCGCATCCGAAGCCTTGCTTAGATAGGTGGCAATGTTGCGCTGCAACTGAGCCCAGTCGCTCGGGTATTGATTGTGGTACGTTAGTGCATTAAGTAATGACCGCGTTGGAGAGCGATACATCCAGGGTGACGGGCGTGTATTCTCCAATATTGGACATGAGTCCAGAGATGTTGCTGTTCCACACTTGCTCACGCAAAACGCTTGCAAACTAGTCCCGCGTTCTTGTTCGTGAGGTCGAGAATCCCGGCGGTTATGTCGGCTCCGCTGGACACGATGAGTGTTGAGTTAGTCGTGCTGTTGGGGACGAGGTAGCTGGATTTTGACTCCTCGAGGAAAAGATTGCGCTTCGGCTTGTCCGGCTTGGTGCCCGTGTCCGCGAGGAACGTGTTAACGTACGAGAGGGTACCGGGATGTCGTGCTTCGAGCGCAAAGTCTGCACGAACTTAGTTGTCCAACCCGGGTAAAGGTCTGGATCGTTCTCCCAGTTCCACCACAGGCGGGAGATATTCACATATCGCGCTTCCTGAAAGTGCGTTCCTGTCCTGTCATGGCATGTCCATTCAATATGCACGTCAGGCCCTTCTGACAGATGAGATCGAGAACGTACCAGTCTTGCAGCCACACAGCGGCAATGGGACAATCGACACTGTTCTCCAGCCCCTGCTTCACGATGCGCATCACCTTGTCCTGCCTACCCTGGATGCCCAGCACCGCGCCCTGCCCACCCTGGATGCCCAGCACCGCGCCCTTGTCCACCCACGTGGGCAGCGGCGGCATGCGCCCCGTATACCTAGTCAGCAGGCGCACCGGTCCTGGAAGCCGGGCGGCACGCCGAACGAGAGGGTGTACTTCGTCGTTGCGGTGCTGTTTCCGCACTCGAGGAGGTCCCCTTTGACTGTGACGGACGGGGTGTCGTTAGCATGAGACGTCCCGTCACCGTTTGCTTCTGGCAGATGTTAACATTGACATCTGTGATGTTCAAGTTGCCGTTGGATGCAAAGATAGTGTCATTGTCTGCGCTTGCAGAACATGGTGCTCGGAATGGTGCTCCGGATATTTTGTCCAACCCCAGTGATCACAAGTTGGGAGGAGTTCCATGTGAGAGAGAAGCCATGACCAAGGTCGTATGTGAGGCTTGGCTGTGAGGAAGCCAGAGACGAGGTGGGTGAGAGGAACTGGGCTCAGTGAGAGGAGCCCAACTGAGAGCCAATAGGCCACATCCTAGATGACTGTACGGTGTACAGTTAGCAAGCTCGGTCAAATGAGGTTCTCATGGCATAGATATGGATTCGCTATGAAAATCATGTGCGGGTCCCATGAGCATACGAAGCCGCTTGTTCTGGGTCACGGCGCAAAGATGCCGGCGTCAAGGCGAGCGGTACATGCCTGGGTCGTGATGAACTATTCGTAGGCGAGGCTTGTCACTTTCAACGACAACAACAACGGCATACCTGACAGTGGCGGTAGGTACGCCGAGGAACAAGACACCATTGGCCACTTCGCGTCTGCCATAACTGCATTCTTACGTTGAGCAGTGATCTATAATTCATTAGTTCAGATACTAAATAGCCGTACCACCGTGACACAGCTGACTACGCCTGCTGCGACCCCTCGGGCTCCTTTTCACCGCCAGCCTCAAGCGTGCCGGGCGGCGAGGTTGGGGGCGCGACGCCGAAGCCTGCAGCGATGTTCGACCAGATGGGTCCAGTCATCTGTGCCTGGCGATCCGCCTCTATGAGCTTCTCGAACTCGGCCTTGTGTTCCTCGATGTACTTCTTCTCCTCAAGGTACACGGACTGAGCCTCCTTGCGCTTGGCTTCGAGGTAGGTGAGGGGGAGGGGCGCAGCCTGGACGGGGCACCAGGACGATCAGCAGATTGCGATGGCCGAGACGCGTGTACAACATACCTTCTCGGGTCCGCTGGAGAAGAGGCTGCTTATGGTGAAACCACCGCTGCTCAGGCCCTAGACGCGGAGGCGATGTCAGATGGGGCTGCGAGACTCGATGCTATAGCAACAGATCGTACCTTTCCACCACCGCGGGCTCTCCACTGTTCAATGAACACCTTCTTGTGCTCAGCCTCCTTTAAGGCGTACTCCTTGGGGATGTCTTTGCCCTCGTAGGACTTCAAGACGCTGCGGACATCTGGTGGCTTGTATATGCCGATTGCTGGACGCATTACCATCATCATTAGCCTTATCCATCAAAATCGGGGACGTATACACACATTCAAGGAACGGGATGAGGTCGATGAGCCCACGGTCATTCTCCTTCGTCCCCTTCCAAGGCTTCACAACGATGGCGTTCTCGGGGTGCGATGCAATGTGTTCAGCATGAGCGTCAATCTGTCATGCAAACAAGGTTGGTTACTTGGTTAAACATGGGCCTCCGCGATAGATATATGACGCACGATGAGAACCTTGTCCAGTGGACGGTTCAGATACGAGAGATCCTTGACCGGCCCTCCTTCTGACGCGCGGGTGGCATCGCGGAACAGCTTGTACGTGATGAAGAAGTTGTACGGGTCAAGCTTCTCGAGGATAGGAATGGCGGTCTGTATGCCTTCTGCGTCAGAGAAGCGCTAGAGTAAAATGACCTCAATGGCTTACGTAGTGGTGCTGAGTGGTGAATATAACGACTTCGAAAAATTGCGAGAGATAGGCAAGGAAGTAGTCGACGCCAGGACGCTTGGCCGTCCGCCAACCGTGTTGTCGCTGTAGAAGGAGTAAGTCAGCAAGCGTGTGCGGACAGCAAGATGGAAGGAAAAGCAGGCCCTCCACGTGTGACAGAAACGGCGCAAAGAAGTACTCACATCCCATGTACTGGTGACGAGGAGGTCATCGAGGCTGACTAAAAGAGTGTACGGTTTTTGATGAGGCGCTGGCAGCGGCGGAGGGAGGAGCTCGGGCCAAATCGGTTTTGAGAAATACTGAGTCGATATAACTGATTGTTACTAACAAAAATAGTGGCTCAGCGGAAAGACGTACATCAAACATCGACGTGAAGCGTTCTGCTGTGCGCCCCCATCGCGTCGCTGGTGCAGAGTCCCGCGGCTAGGTATCACAAATGCCTGACGTCAACTGCGCAGTTCAGAAAGAGGTCATTCCCGAGCACGCACCATCCTTTTCTCCGCCAGCTCATCATCTGTCCACTCGCGGCCGAGCCATACCGCACCCGCGCCGACGCCCAGCGCGAAGACCCCCATGCCGACCCTTCCCAGCGCCTTTCGTCTTCGCTCGATGCTTGAAAGGCTCCCCTTGGAGCTACGAGCACCCGTGCGCTCCTTGTTCTGCTCCTCAGAGGTCGGTGCGAAGTCGAGTGACAGTGTCGTGGGTGATGGCGCGGGGGCCAGCGCAGCATCATCGCCAGCGGGTGGCTCTGTCGGCGCGGGAGGGGTGTCTTTTGCTGGCGACGACGAGGGGGTAGGAGGACCATCCGATGCAGGCCCTGGTGAAGTCTTCGCCACCGCCGCCGCCGGCTTTGGAGTTGAATTTTGAGAGGACGGCCCAGAGGATCGGGACGCTGCTGCTGCCGCCTTCAGCGCGTCCTTTTTCTGACCCTTGGAGTTTTTCGTCGCAAGACCCCTGTAGGCCAAGCGGGCGGGCGCGATGTGTGCACTGCGGGTGAGGCGAGCGGCATGCATCATCGAACGGGGTGAGGCTGAGCGACGTTTGAGAGCGAGTGGAAAGAGCGCTCGACGTGTTTCGCGTCGCTTGCAGGCGAGCGCTTGTGAAGAGACGCAAATCCCGCTTGCACCCGCTTCGCTCAGTGGCAATTGTTCGGACATATTCATCAGACAAACTTACAATTGGGACAATGGTATCCTCGAGATGCAATAATACAGGGGGAATATACATGTGATGGTGATACAGAGGCCACATCGCTGCGCTACAATCTAGTGCTCATACTGTCGCAGTGCTCCAAAGCAATCGACCTAACAATTGGTAATAAAGTAGATAGGCAACTGTCTGCGCTCTACACCTGAGTATGCGGAGGCAACACAACGGAATGCACGCCCTCCTCTAATTTGTGCGGAGGAATCGCAGCCGCTTCAATGTCAATTACACGGCGAGGATCAGAATCTTTGGGGAGAGTGCTCTCCGTGCAGAGGGTTGGAGGACGGGTGTCTTCTGCTTCGGGGTCTCTAGGACGCCAGAACGCCCACGCATGCAGAACATCCTGATGGATTCCGAAGAAGAGAAAGAATGCTATGCCGACTTGATTCCGCGCGCATCTGGATGTCAACAAATTTGCTTCACGGGAAAAATGTGGGAGCTCACACGTCGCCAGAAACATATCGCGCCCCGTCTCGTGGGCACTGTCGATGATAGAGAACAAGCTCAACCTGGGTAGCATGTCAGCGTGTGGGGGCAGCGCGGTTACCAGAGGGAGCCTCACATAACGCCGCAAAGCAGGTATACGATGAAGAGCAGCAGCCGAATGATTAGCTTCACAACATTGGTAGCCTGATCCCCTGCGCGGCGCTTGTACCAGCAGTATCGGTACAATTGAACACAGACGTCAACTGGGCAGCAGATGAGCGTGTCAGCACGGCAGTCGTTGAACAGGAGAGAGTAATCGCACTTGTGTATCCAATGACAGCGATGGCCATAATGCCTGTTATTGCATCGGCTGTAATCGACCTGGGAGAACATGATGGGTGGATGCACTGTCAGAGACACGGTTGTACGCACGTCGGCCAATAGTTCAGATCGCAGTAGCGCTTACGACGGTACCGTGTCACCAACTCAGGCATTTGTGCGCCAACCTAAATCGCAGAACATTCGATCAAAAAATATTTAGCGGTGGGATCTCTGTATACATGCCACAGAGACGGTGATGACCAGTGCGATGAACACCACATACGGGGCCAATAGCATCTATCAGGCGATGTCAGAACGCGGTGCAGTAATCTTACACCTGGGAACTCACAATAAGAATCCAGGGCAAACCTTCTTTCCTCAGCTTCACTCCGAACAGTTTATTCATTGACGTGCGCATATGAAGTACCAAGGTGAGGGTAGCCGTAGCGTACCTAAAATAGTGCTGTCAGATCTAATTTTGGGCCTGATGTGAAAGTTTGTCCTCCTTACATTGGTCCTGAGGCGCACATCGTGGCGGCCTGGAAGAGGCACAAGCTGCTATCCGGCCTTGGACCGTCATATTCGTCTGCGTAAAGGCTGACACCCGGGTTTAGCACGCAGTTCATACTAGGAGCGCAGGACGCACAGCAGACATGCACAGACCGAACCCAGACTGAAGGTGGCAGCCAGATTGATCAGAGCGACGCCGCGCTTTGCTCTTGAGAATATGAACGTGAGGACGAGGATTGGGAGCAGTATGTGCCCTCCAATGATGTGGAAGGTGAACCACAGTATCAGGCTCGGCGTCAGCTTGTCCTCGTCATGCGGGTGCATGCCTGCGTTCCCGTGAGGCATAGGCCTCTTAGAGCCCGGATAGCCCATCTCCATACCCATGGCTTTGAACCTGCGCGGAGGCCACAAATAGGCGGACTACAGACTCCCGCCAGGGGAGCGGCGCGGTCCTGCCTTTCCAGTCGCCAAAAGTCTCGCCGGCGAGGAGGAAGAAGTCGAAGAAAGCGTGCGCGGCACAAGGAAGGAAGAGGACGAGCGGTTGTGTGGGGGACTCCACCGGGCGATGCGCGTGAAGGTTATGTATCCGGGATGCTGAGGTGCTGATGAGTTGATGGCCTGTGGCGGGCGCGGAGAGCCTTTCGTTGATGCTCCTGTCAATGGAGTTGCAAGGAGACGACGGCCCATCTAATCGAACGCCAGGTAATCAGAAGCCCTGCCCCCGATAGCCTGCACTGCGACAACTCCTAATACCGTGGCCTGCTCATAAGCAGATAACGAGACTTACACGCTGCATGGTGGAAGTGCCTCGTAGACCATCAGTTTCTTGATAGCCCATGTCGTAGGGTGAGAGATCGCCATGCTGCAAGTGGTTCTGAACGAGCCCGTAGTACGTGTCCGGAGCACGTCCGCTTCCGAGTTTCGGGTTGAGGGATTCAATTATCGGTGCCTCGGCATGAGGCCTGTGAGAACAGATATAACAGTGGCGTTACGTTACTCTATCAGAATAGCAACGGTCGCCCCGCCAACTGCCTCCGCCTCGTGCAGAAGACGCCATTGGTGCATGAACGCACGGCAGTCCCATGGCAGCGCAGGCGTCTGCTCATCGGCCTGTGCGGGATCAGCTCTCATGCGTAGACGGAACAAGGGCGCACCGACTTGTTACCGCGGTGCTTCTAGCGCTCACATGCAGCACGCATTGGATCAGGACAGGCTCGCTCGGTCAGTACATATAGGTGTCAAACCCATACTTACGATTTAACATACATGCGACAGGACTCGAAGATACACTAGCTAAAGAAAGAAAAACCGAAGAATCAGACAGGCGGAGGGCGAATGGGGGCCGGCGACTGCTGAGGCTCTTCGAGCGGTTTGCGTTCTATGGTGCTGAGGGAAGAGAGGCTGGACGTCCGACTATGCTTAGTGATCTCGATGGTCGATTCTTCCGAGAGTTTGGAGTTGGCAACAGTAGAAGGATCATGGCGCCAGAACATCCACACGCGCAGGACATCCCGTTGCGTCCCGAAGACGAAGAAGACGGCAAGGCCGACTGCGAAACGTCAGGATACGGCCTTGAAAAGTCTCCGAACGAACAACGCACGGGTTCCGATGTACATGTCACGAGGAGTTGGGTCCGGATGCCCAAAGAGCGAGATGAGAGCGAATCTGCATTGTCATGAATATCAACGTTGATGCGAAGTTGGGTGATAGGAACACATACATGAACCCAACCGTTATATAGATGCCGAATATAATCAGACGAATGTTCAATGTGCTGACACCTGGGGTGACACCGGCCCTCTTCATGTAGCTGATAGATTTCCAGAGGCGGAAGCCCATTTGAACTATAAATACCCTTCGTAAAAGTGACATGAATGTGTTGGCGGCGCGCTTACCGGTCAGCAGAATGGCAGCCAGCGAGATCAACGACGTCGTAACGGCGGCGGCAATGGACCTGTCAGGCGTTTGTGAGCCGCCAAATACAAAACGGTAAGGCGAGCACGTACAGTGCATTTCTGTTATTGTCGCAGTACAAAAAGCGCGTCGATCTCGTCACCAAATCAGGTTTCAGCGCGCCAGACTGATGGCAGAATGGTTAGTTTTGCCAAAGACGATCAATATGCTGGGTAAAGCTCACTAAGATATTGGCGGTCAGGAACAATATGAAGACTATGTACGGCGCCATAATCATCTGCGCGTAAGTTCGAGTTAGTAGTGGTCCAAGATCCCTTTAAGTCGGACTCACCGCCAACTTTTGATAAACCGAGAAGGGTTGCGTTTCGGTCATCGTGCTCGCTGAACTGCGCATGTAGATTACGAAGGCTAGCAACGCCGTCGCCCACCTGCAAGAGACGGTCAGCTCTCAATAACAGATATCCGACAAAGGTCTTACATGGGAGGAGACGACTCAATCAGGCCTGCCTGGATGATGCACAGGGTCTGATTCGGTTCGGGGCCTGTATATTGGCCGGCATACAATCTGGGGAGACATGACATCAACAAATGGCGTCTTTACGCCTGCATAACGTGCACTCACAAAAGGCATGCATTAATGCCGGTGATAATGAACGCGATGCACATATTCACGAGGGTAATATCCCTCTTCGCCTTGGAGAAGAGGAAGGTGACGACGAGGAGTGGGAGCAAGACATGGCCCGCAGAGATATGGCAGAAGAACCAGAACGCGAGGTCCGCGCCGGGGTGGGCGTGAAAGTGGCCATGACTGCCTGCCGTGCGCTCAGCGACGGGGGAGATGCGCGATGACTCCTTGACGCACCTATCCGCTCGTACTTGGACACATCGATATCCACCGCCATGACTGGGCCGCACCGGAACGATCACGTAGAAATTAGCTAGCCCGAGCACCTGGAAACGACAGAAACCTGAAAAGAAAGCGGGTGCGTCTCGCCAGCGAGGCGGAAAAGTGGAATCGGCGAAAGCGAAGATGGGGAGAGCAGAGCTAAGAAGCCAGAACGCTGCACATTACCCGAATATATAATCGCATGGGCTGGATACATTAGTCATAACATAATTGAGCGGGGTGGCAGGATGCGGGGACCACATCGGCGCGCACGGCATAGCAACAGCCATTGATCGGAGCGTATCATTCCGAGAACTTTTCGACGTACAACTTGTGTACAACCATGTCCGACAGAACATGTCGCTTACAGCTGTTAGTCGTGGACAACAAGTGCGCGATGGCGAGTAGTACAGTAAGAAGCTGTGTGACACGGTCTGACCGCGCTTTCCAAATGACGCGCTGGGCTATGATAGTGCTGGGCCTTGAATCCAAAATATGATCATATGTCATGCATCAACGCGCATGCCCTGATTGAGGTCGAATCGTCCCCATATAGCGTGTCGGTGTCCCCTGGCATGGCCGGTTCCTGTTGAGATGGCCTCAGAATGGGCTCGTCCGTCGTGACATGGTCATCCGGGGGTATTTCAACAGCTACAACAAGAAGGAAACCAGTCGCTACTAATTGCCAAGGACATGTGGCGGTCGATCCGGATCCGTTGCTTTGTCCAAGTTGAAGCCCTGATGCCCGCCCCAGCCCGCCCCGCAAGGATCTACCTCAAGGAGAAAAGTATGTGCAGACATAGATTAGAGAGACATAGCTGGGTAACCATACCCATTGTGACGCCGTCAAGCGCACCGTGACACCCAACCTCCATCAGCAAAAGTGCAGAGTCCATACAGCCGCTTGCAGCCGGCATATGCCGCGTCGGCCCTTACATGGCCATACAGCCGCATACAGGAAGGCCGCAAGAAGGGTAGCGTTCTGATATGAACGCTGCGATCTTGCAGCCAGTAGATATGAGGGCCGCCGTGATGGCAGCCCTCGTAGGTAGTATATTTGTATCATACATGAGTAGCCAAATACAAGTACATTCAGCAAACCCGATCGCGGACAGGATAGACTCGTTGTCGGCGCCTTCAACGTCGTCCTCGCCCTCGTCCTCTGGCTCCTCGTCATCTTCCCGCTCCCCATCGTCGTACTCGGCGTCGACGTCGAGCTTGTTGCTGTCCGAGTCCGATGAGCTCGAGCCCGAGCTTGAGCTTGAGCCCGAACCCGATTCGCCCTCGTCGTCCTTGCGCATGTCTTCCTGGTGGCCAGTGTCCTCAGAGCCGCTGTCCTCATCGCCAGCGTACTCACCGCCTGCGTCCTCACCGCCTGCGCCGCCACTCTCTGCACCGTCGCTGCCTGACTCCCGCCAAGACCGTATTCGTCGCTTGAAGGATCTTGGTCGTAATCGGCGCGCACCGGGATGGTGTGCGGCTCCGCTCGCAGTGCACGATTGCACGACCTGGTCGAGACGTGACCGACGCCGCCGCTGCGGTAGCGCATGAACCAGTCGCGGTCCACAAACCTGCGTACCAAGATGTAAACGATCAAATGGCGTGAGAGGGACTTCGACTTACATTCCTACATGATACCTCAGCCATTCATCTTCCCTGCTGACTGTGTCCACCGCTGACGTAGGCGATCTCCCAAGAAAGGCTTGTGTACGCCTGATGAATGTGGGCATGAGGTGAACGGCGCGGACGATGTCGTTGGGGTCGATGAATCGAATGTTTCTGGGTCATCGTCCTCCGTCAGTCCAACACAGAACAGGCACCGTGCTTGCCAGCCGCCGGGCTTGGTCCTGTCGAGGGCCATCCAGCGTCCCCAGGTCACGTCCATTCGACGATACTCCGGGCACACCGAATGTTTCCCCGCCTGCTCGACGAAAACATAGAAGACGAACCGGGCTCGGGCATACCAGTACGGATGGAACTCAGGGCTTCCTTGTCCTCTCCAAAAAAAAACTACGGCGTCCGCGTGGGTGCGAGGGTTGATAGTCTTACTCCCGACGGAGGTCGTATGTTGTGTAATTGATGCGGAGCACTTGGACGAAATTGACTGCGCGGCAGGATGAGCGCGGGTGTGAGCAGCGAGCTCTGGGACTTTCGACTCAGTTCTGGGGACGTAGTAGACGGATGCAAGCTGGCCGATCGGCGATGGACTTCGCCAAATTTGCGCGCGCACGACCACGTGATCACACTTGAGACCGTGAGACGCGTCATCGCGTCATCGGGGAAGTCGCCTCTTTCCTCCCCACCACCATCACCACCTGCCGTGCTGTCCCCACGGCTTCCCTCCCGATAACGAGTCATACAATCCTGTCAGCTTCCCCCGCCCCCGCCTCCAGCCCAAGCGCCATGACGAGAACTTGGAACTGAAGCACGACATGATGAGCCCGAGCCATGGAATGGAGTGAGTGCTGTCTTCATTTTCTGAACTGCTCTGATGCTGCGCAGGCTGGTCGCTTGGAAGCGAGGCAACGATGGCCCTGGCGCTATCGCTAATCTCTACATGACATGCCTTGTCGGTGCGTGCATATACTGACCCTTGCCTACGACGTGTATGCGGTCGTCTTAAATCCCCGGCGCCTCTAAAAGTCATACGTTCATGACTACGGTGCGTCTTCGTGTGTGCATTACATCTTCACCAATGATATTTTCTTGCAGCGCACTGCCGTTTTGTGCTCTCGGCCTCGCCACGGCGTCTTGCAGCAAACACATGTTTGATGGTGAGTTTCTTTGCGAATGTATGCGCGTTCACCGACACTTATATCCTGCTACACGGTGTGCCGTCAGCTCGACAAGGGCGACGAGAGGCAGCCGGCGCTCTGCGGGCCCACCGCCTTATCAAATCGGTCAGTTACGCACTTGCGACAACATCTCAGCTGAAACCTCTCAGGGCGAATGCTATCACTGACAGGTGAATGCGAAAAGGGACTACGAAGACTCTCGCGCTTCTGTGCACAGCCTCCCGCCGAGCGACACGGGGACGACAACGCCAGCCATCCACTTCGCCGCCCCAGCAGGCCTCTCCCGACTCGCCGCCCGACAAGTTCACTCCATTGGACACTGCATGCCATCTCCTCCACCCTCGCATCACCGGTCGCCTGGCCGGAGCCTCCTGTGGAATCTCGACTCAACACCGCGCGTCCTTCCTCCAGGTCGGTTTGCTCGACAAAACACACGCGATAGCCTCCCGCAAGAAGACCGTTACCACGGCGTCGACTGCCATGAAGACCGCTAGCGCAGCTACGATGGGCGGCGGCGGCTTCGGACTTCTTGACGTGCTCTTTTTCACGGCTTCGTGCTCACGCGTGCCTTGTCGTTCTCATCCCGGCGCTGTATGTACAGCTCTCATGTAATTGCACTCTCAATGAATATTCGCCATTTCTCTGAATGCTGTCTACCTTTCTTATACTCAAGCTACAATGTATGGCAATGGTTTGTATGCTATCAAATGGTAGGTACACAAATACATTCCATATAACTGCATATATGCCATACGAGACTCGTCGTCAACGCGGGCTCTCGTCAGCTTCGCAGGTTTCTGACAAGGAAGCCTGAATTGGTATATGCTGAATACATGCCCGGCCGCTGCTGACAACCGCGTGGTCCGCAGATGCTGCATATGACCCATATATGCTGATTATATGGGGCCATATTAGCATATCTGCGCCCTGCACATTTGCTGATGCCCCCCCTGTGTCCATGCCAACTTGCGCGCAGAGCCGGGGAGACGGCGGCGATGAGAGCGGGGCTAAGGCTGCAAAGCCGTCAATCCGAAGCGCTTCATCACCCTTCCGAGTTCCGAGAATGCTCGAAGGACAGATCATGCCAGAAAGAAGGAACGAGTGACCCGGCGATGAGCACTACATGGACATCAAAGGTCAAAGTGCAGCCTGCAGCAGCTCCTAAAATATGGCGAAGAGCGGGAAGCGGCACAGCTGATGGGAGTCTGATGCGCAATCAAATAGATCCAGAGTACCGACGAAAAGCTTCACAGGTCATGGTGGGACAGCAGGCAGAGCAGATAAAGCGCAGACCATGATCTGGTGTATGCTGGTATATCGAGATTGGAGTCGTCTCCTGGAACCTGTAGATGTGATGTTGGCTGTACTGGCGACTGCGAACCGGATATCCAGCTTGTTCGAATCGAACTAGATGAGGGCCTATTTTAAATTGAGCGCATACTCCCTTGCACCAGTGAAGTATGCAAGCCTCCTATTAGAAAACGCGAAGCAACGACCACAATTGTTCACCACACCGTCCCCGACAGCACTGAGTTTCCAATCGAATTTCCCAGAAGGACGTGCACAGCAGGCGAAGGGTGGTAGTTGTTCCTGCAACAAAACAAAATCAATGCCACGAGCTTGCAGATCAGCAAATACCACGCACCCCCAGAAGTCGCCCGTGTTGCCATACGACGTCGCGTCCACAAACCCGTACGACGTCGGACTGTTGAGGTACGTCGTGAACGCTGCGTTCGCGTCGAACGCATATGTCTTCACGCCCGAGTGAGTCGACGTGAGATTCGCAGCGCGGGTGATGAGTTTCGAATTGAAGTCTGCGATGACGGCCTTCTCTGCGGCCTGTGCTGACGACGACTGCGCGAGCATCTATATACAGCATCCATCATTCCACGGGCACGCGGTGAGAAATGGGCGCGCCGAAGCTACTATTCAGACGGCGACGTACGAGTGGCGAGCGATCGATGGGAGGCACATTGATGAACAGGAAGTTGCGCCCGCCCGCATTGTACTGCAGCCCGTCGCCCGTCAGAGTCAGTCAGAACTCCACATCAAATGACACGCACGAGTTTCTCGATCAGAGCAAAGTATGCGTTCAGCAACGTGTCGTCGAACCTACAAACTCTTTGTCAGCCCGCACAGAATCACCTAACTGAGGGTACTCACGCTGTACGACTGCCTGAATTTCCGTAGCTGTTCCCGATATCGTTGATTCCAATCCAGACTGAGAACAGCGTGTTCGCGCTTGCCCAGATCTTGTCGCCCGTACCAAGACCATTGGCGTTGAGGAACTCGTTCACCTGATCCGTGAGCGAGAGCACTGTGGACTCGTACGGCGTGACGAGGTTCGCGTCGATCGTTGCACCGCCGTAGGCAAAGTTGTACGTGAGCACGAGCGAGTGGTTCGAGACGGTCGTGGCCTGATCGATCCAGTTGACGCCGCCGACGGCAGTGTAGCCCTGCCAGCATATTGGTATTAGTAAAACCGGTACTGGAGAAGTAAAGATGCCCACAGGGTATGCGGGGTTGCCGAGAGGGTTGCCTGAAGCGGGCGCGGTGGAGCTGAGGTTGAAACCCGTCTGAGTGTAAGAATCCCCGCTGCCATTACAGTGAGCGTCTGACAGGCGGGGGAGGAGGAAGAGCGTACAAGCTGAACCAGTAATTCTTGGAGCTAGTAGGACTTGATCCGGCCGAGCTCGTCGTCGTCGTGGCGGACGTGGCTGTAGATGACGATGCGGTGCTCGGGAGACACTGGCTGTAATCTTTTGCATCCGCAGTAAATCCGCGCCAATCTAACTTACAGTAAAGCTGTGTTGGCACTTACAATCGTTAGAGTACGTGCACACGTATCTGTCCATCGAACACAGTGAATAAATCGCAGAGAAACAGCAAGCATGCCTGCGCGCTCACCCAGAAATACAAGTCGTGCCTCCGGTCCAGTTCACGCCTCCACATTGCGCCCAAGCTCCCTGCTGTGCGAGCACGGCAGGCAGGAGCGATGCGAGCGCAAGAAAAGCGACCTTCAGTGTCATGGTTGCGAGTTACTTTGAAGTCGGAGGAATCCTCGCGGCCCCATATGCCAGCACAGCTCAATGCGATTTATACCATGACATGAGGTCAGGGGCGCGATTTCTTCATCCTTGAGCACGGGAGGAACGGGAAATGCTCGGTCACGTTCCGGGCGGTCAGATGCAAGGGTATCGCAGTCACCCTGGGGCTGCAAGTTCTTGACGAGGTCCTGTGATCGACGCGAGGTGGGAGCCGGGTTGATGCCGGACTTTGTTCGACGCGAAGGAATGGCGACGTGGCGAAGAAGCAGGTTTCGGGATGTGTACACTTGATATTGATCAAATAGCCAGAGTGTCACGGACCCGGTGTGCTGCAAGGAGAGCAGCCTGGGCCAGAGCGTAGAGGAGCTGACATGGCCCATATGGATGGCCAAGTTCTCCAGTTCAAAAGCACGTCATTCAGTTCTATGGAATGCACAATGAGGCGAAGGGCGAGAGACAGACGGCAAAACACGCGGCGGAGGTTCAACAGGTTGCAGTGGTTGTCGTCTTGAGACTCGGAGCCACGCACGACTCACGCGCGTCTATGTATCTGGCACCGGCACTGGTCCGGCAGACCATGACCATCATCTCCATTTTTTTTTTTTTTTTTTTTTGGTTCCAATTTATAGTCCCGTTGCGGCGTACCGTATGTCAAGACTGTGGCTATAGTAAATACCGTCCTGCCTCTCCATCTGCAATCTATTTCTGTTCCCTGCAACGACCCGTGAGTGACCTCCGGGTGAGTGTGAACCTTGGCGTATTGAGGTTCCGATGGCCCGTATGGCTTGAGGGCACCTTTGTCGAGTGAGGGAATGGTGTTGTCGACAGGAAAGTGCTCGGCCGTGGCCTGTGCGAGGTTTGCTCGCTGCCCTGTCGTCGATTACTCCGATGGGAGCGTGGAGATCGTGTGGAGTGTGTCGCTAGTTCGTGTTGCGCCCGTGCGCCCTCTGTGTCCTTGTTTCCGTGCATCCGCCCTCGATCCTGCATCCGTGGTCCCTCCTCTGTCCTGCGGACTGCGCCCGCCCGGTCCCTCGGCCATTCCTCTAACCCTCGTCGTCCTCTCGTCCCGGTCTCTCGTCCGCTTCCACCGGTTGCCGCCTTCCCTCTGCCTCCGCGTGTATCCGTCCGGTGCCGCCGCCGTTCTCTCTCTGTCGCCTGTGCGCCCGTCCCTCTCCTTCCGACGCGTCACCCCGCTCTCTGACCGCTACGCCCGCTCTGCCATCTTGTCCTGTTCCTCTGTCACTTCCTAGTCCCGCGCGCACCCGCATATTGAATCGCGCTTCGAATTCCGCCACGTTCTTCCTGAAAGTGTCTTTCCTGAGCTCTTCTTCTTTCTCCGTTTCCCGGAGGTCGCCGAAAGTATCGAGGAAACGTTTCGTGTCGTGGATGTATCGGAACAAGTGCGGGAACAGGGCGGGCTTTGTGAGCAGGTTCGTCATTTGCATCTTGTCGGGTCCTATGGCCTGTAAGAGGCGATCCCGGGCGGTGGCATGCCCTGAGCATTCGAATAGAAAATGCCATACGGTTTCGTCTGCCACCTCTCCGCATTCGAGACACTTGGGGGTGTCGGCTCGTCCGATTTGGTGGAGGTGTCGACGGAGGGGGATGAATTTTGTGCGCAGTTGCATGAGCAGCGATGCGTGTCGACGTGGTAGTCGGGCGGTCGCTTTCCTGTACTTGCTCGATGGCATTGATTCATCTATGCTATGGATGTGAGCGTATCGCGGCGACTCCTCGAATGCGATGACTCTCCTGTCTTTCAGCTTTGCGCGGAAGGCTTGTTTCGCGGCAGATTTGCTGACCTTGAGCTTCCCTTTGATCGATGCGGGTAGTTCCCGTATGGCGCTCGAGAGTCCCCGCGCCGCCGCTTTCGCTTCCTCGTCGCTTGCCTCGTTCCCTGGGATCCCTACGTGTCCCGGCACCCATATGGCGGAGATGGCGCTCCCTCGATGTTTTTTGGCAGCGATGTCGATGCCCATGTATGCCGCGTCGAGCAGGTATGAGCCTGGCTTCGCCTTCGCGGTCTGCGTGGCTTGTATGGCTGCAACGTTGTCAAGCCGAATCGACGCATGGCGTACCTGTGTTTCGCGGTAGATAAGTTCCGCTCCGAGGATCATACCTACTATTTCCGCCTCGTATACCGTGTGCTCCGTCTCTTTGCCCAGGTGCTTGTGTAGCGCGCGCACTCGCTTCTGGTTCCTGTATAAGACCGCTGCTGCGCCTACCCCTCCGTCGATGCATGACCCGTCCGTGTATACCTCCACCTCGTCCCGTACGGCTTTATTGAAAGCGGCGGCCGCCTTCTTGTTACGCGCGACGTACGTCTTGATGTTCGGCTCCCATTTTGGCCCGCGTTTTGTTGGCCATATCTTTTCGTATCGCTCGGGCTTAATTTTGAAGATGTGCATGAGGCGTTGAACCGGTGTTTTCGCAGTACGGTTGTATGGCTTCGATCGTGCTGTTTGAATGTGGTGGTGAAGCGGGTGCGTGTATGGGACCGTGGCGAGTCGGAGTGCAGCGTCGTGACATTTCTGGTCGACAATGAGGTGGAATGGGGGGAGGTCGGCGTGTGCGTCGAGTAAATCTGTGGCCGTGTTGCGCAAGGCACCTGTGATACTGATCGTAGCTTGGCGTTGTACTCGCGCTAGGCGTGCGATCGCCGTCTTCGAGCCCTTCATTCCACTGTACGTGGGGATAAGGAAGATGTCAGCTGCGTATAACATCTTGGGGATGGCTACCGCTAGGTAGAACTGTCGCATGTATCGTGTTGATATGCCGCGCGAGGGCCGGGCGAAGCGGCTGAATGTGTTGATCCATTTTGTACCCTTCCGGAGGGCGTGTGCGACGTGCTCGTGGAAGCGTAGTTGACGGTCAAGGATGACCCCCAGGAACTTGTGAGATGCGGTGGGTTCGATGCGATTGCCTTGTATTGTAATCGGTGGGCAGGGGATGAGCAAATGTTTGTACGTCGATGTGAGGGTGGTCTGGCGTGTCGTGGAGTTGTGTCCCGCGGCGTGGGGCACCGTATCGATGCGTGTCTTCACCTTCTTTCTCGAGAAACACATTAATGCAAACTTATCAATAGCGAAAGCGCACATATGCGTCGCTGCCCACGCTAGCGCGCCGTTTTCTCTTTGCATCATGTCTTGCAATTTTGCTACGGCGGCCGCCGGGCTTCGCGCGATAGCCAGGTATGCGGTGTCGTCGACGAAAGCAACTCCGTGTTCGCCATCTGTCTCCCTGGGTACGTCGAGCAGGTCAGCGTTGTAAAACTGGAAGAGGATACCCGACAACGGGCATCCTTGGTCTACACCGCAGGGCATCGTCTTGCCTGCAGATTCGTATCCGTCGAACGACATGGTTGTGCGTCGGTTGCTGATCTTGATCCGGATCCAGTCAGTGTATGCCTTTGGGACTCCGCGTTTCCGCATGTCGTGTACCAGTCGGTCGAGATTGATGCTGGGGAAAGCACCCTTTATGTCGAGGAACAGTGCGCACGCTACTTTGCCCTCGTTCATGGCTTCCATGGCTTTGCTTGTGACATAGTGCAATGAATCGGTCGCTGTTCGTCCTGCTCGGCATCCAAAGTGCGTTTCCGGTAGCAGGCTATGGTTCTCGGCTAGCTGCATGAGCTCGTCAGCGACACACGATGAGAGGATTTTGCTCATGGTCCGAATTAAAGCGATCGGGCGGTATGACCCCGTGGCCGTGTAATCCGCCTTACCCGGCTTGCGCAGCACGACTGTGCGTGAGTCCTTCCATTCTTGTGGATATCTGTGAAGCGTGAAAGTGGCACGAAAGAGTGCGCCCATGAACGGTACCAGAATTTCCTGACATTTCTTGAAGACGACGTTTTGAATTTCGTCTGTGCCGGCGGCTTTGTACGGGTGGAGGCGTGCGATCGCTCGTCGTATCTGTGCGTTCGTGATGGGTTTGAAATCGCATTTTGGCGCGGGGTATTGGCTTTCGTCGAACGTCGTGTGCGCTGCGTTCGCGTTGGGGAAGAAGCTGTCGAAGAGGGCGTCAGCCTTCTGCGCGTTCCCTGTTACCTCAGCCCCATTGCTATTGAGGGCTGGTATGCGTGTCCTTCCGCCGCCCATCGAATCCGCACTGAGGTACCTGTGCGCTGTCCAAGCGCGATCTTCGGTCAGTTCCGCCAGGAATTCCTGGAAGTGGTCAGATTTTGCTTTCTTGATGGCCTCCGTGTATGCGTTTCGCTGGGTACGGTGTTCCTCGTGCGCGGGGTGGTCTGTGTCTGCGCGGAATACGTATGATTTCCTGGCGTAGTGCTTGACATCGTCTTTTTTCTGTGTGAGCTCCTTTGTCCACCATCGCTTGGAGTATGGAGTCGGTTTGGACAGCGGAACTGTGCGTGCGACGGCGTCAGCGAGTGCACGTGTGAGGATGTCGTACGCTTCGTCAAATGCTTCATCATCCTCCAGCTCCTGTGCTAGCGTGGGGTCTCCGAGATGTTGCGTGAGGACGTCACGGAAGTCGTCCCAGTCGGTCTCACGAAAGTCGCGGCGCGCGGTCTCAATGAACGTGTGTTTCGTGATGTCGATATCTGTGAGGATTGGGAAATGGTCGCATTTGACGGGCATCTCAGCTGGGAGTGTGTGGCATTTGGTGACGCGTTCGGCCAGTGCTGCGGAGGCGAATGTGTTGTCTGGTCGAGTGTGGTTACCTGTGGCGAATGAGCGCAGTGTGGGGAGGTATTTGGGCAATATCATCTGCATGTCGTAGTCGACTGTCAGTTCAATCAGGCGTTCGGCAGCCTGAAGGTTCGCCGCAGTGAAGAGGTGGTGGTTCCGTGGCTCGTCCCACATTGGGTGATGCCTATTGAAGTCAGCGCACCAAAGAAGCTCGACGTTTACCTCTAGTCCTTCGCGTTCCGCTTGTCTGCGTCGGTCTTCGAGGTAATGCTCGAGCGCCAGTAGAGATTGGTCGTGCGTGCAGTCGTTGTATATGCTGAATACTTCAATGGTTGTGGCGTGGCTCGTGATGCGTATTGCAGTGATGTCGGGGCAGTCGATGGTGATCGGCGTCCAGAAGCTGGTGTCGAGGGATTTGTGAACGAACATCACCGATCGGGTTCTATCAGGAGATTTTGCGTGTGAGGGCGGGTATACCACGTGCCAGTGGGTGTTGGCTGTGGCGACGTGACCTGGATTTATATACGGCTCCTGTATGCATACAATGTCAGCGTGGTGTCGTCTGATGGCGTGTAGCATGTCTAGTTGGGCCACGTTCGACGCGTTGCAATTTTGTTGCCATATTCGTAATCCTGTCTTTGTGTTCGTCGGGTTGTCCGTCATTTGCGTGTGCCGCGGGTCGTTATCATCTCCATTATTCTTTGATTATTCTCGACAAGAAATGCCGTCGCTCCGCTCCAAGCTCTTGCGACAAAAGAATGTACAGCGCCAAGCCAACAACCTGGTCACTAGCTCGAAGAGAGCCAATGCTCAAGCATGGCGATACGATTCCATCTAGTAACATGATTCGCGCTTTTGCAGAGTTCTGCCTTGAGGATTGATATTGAGGTTTAAATTGGTGTGTAATTTGAAAGTGATATTCGAGGTGTAATTGGTGCATAATTCAAAAGTGATATTCGAGGTGTAATTGGTGCGTAATTTGAAAGTACTAGTGATATTCAAGGTGTAATTGGTGCGTAATTCGAAAGTGATATTTTTGATTGATCCATAGTGAAATTCATTTACATTTCCAGCTAGTTTTACTGAGCTAGGTATATACACCCATCCATTTACTCATATCTCATCTCCTTTTCCATTCCAATATTCTTTTCTATTTTAAATTCTTTTTATTTTTCATTTATTTTTCATACAAAGTACATACTGAGGCGCACGAGCGTGCAAATGCGATTGCATGCAACATGTGTCACGGTGGGGGTGCAGGGCATGAGGAAAGGTGGGTGCAGATATATGCAGGTGTGCGAGGGCGAGGTGTGCGAGGGGGGCGACGATGAGATCTTGAGACCGGGCGGCGGCCGTGACGTGGCATGCGTAGAGAGCAGGCGAGTGACGTGGCAGTCTGCGCGAGTGATGTAGCGGTCCGCGTGAGTGATGTGGCGGTCCGCGCGAGTGATGTGGTGGTCCGTTCGAGTGACGTGACGGCGCGGGCGGCGGACGAGGGGTTGAGAGGGGGTGCGAGGACATTGGAAGTGCGGGGATGACGAAACGCACGAAGGGCGGTGGTGACGTGACGCGCCGGCAGCGGGAGCGATGTTGATTGGAAGTCGGTTCAAGCATGGGAGGAGTGTGCATTGGCGTGAGGAGCGGCGCACGCGAGTGATGTGGCAGCATGGGCGGGTGACATGGCAGTGCGGTGGTGCGGGTGGACGACGTAGAAGCTCGGGCGGGGCGCGGGGTGTGACAACATTTAGATGCGGGTGAGGGCGCGCACCGTGTGAGGGTGACTGCGGGGTGCGAGGAAGGGTGCACGGCAAGCGCGTGTGCGCAGCAGGCGAGAAGGGACGAGTGTCAGTGTGCAGAGTGTGCGGGCGGCGTATGGAGCGAGAGGTAGCTGCGGCGTGACGAGGCCGTGGTCGACGAGATTGGCGACTGCGGCGAGGTGAACGGGTGTGTGAGGAGGGTGCCGGCATGCGAGGAAGGACGAGAGCGAGAGTGCCGAGGAGGACGCGTCGCGCGAGGGCGACGGTGTTGCCATGGGAACGCCGGTGCGGGCCCGTGGACTTGAGCGGGGCGATGTGCGCAGAGGAGAGTCAGTGTGGGCAAGGTGGTGGGGCGGCGAGGGATGTGATCACAGAGACAGCACTTACCTGTGCTTTTCGCTGAAGTCTCACTGTCTCCCTGCCACCATCTCATATGTTCTGTCTCATCTTCTCATCTCCTTAGCATGCAGGTTGCGATGGCGGCGGTGGCGGCGACACGGCGGTGGGGGACGTCTGCGTGAGGGTGGAGCTTGGGGGACATGGCGGGGGACATGGCGGTGGTCCGAGTCGAAGAGAGTCGAGCTCGTGTCAGATAGATTTCATAAGCAGGAGCGGTAATCAAACCGGCAATCAAACCGGCCCCCGGCAACCATGACCGAATAGAAAGGCACAGACTTAAGAAACCCACTTATAAACGATTCTACTTCGTACCTCAGGGAATCGTAAATATACGGGTAATGCTGGGCCCAGTCGCACCTCGCGTACGCCGGCCGGACGGTCCAATTGAACGCCTGCTGAGCCCATCATCAAACCATGGTCCAAGGCTTGCGAGCGCCGCCAACCAGATCGCACGAGGCGCAGCACAATCTGATTCAGTTGCGATGCGATGAACGGGAGATGCGTGAGTTACTAATTATCAGCGGCGGCCGCGGTTGTGGTTCATGGTTTGAAGAGATGGTATACTTATGCTGCGGTGCCTCCGCCGACAAAGGTGCGTGTGTCTTAACAGAACGACTATCTTCTGTGCCAAGGTCAGCCACGGAGACTACGTGTGTCTCTTCCTCTGCGGTCGCTCTCGTTCCCGACTCATATCCGCGCATCTTGTATAGGTTGGTGCGTGCTCATGCGCGGACACCGAATTTACACTTTTGCGGATACTCGGCCCAGTACGCTGCGGCTCAATGACCTCTGCGCTGCCGTCAACATGGCTGAAGAAAATGTGGGGTGTGCCGTATCGCTCCCCGTGGGAGGTGCCGACGCGTACTTGCGACTGGTGATCATGCTGTAAATGACGAGCGAGCTGAGTACTTTACAGCCGACACAACAGCTTCTTCAATCCCGTCACGGTGGACATCCGAGTTTGCTAACATCTTAGGGGTCTCAGCCAGCGCATTCCTCAAGCTCAACCTTTCATCGATTCCCAAGCGCTCAAGCCTGCTCAAGCTCATCAAGCTTCTTAAGTATGTAAGTAACAATTCTCTGCTGGTTCTCTGTGTCGTCATCCTCATATGCGGCGTGGCCTGGCCTGGCCCAGCGCCTACGAAGTCGCCGATCAAATTGCAACTCTCACTGCGCCGCCCGCGTGCGTACTGTATTGAGTGCATGACAAGCTCATGGTGCGACTTGTCGTATACAGATGATTGGACATCGCCGATCAAAACGTCGTTGTCGGCCAAGGCGCGAGGGGAGGAGGTTGGGCGGAGGCGTCCCTCTGAGTCGATCTGGGCACCCGATCGTGAGTCCGCAAATGCGTTGCCCACCAGTCTCACCGCTTGTGGGCACGGCCGCCGGGCTAGCTATTTCAAAGTATGGAACGGCGGGAACGCGGGTCCATACGAAAGCCAACACGGTACTGTAGTGATGCGTCAACTACCAATTACAACTACCCTGCACGACGGGGTGCATGGGCTTTACTTGGAGTGGACGGAAGCGGATGACACAAGACGGGGCAGGCGACAAGTGCGCACACAGCCGGCCGAGATCCCACGCTGCCGTTGCTCTTTCAGGAGTCGAGATTTCGCTCCTGTCCGTGAACGCTAAATAAGACCCATAAGTACCCCGTGCTCCTTTTACCTTCCACGTCCAACGACTCATGCTGTCCGCCTTCCATGTCAGGACCCCCCGCCCCTGATTCGCCCTACAAGCAACTTCCACCAGGCATTTTCCCATACGTTGGCGCCCTCCTCATCGGCGCCGTTGTGTCATCTTCGTGCGTTATCCGGGAGCTCACATGATTCTCCGCGCTGATGGTGTGCGCGCGTCGGCAGTTTGGCGGGCGTGACGGCGTATCAGACAGTGCTTTATTTTACTCAATCTCCTGATGATGGGCTCGATACGAAGATATGGGTGCGTGATGCATTGGCTCTACGCCTAGCTAGTCTTGCAAACCGTAGTCTTGCATGTGTCTCAGGTGCTCCTCATATGGTGGGCCTCTAGTAACTTTTTGTTGCCATCGTTATGGACATCCGCATCTCAGGCTCTTCGACTTCTTGTCTGCCGTCTTCCACTCTGCGATGGTGTGCACGTACTTTGTCAACCATCAAGACGACCCCTCTTTCATCGCGTTCAGAATACGGTGCGTTATGTTTGCTTGATATAATGGGACGGCCGCTGAGGTAGCCATTCTGAATCGCCTTGCAGGACGTGGGACGTATGTTCGTTCTTCATCTGCTAAATCACGCGCTCACTGTCTGTAGGCTGGCACCATATCAATGGTCAGGACCTTCTCTACTGCCCTAATCACTTCCATTCAGCTTCTCTTTCGTACAGGGTTTGACTACAATAACCGTGCAACTGTCAGTACCTTCCAGCTACCCACGAGATCCCTCCTGACCGCAAATGTACACAGATTCTTCATTGTCCGTATCTGGCGATGTACGTACGCCACAGTGCCATTTTCTCTCGTCAAGTTGATGGACTGCGAGTCTGTCTATCTAACAGTACGCCAAACCGTATATCCGCACACTAGAAACCTCAATCTTGCTATTTGTATCATATTCGTGCGTGGCTCTTCCGTCCAGGCCGCCGCAGAGCCCTGATTGTGATATCTTTGACAGATGACTCTCGCGTTGTACACAGAAGTTTCTGGATTGAGTGAGTTTCGTCACTCCTCATCGACCATTTTACTTAACGTGATTTTACCAGTGCTCGCTTGCTTGGAGTGAGCGAATAACAGTGAGCAGAAAGTTGTCAAGTGCCGCTAACAACTACCATGCAGCCTTGACCCGAAGAACTCTGTGCCTCCTTCTGTGCGTGAACTATCCAAAATTGCTCATTGTATGTCATGGCTCATGCGGAGTACGAAAAAGGTTATCCGGCCGCTATTCAATAGCAGCGTCGGGACCGAGACAGCTCTCGACATCCTCATCACCGCCATGCTTATTCATATATTGCACCAGCATCGAAATGAATTTGCCCCGAGGTACTTCTCCTTTAGACTTTCCGGTAGTACGCCACTGATGAGAGTGCCAACAGGAAGAGCCCCTTTGCGCAGCTCCTCCTGTTCATTCTCACCCGCGGCTGCGTCATTGCGTGAGTGCTGTCAGTAGCCACTGCAGCCTTGTCTGATGCATTATAGTGTCTACCAAGTCATCCTCCTCGTCATCGTAAGTCGACTGCGTGACCGCTGCTTTGCACAGTTCTCATTGACTTTCATTAAATTTCAGCCACATCTCATTGGAGACACCTACGCATGGGTCCCGTTTCTCTTCTGCTTGAGTCGAGGTGCGTCACCCCTCATCCGGTCTCCTCAACTGACTGGACGCTCCACCCGCGCACAGTATATGCCAACTCGGCAATAATGACGTTGAACAACCGCCGGCAGTCCAGTGACTCAGTCATCGACAGTGATTCGCTTCACGTCACCCTGCCGAGCTTCCGCCTCACGTCGCACGACCATCCACTCGTACGTCCTCCTCACCCCTTCCGCATTATCATCCTCCCTCGCTAATTTCCATGGTATAGGAAACCATTTCGCACTCGCGCTCAGACTCGTACGTCGGCATTCCCACGCAAGACAGCTCCGGCTCAGACCGCAGCGGTTCGTACGACACGCGCTCGCTCCCCATGCCCAAGAAGGTACCCGTGCGCATACGAGTCCACGAGGTCGCTGGTTGGAATGCGGATGTGGAGGCAGAGGGGGGTGGGGCGTACTTTAGCTGCCCGACACCGCCGGGCAAGCATTGGTTGGCGGCACCCTGAGGAACGATGATATGATTAGTGTAGCATAGTATACCCATTGGTCCTGCACGGACGCTGTATTTTAGAGAAGCAGATGCTTTTAAATCCTCGGGCTGACGACTCAGACGAGAGCGTGCAGTCCTCTGGGACGATCGATCGCGACCCGCCGCGACCGCCGCCGCATTTGGAAGGCACGCCCCCTCGAGGGTTCGACTCCCGCGCAAGCCACTATGTCTTTGTAAAGTCTTCTGCCCTCGGTCATGAATACCTCACCATGATGTAGCATGTCAAGGGAAGAAAATAGCCACCACATATAATCAATGTTCTGAATGCGACGCAAACACCTGGAGGGTCAGCAACAGAAAATACTGACCTCTCCCTGTGGTTGCTTGGCAAGCACTTTCTCACGGTCCCCCTCCCGCCGGTTTGAACCTTGACCAACGATTCGCAGCTCGTGGTCCATACATACATTTTGAGATAATGTATCAAACCTGTGATATGTTTGTTCTATATACTCTAAGAGGACCCCGCCACGGGGCAGCAATGCACAACGAGATGAGGGTGCCGTAGCCCTATGCTAGGGCTCCCGGCGCGGGTGCCGCCGGTCGCGGGTCGCGGTCGATCGCCCCAGAGGACTGCACGTTCTGACTCAGACGTGCCTTGGCAAGTTCTCAAATGACAACTTGAATCTGCTTCCGCACGGTTTGAAATGACGAAGTCGCCCACGCGCCGGATGCTATCGGATCTGATCTATTAGGACCATCTACTATATAGTCTACTACTCGATTGGCCGCTATATACGGACCCATTCATCACTCCGCCGCTCATCCATATACTGCACCAGCATCGAAAGAAATTTACCAAGAGGTGATCTGAGCGTCAAAGTCCTGCTTGAGGCTGCTGACAGGATTTGATTGTTGACAAGAAGAGTCCCTTTGCGCGGCTTGTTGTTTTCTTTTTGACTCGCGGCTGCGTCAGTGCGTGACTGTTGCCGTGAAGTATACATGCGCTCCAAGTTTGATGCTTGGGCAGCGCTTACAAGGTCATCCTCCTTCTCGTCGTAAGTTAATCGCGGGCGTCGGTGTGTATTGTATACTTAGTGGATTGTTAGCCACATATCGTCGGCAACAGGCCCCTACATATGGGTCCCATTGATCTTCTGATTGAGCCGAGGTGCGCTCCTCTCCTCCCTCCCTAGTACACTTGACAATCCATCCGAGCGCAGTCCCGCGCACGCTAGTTCATGTGCGTAGCTGCTGGCGTAGTTCAGGACTCCCTGGTCGATTATCGCGAACTCGGTGAACACGCTCGGTGAGATCTAATCTTGCGAGTAGCCGGAGTAGGCGCCCGTGAAAATCAAGGTTGTCCTATCCTATCACATCCATGCACTTGCTGACGACGGTCGTAGTAACCCACCTCTCCATTCTTTCACGCTGCCGAAGCTGGCAACGTCTGCGGCCAGCGCTAGCGGAACGCTCCAAGAAGACATCCCCGCCGTGCTAGCGATTTTGAAAGTCAATGAATCGGGGACGGGAAGAAGTGAATGACGGGAAGACTGCAGGTCGCCGCCCTGCCACATATGCCCCCCGGCGATGCTTCCAGGCCCTATTCGAGTCAACAACGATATGTTGCACACCTGTTTTCGGTTCACAGATTAACGCCCCACTTGAGCTCGACGGCGTCAGGCGCGTGTGGATAGGATAGGATTAGATACGGCAGGATGCAGCCAGTCGACGACCTGAACGGACGAGTCGACCAGATCGGAGTTTCGCGCGATCGTTATGCCCCCGTAGCACGAATTCGACAGTCTCAAGCTAAGTCTGACCGGCGGCGTGGTCGTGAAGGAGGTCACAGCAGCATCGCGTCCGTATGATATCACAAAGTCTGACAAGAAAACAGTCCGTACACGGTGCTGAGTCCACTTCGGGTCGCCCTGCTCCCATATTTGTCCCCACGCACGCTAGACGACGTGCCAAGTGACGCCATCCACGATGCCCTGGTCGATAGTCGCGAACTTGGTGAACGCACTCGGCGACAGGCCGATGTTAAACTGAGGGCACGTGGGGCAGAAGTCGACGATGGCAGCCGTCACGGTTGTCCCATTGTCTGCAAATATACCCAGCCTAAGGTGGGTGGGAGGAGATGAGACGAGTGGGAGCGACGTACGCGTGATGGTGAGGTTGTGCTTGCAGATCGGATTGCTGGCGACAGCGACAGCGGTCAGTGGAGCAGTGAGGCTATGTTTATCGCATGCCTACAGATTGGGATTGGACGTGTGGCCCCTGCAAGCATCCCAAGCGAATCAGAACGCCATGACACAAGACGAGTAAAGCAAGGGCGGACACGTACGGGAACGTGTTGAAGAATGTCTGGGACACAGACGCAACATTCTGCGTGCTCGTGTTCGTGAACCCGCATGCGCCGAGGCCAGGATCAAACGTGAAGACTTAACGGGAGAACCAATGTGAGTAATGGGGAACCTAAGCACAAGAGAAAGAGCGTGCTTACGCGTCCCAGTGTGGTTCTGCGCGAGCGCAGCTGCGACAAGGGAGAGCAAGACAGTCTTTAGGAGCATGACCAATGACACCTGGTAGAGGAGACAAAAGGAGGTCGCTCCTTCGCATTATTCTTGAGTGTCGAAGCTGGATATTTATGCAGTTCGGGATGAATGGGGAGCACATGGTCGGCGGATGGAAGGATTTCAATATCATCTGGAAGCATGTCACAAATCCATCAAGTACGCATCGAACCACGCATCAAGGTCCGATATATCCGAAAAGAGAGACCACGCGCGCGGTGGACGCGGGGATGAGGAGCGCGAATTTGCTCAGAATCCGCTTCGAAGATCGCGAAGGTAGCCACAAGAGCAGATGGCTTGGCTGACACCGAGCACATGATCCAACACAGATAATCATAGAGCATGGAAGACAGTTGAAGTGCAGAGCATTGCGCGAAGAGCGAGCAGGAGTAGTGCAGGCCGCGTGGAGGAGGGGCGTATGGTAACGGACCGCAGGGCACCTCGCCGCGCATGACTGCGTGTATACGCATCAGGTGACGTGTGAGTGACGAAAGACGTCAGGAGGCGAAAACGGGGCACTCTATCGAGGCCCAAGGGTCTTGAAGGGTACCAAGGACCACGGAGTAGTGGGAGCCGGACTCGCCAGAGGACGACGCGTCGGGGTCGCTGTGCGAGTGCGAGCGCGAGGAGCCAGCCAGTCACCGTTGCCAGTGGAATCGTCATCATGTCCAAGTCTGGTGGGCGCATCGGGGCGTCACTATGCGGGCTGCATAGTGCGGTGAATAAGAGGTTGTGACGGCCAGGGAGGCAGCGGCACGACCAGGCTTCAACCGAAGAAATGTTCTGGTGCCGCGCGGTGCTGATTCGAGTCGAAGTGTATGCAATCTTGTCCATCGCAACTAGGAAGTCATCGACGGCCGCTAGGTGCGCGCACTGTTGAAGGCAGCTGGCAACAGCGCTGAGCGGCGACTCGGACGAGGAGAGGAGACGGCCTCCGTCGCTGCCTCGGAGGTCGGCTGCCGGTTGCCGCACGTGGGCACGTGGCGCAAGCGAGGACAACTGGTTCCGTCTCTGCCAAAGACTGGCTTGTCTTCTCTAGTACAACCCCGTCACCGAGCCCTGTTGTCTCTTCTGCCACCGCAGACGACACGGCGCGCAGGTCATGACACCTTGGAGGGCGCTGTCTCTGCAGCAGCTGCCTTATGACCTGCTGCTCAGCATCGCGCAATACCTCGAACTTCCTGACGTTCGAGCCTTGCAGCAGGTGCGTCACTGTTGATCACACACAGATATCACAGCTGAAAAAGCGGAACTGTAGACATGCAAGTTCTTCGCATACATCATGCGAACTCGCCCTGTCCTCCGACATCTCGCGCTGACCCTCCTGCGGCGATGCCGCGCGCTCCCTGTCGCAGGCTTCGTGCGCCTAACCGATCTCTCGACCGAGAACCTCATCTACACAGTCAATAAAGCCGCCCAACTCGAGCAAGGCTGGTTGACGCGAGGGCCACGGCGATCTAACTCCTCCTGGTTCTTTGCCCAGCCGACCTCCTGCGGCGCGAAGATCACCCCAGATTGCATCGGAAAGGTCACGGACACGAACTGGTACAAGGTCGTCGGCACACCGCCAAATGAAGACGTTGACTGGCTGTCGCCTATCACGGCGGCGTACAGTCTCTGCGCGACGAAGAGTGGCAAGGTCGTGTGCTGGGACGTACAGCGCAACGTCGGCCTCGCCGAATGGAACCCGGGCGAACGCTGGGAGCTGTGGAAATGCAGAGTCGAGTTCGAACAACGGACGGTGTACTTCACGATGGCGAAGGTGCTCAGAGGGTCGTGCGTCTTTCCGATCACCTTTCGATCTGTCGTTCTGACGCTTAGCAGGCAAGAGGACAAGGTCATGGATTTTGCTCTGTTGAAGATCCGCTTTCCCGAGTGCAAACCCGATGTTGAACAAGAAACTCCGAAATTTTCGCACCTGCGAACGTTCAAGACAGCGGGAATGGTGATGAATGTATTTCTGCTCGATCCCGCCGCTCGGCTATTGTGCGGCTTTGTGTTTCTGCTGGGCTCAGAGACGATTGCGCTCTACGTGCTTACAGATTGGGAGGAGGAGGAGTATATTTTTGTGGACACGGACATTAAATGTGTACGTCACTGGCCTCGTTTTTTCTTTCTTTTCTCACCTATCCCGCAGCCGGCATCAACAAACTGGTCTTGTATCCTGCACAAGGGCGACATTGTCATCCATTCAGAGGATGCCAACTTAGCGTCTCAGTACTTCTTCTCTATGGAGTCCCTCTTACAACACACAGCAGTTTCCAGCAAGTCCCCATCATTCATTCCGCGCGTCGCCGGGGTGGTTAGACCCTCGCGAGTCCTCAGTCGTGCATTCACCTTTCCCGTCCTTCCTCCTGCATCCTACCGCCCCGCATTCCCACCTCTCCCACTCGCACACATCATCCATGTTGCGCAGCCCGACCCACCCATAGTCCCGCCTGACGGCGAGGGCGGCGTTGCCATCACCACATTCCCTCTACTCCCCTCCCCGCCAGTGCAAGGGCAGCAGCCCCCGCCTATGCAAGTCCACGTCATCCAATTTCAGCCCCCTCCGCCACAAGCCTCACCCGGCGAGCCCGCGCCGAACCCCTTCCCCTCCTCCTCGTGGTACCCCGAAAGCGCGCACTTCGTCCGGCAGTGGTGGCCGTCGCTACCGGGCGTGCCGCGCCTGAGCTGCACCGTTGTGCTGCTCGCGCAACATGATGCGCGCACGCACGCGACGAAGTACGTGCTCACGCAGCACTACTTCCGCGTCCCCCTGTGGGAGCCCGGCGAGGAGGGCGCGCCGCAGGACCCGGACGACGCGCTCATGCGCATGTGGTACGTGAGCGAGCCGTTCGAGATCGTGTCCGTTTTGGACATGCTCGACGAGGAGGAGGATGACGAGGAAGCGCAGGCAGATCGCGCGCGCCCGCTGCTCGCGGTCGATTTTGGGCACGCGGTGTGGATTGAGTACGTCGTGCCCGTCGAGGAGGGCTTCCCGCCCGCGGACGAGTCGAAGCGCCTGCGCTTCGTGTCGTTCCCGAGCGTGCGCCTCGACGAGCGTGGCGTGGCGGTGCGCACGGACCTCGGCCGCGCGCCGGGACAGTGTGGCGGCGACGGTGGCATGTTCGAGTTCGAGGGCGCAGTGCGGACGCTGGACATCCCCGACGACCTCGATCTCGACACGGTGGAGACGATCAATATAGATCAAAGTCAAGGCGCAGTGATCCTATCTGTGAAGGCTGGCAAAATTTATATCCTATGCTATGAGTGATTGTAGAACGGTTCATGGTATACGACATTTGACGCTACTTACGAGGCATGCATGTATTGTATTTCGCATAATTGTTTCTCTCTGGATGGCATATGCTTTGCAATCAATTACTGACTTTGACACTGGAACCTGTTGCATGCTGAGTATACGAAGCTGAGCTAAATATGTTCGATATCTTTCCAGTGCCCTCAAAATAATTTCTGTTTAGGGTTCATTGCCCCATGCGAAACAAGAGTTTGTTGCCTTGCTACTTACAGTACTAGTATGTATTGAGTCGCCTCCGACCCTGCAGGCAATGATGTAAACATATTACATAAAGACCATGTGATCACAACGAAACGTTTGAACTTCGGAAGCGACTCGGCTTGGAGTGGGCATCTACTCTCATCTACTTTGTGTCCCTCCTTGACTGAAGAACTTGAGCTTGAGGTTTGTCAGTGGCGACGCACATTAGCCGAAGGTTTCGCTCCACGAGGCCATGAAGTCAGTTACCCGAGGTTACCCGTCTTTTCCAGGTCGACGACGCCACGAAACTCATTTTCCACAAACCCCTTCAGGATAGATCACAAATAACTCTTCGTGGCATGCCATTGTTCTAACTTTGTCTCTGCTTGACACGACTGGATGTTCCTTCTGTCGTCAACACCTACACGTATACCGTGAAACCTCCGGACACGAACGTCGGAACGCGGAGCTTCCGCGCGGCGCTGAGCGCTGAGGAGGTCTTGACGCCCGTTGCCCAACTGGGGCTGCTCAAATTATGCAGCACGCCGTAAGTCTGCTGCATATCTGTCAGAGGCTGAGAACTTTTTTGATACAGCATGATTAGTGGCGCGGCCCTCTCGGTATTGGCGGGGGCCTTCGCAGCGCGTAGCCGAGTACTTCTTTGCTAGCTGCCATTGCGATCTTGTTGACATTACTACCCCCCCGACCATCTACCTTCCCGCTGTAGTAACAGCGCCGCATCACCGCCTTGGTAGCCGCTTGCCTCGCCATCAAGTTGTCGGCTGGATACCAAAGTGTACGTGAGCACTTGGCTTCATAAGTTGGGGGAGACTGACGATGCTCGGGCTTCCGATCTTGGGCGTTATATATCTTCGCTGGTGTAGCAGTCGATAGGTGCTCGCGCTCGCAATCGAGAAAGCTCATCGGCGCGTGCTCCTTTTGTCGGAGGTGCCGCAGCGTCCTGACCTTGACTGCCGGCCACAGAAAATATCTCTACACATGTCTAACCATCAACAAACTGTCACCTCGACCTTTGAGCAGAGCATCTCAGACATGTGGGTGGGCTGCTACTTCGAAGCTCAATAAATCACTGATGACGCGCTCGCAGCCAACTTTCCAAGGAATTTTTCCTCGCCGCGTTCTCAATCTTACTCTACGACCATGTCTGCACCTTGGCATTGGAGGTGAGGATTGTTTTTCAGATTGTTATCATATCACGTCGTGAGCTGACTGCGTTATGTTGCAGATAGAGACCTTCTGGAAGAAGCGGAAGACATGGTGTACGTGCATTTCACGCCTCCGAGCGCGACATGATACTGACTTGTGCGCACCATGCAGTCCTGTATCTGTTCATCTTCGTTAGTCCAAAACCACCTCGTTCGATGTCCGCCTATTCAAGTCTTTATGGTCAGACCCGATATTACACGCCTGCGGCGATGTCTGTAGTCGCTTATGGTGAGCCGTCTCGGCTTCGAAACCCGGAAAATTGCGATTCTGACATCCCCTTAGCCTTTTTCTCGACCTCCATGACTTTCGAGCGGTAAACAACCAATCGAGTGTACTCGTCGAGCTAGACTGATTCTGGGTTGGAAGATGTCGGCACTGGATGTACTTCCTTCCTATCGCGTGCACGCTCGGGCTGATGGCTCTCAGTGGTGTCCTCATGGCAATTCGGTAGGCATACACATTTTTCGTGTTCACAGCTGTGCGCTGACCGTCAATTATATGAAAAAGAGTCTATGCCATGTGGAACAGGAACCAAATCATTTTCTTCGGCCTGCTCATGTACCTGGCGGTCGAATTCACCATCGGTGTATGGTCGACTACCCGCCCGGGCGGCAAGCGTGTGTAGCCTGCGCAGCGCAAAATTTCCGTGATTGACAGGCCGCTTTTCAGCATTTCCGTTCCTGCTCGACAATCACCAGTTTCATTGTAAGGTTCACTCCGCTCGTGCATGAACAGTATACTCATGGCCGTGATTAGATTGCGTATTCGTTGGTCCGACCATCGCGTGAGCGCCATTCGCTCCTCGTACTCAGCTCCAGTTGACGAGATGCCGCAGCGGCCGTTCATCAACGTACATCTTCATCTTCATGGACCTTGCATATAACTTTGTCGTCTTCATTCTGACGGTCTCACGCACTATCTACGTGCACAATATTGTTGGTCGTGCGAAAGCCAGCGGACGGCCCAACTTGCTGCAAAGCCTAGCTAAAGACGGCGCTGTGTATTTCGGGTGAGCGTGCTTGCATTGGTTGCATCTGTACGGCTACCAATAACGCTGGACGGTTTCAGTGGGATCTTCGCGATCAACTTCATCTGGGCGATGATCATCCTGACCGGCCGCGTGGGTCTCCATGCTCTGCTCGCCATGTAAGCACGCTCTCGTAGTACTTACAAAGCTCAGAACTCACTCTCACATTGTCCGTTGATTATCAGGCCATCAAGTATGTGAGTGTCTGCCAGCATTATAGCAAGTGCTCTTCCCTGCTGATGGTTGCGTGCAGAATGACAGTTGTGCTCGTCTCGCACATCACGCTCAACTTGCGCCTCGTCGTCCACGGGCCGCCGCGCATCGAGGAGCGCACCGTCGACGGCATCCGCATGGCCACCATCACAGTCCAACGACATCACTCCCAGCTCCCTCCTGAGACCCGTCCAGACGACGTTGAGAGCCTGAGCGATTGATTCGTCACGCTGCATTTTGATTCTTTCTTTCGGGTCGTGTACATAGTAGCAGCAGGCACGCTGCGGGCATTGCACCGCACTAGAAATAGAATTAGCTTCCGCACACCACAGCCCCCGCCGAATTCGCGGTTAGTGAGACATTGCATATATGTGCAAAACCCGATCATAGATGTGCCGACCGGCAGCGGCAGACGCTGGCGAGAGGGGGTTGCTTCCAGCTAGCAATCATCCCGTCTTTTATTCTCCTCCATCCACAGAAATATCATAAGGTCCCGCTTCCCCATAGAGAGGTAGGATATGACTCGACTCTTGCTTACTGGTTACGTGTCATATCCTATCCTGCTGCGGAACACCCTGTACTGCTGCGGAACACCTTACCTATCTATTAGACGCGCCATTGTAGGATCCCCTCCCGACCGCCAACTTCATATACGCGCCCCATCCTAACCGAATTACAGCTATGCACCCCAATCCTCATACTAAGCCCGCCGCTGCGTCTACGCCACCGCCCCCCCCGTGTCCCGCAACCCCCGCAACAGAACGGTCGTGAACCCCGTGCACATGTTCCGCGAGGCGAATCTGCACCCCGCGCTCTGGCCGCCCGTCATCCTGCGCTGGCTCGCGCCCCGTTACCGCGAGCGCCGCCCCGCCCGCACCGCACCCTCCCCGCCGACACGCCAGCGCCACCAACGCCCGTGCTGCGGTGCCTCGCGTCGCGCCAGCAGCGCGACCTCTTCTTCGCGGTGATGTACACGATGCACTGGCTCAAGGGCTCGTACGACGTGTGCAGCATCCAGCTCGTGCGCGTGCGGATCGCTGCGAGCGCTGGCGTCGGGGCGAGCACATGGGAGCTGCGTGCGCCGCCCGTCATCGCAGGCCCGCGTGGCGTGCCGTACCTCGCGTACGTCGACGCGGCGTACCGCTTGCAGGAACGGCGGCGGCGGGCGGGCGGGCGGGCGGGCGGGTGCGCGACGCCGGCCGCTTGCAGGACGATGCGGGAATCGAGACGTACGACCTCGCGCTGTTGATTGGGATGGCACAGATGCAGCGCCAGGCGGGCATCGACAAATTTGTATACACGGTGGGACTCCTGCCGTTCACCGCGTGCAAGCCGATTGCTCACTTGATTGCGCTGTGCAGACAAGGGTTCTGTATCCCAATCGTGAGGGCAGCGCGTTGATCCTGCTCACGGCGCGAAATATGGCGCGAATCGATGGTAGCGCTGGATGCTAATGCTCCGACATTGAGGAAGATGGGGGTGACCAGGGAGACTGCAGGTGTGGGGTCGCCAGGAGGACTGGAGGGAGAACGAGTTCTTAATTGTCATGCGGGCGCTCTCGGAGGAAGCCTGCAGCTCACCTGAGTTCTGAGCGGTTCGGTGACTTCAGGGTTTCGTAGGCTTTCAAGAGATTGAGTCACTCGTAGACCGGGAAGTGGAGCAAGAAAGCAATGTGCAATTAGTAAAGAATACAAAATCCAGCATAATTTTACACAGCACGGCATGAGCATATCAAAAGCCTCGAAGATCATGTCTTCATCAGCGACGGCTTGTTGTGCACCGTCCACGTATCCAGCATCTTCCAGAAGTGAGCAACAGTCGACTTGTCCACATGCCGTCGATGCGGATCGATCTTTCGGATGCCAGTCATCAGCAACTGTTTTCCATCAACTTGTACCTCCGCACCTTCAGCTCCGTAACGTTCCAATCCTTGATCTTTCCATTGGGCGGGTCGTTCGTCCATGACACATAGATACCCTTGACTGCCCCCGCCCTATTAGCCTGCGCCTAGCATGAAACACAGGACACCGCGCACCATGATGGAACAAGCTGCGCGGCTCTGTCCATTTGTACGGGCGGAACTGCCACGCCTGGCCCGTTGTCAGCACGCACACGACGCGGTCCCATGCGTCCGCGCCGAACTTGTTGAGCGCCTCGACGCTGTCGACGACGTAGTAACGCTGCGAGAGCGACACCTCACGACCGGACGAGTCGATAGTCGTACGATTGCGGTAGATCGGGATCATGTCCTCCGGCCGCGTGTTGCCCTCGGCGGCCGCGCGTGCTCGTGCGTCTGCGGAGGGCTCAAAGCTAGTGGCGAGTGATTAGAGAAAAAAGGCGGAATGGCAGAGGAGGAAGGAAACGAGAGACGTACATTGCGTCTTGCAGGAATTTGCGCACGTTATGCATTGTGATGAGGGATGTTGGGGAGGAGGAGATCATTATGATTGGGTACTTGTTCTCTGCGCTGGAGGTCAGGACCTATCACTCTCTCATTCTGGGGGCAACGCACTTTGCTTGCGGGCTTGCATGACGGGATCTGCGTAAGGTTGTAAGAACCCGGAAATCATCGCAGGGGTGAATATATGCGCACCTGGTGCTGGCGTCGCGGCCGCGGCCGCTGCGCCCGGTTTCTTCGCCTCCTTCAAGCTCTTCAGCTTCGCGCTGAACACAGTCCGCACAGAAGTGAAGTTCTGCATGGCTGATCAGCATTCATAAGTACACAAAGCATTCAGTGCACGTACATTTGGCTTGACCCCCCGCAACACGGTGTTCCGGTCCCGCAGCTCAACCTCATTCTGCCGGATCTTCTTGACGACATCAACGTCAGCTGAGTCGGGGACGTAGCGGCGCTTGCTTGACGACGAGGAAAACGGTGCGCTGGAGCCCGTGTGGGAAGCTCCGTGACGCGAGGGCGTCGGGCCGCCACCGAGGGTCTTGTAGTACGCGCTCGGCGGTGGCGTGCCTGGGGGCGTCGTCGACTCGGCTGTAGATGGCCTTAGCACGGAAGTGACCGTCAGAAAAGGTCGGGCTCACCGAGAGGTACGAGGCTTGCAGGTGCAGGTGCACGACCCTCCAGCCATTCGACGATGCCCTTGCGCTCCGTGACGCTCACGAAGCCCACCGCGAGCCCCGCCTCCCGCGCCTGCTTCATGTAGTCCGCGCCGCCTGCATCGCGCAGCTGCCATGCTAGCCAGACCGCTCCGAGGGTGAAGAACGCATCCGAGTGCTCGGTGGGATCTGTGGCGGTGGAGGCGGCGCCAGGCTTGCGTAGGCGTGTGGGCGTGGACTTGGGGAGTGTGAGGGCGGCGGAGAGGCGCAGCTCCGTGGCGTCCCGCAGAGCAGCGGGTGCCCCAGCGGCGGTAACTGGGGTGATGGTGAAGGCTGCCTGGACGGCAGCCTTCAAGGCAGAAAGTGCGTCGGTGCTCATCGTGGTGAGCGGCGGCGGGATGGTTGTCCGAGTCGGCCAAATATTGGTAGTGGCGACGGCTAAATGTAGTCACACATTCCCAAAGAAGCGCTATTCCCAGGCTCAATACTTCGTCTCCCGTCCTTATCCTGCCGTCGCCCGCGCCTCTACATTCCATACAACAATCGTCTACTCGATCACTCGCAATGATGATTCTCATAACACCTGCTTGTTGTCCAAGTCCAGGTCCGAGGCAACGATGCAGCACGTTGTCGCCGCACCTCCGCTGTCAGTGTCAGCAAGTCGCAAGCAAGATGTCTCGGCTTCGCGGGACGTGGCTGTTACAGCGACAACGCGACCGTCTGGAGATATAAACATTCTTGCGACCGTCTAGCAGCTCGGTATGTGTTAGCATATTGATTCGTGACGGCCCTGACCCAGTCGTGTACTTAGTAGGCAGGGCCAATTTGAATGAAAGCAACGCTTGCTCGCGCATCCTATCTCCAGACTCCAGTAGGCTGTTCTGTTGTCCACATGCTGACGACATGGTTTGCTCTCAATCCGCCGCGTTTACTGGTGTGGTACCTATCATGCAGTGAGCTCATGGGACCAGCTGTCGCCCGTGAGGGCAGTGATATTGTTATATGTCCGTGTAGGTAACCCGCAGTGAAAACATGCCCATAATTTAGTTATGCTACAACGTCCGTTGCCGAGTCCATTGTCGAGTCCGTAGCGCGTCGCAGTCGTAAGCCATCGCACTCACTCAGTACCCCTTCGGCAGCGCATTCGCCGCCACACGCGGTTGCCTCTGCATCGTTGGCTGCGCGGTACGCTTAATATTGCAACGCTGGAGGCACTCATCGACACCAAATGCCACATTATCCGGGATCTACGTTGACCTGAGCGAGTATCTTGAATCGAAACGTAGGGTCAAACCGACCTTTCTCTCCATATGAGCGACCTTGACAATGTTGACCCCGCCAAGCGCCGCGGCAACAATGTCCGGGGGCAAACCAAGGTCTAACGAGAATTAGGTGAGTCAAGCCTTGTCGCGGACAGCGGGATGGCTTACAGCGCTGCGTGATGGCGTTCACACCCGGATCCTCGTTGTTGAACGCCGCGACGAACATTCCAGGCTCTGTGCACCCGCCATGTGAGACACAGCAACGCAGCAGATACGGAGATCGTCGCACCGCAGCTCAAGTTCATCTCGAAGTGTATCGCGCCCTGTGGGAAGACCGCCGCGGAGCCCGCTGGGACCTCGAGCCCGACGTAGCGCGCGCCGTTCTCCATAAGGATTCCCGCGCGGAGCGTCGTGTTGACGGCGAAGTTGATCTCCGTGGCCCGTGGGTGTGTGTGGGGCGTGTTCTGTGCAGAGTTGTTTAGGTTGCTGCGGGAGAACGACGCGGTGTACATACCATGGAGCAGGCATCGAGATAGCCGACGGCTGGTGACGGGATGTATGCGTCAGGTGGATGCAAATATGCGCGGGATGCAGGCAGACGTACTCATTGCGACGCCATTCGAGATGACGGCGGGGAAGTTATCCGCTGAAGCTTGCACCGTGTGTCCCCCAGCGCCAGTGGACACACCTGATGGCGGCGCGCGGAAGTTGAACACAAACTTGAACCAAATAGAGATAAATCGTCAGCGTCGCCAGGGCTAGAGACTCGTAGAGAGGACGCACGTCGGAGTCCTGCAGCAGCTCGAAGCGTGCGCGTTGGCTCGCGGCCATGCGGAGACGGCCAACAAGCTCAGCGACAGACGACTGGGCATGTGCGAGTGAAAATAACGATAGAATGAGAAGCAGGACGTGTGTCGGCACGAGTGAGAAGCTCGCAATCATGATGAACAAAATCGAAGGGAGCGAATGGGGAGGGAATAGACCTTGCGATATTGCCAATGAGCGTCAAAGCTACCATCGTTTTATGCACCAAGTGTCCTGCAGCCCCTCAGAGTGCCAAATTGACCATCCAGACGAATGAATAGACGAGCTTAGCGCGTGACGTCCTAGGAGGCTGTAAATCAGCATGTGCGCACAGCCAACATACACTTCCCAACACTCCTCGCCTCCGTGCCTCATAAGCGGAACACGCATCGTTCCAAGCAGACTAGTCGACATCCAGACTGACAGGATAGGTGAAAGTGGTCGCTAACGAGAGTCGCTGTGCAGGTCAGGAGGCCACCGCCCACCTTGAAGCGCCATCTTCTATGGATGGCTGTGCGCGTACACGGGCTTTTCAACCCTACGACGGTTCAGGAGCAGCCTTGTGTAAAGCATAGATTATGTCTGGAGGGCTCTTTCACCAATGAAGGGCTCGGGATCGAGGGGGAAGGCGATTCTCGGCCGCAGGCTGTGCGGAGGCAATAGAAATAGCCTGTGCCGGTGTTGTTCATTAGTTCAGTTGACATGCACGTCGTACACCCGGCGCGATCGAGGTAGGATTTTGTATGCACGAGTAGTACTGCAGTGCAGGAGGCAGGAGGGCGATGTGGGCGCTTGAACCAAGCTTGAACTGAGCGTCTACTTCCTGAGGCGTGGACCCATCAACTTCCTCTCACATTTATCCTCGATCCCTGGGAGCATATGGAGTCCCGTCTCTTATCACCCTGAGTCATCGCTCTCGACGCCATGGGTGCATTCTTCTCATTTGGTACGGCCTATCGCGCGACCGGCGATGGTCAGCTGCTCGGCGAAACTCACGGGAACGGCTCCCGTACATGTGGGCTATTACTTAGCATGAGCACCATATATATGGCCGAGAATTGCAGCTCGCTCATCCTGCTTCCAACCACCATCTCGACCGTCTCACTCGCCAGCGAACACAGCAACAATGTCGGAGACCGTAGCATTGGAGTACCAGCAAAAGGATATGCCTTTCCGGCGGCTGGGTTCTAGTGGATTGCGTGTTCCTGTTTTCTCACTCGGCGGTTGTACGTGTCTTCAGACCTCCGTCTTTGAGTCGCCAGCTGAAAAAACCTGTTGATATTCTGCAGGGCTGACGCTCGGAGGCACCGTCAACGGCGATCCTGTCAAGGCGAGTTTCGCCTACCTCTTTCTGAGTTCTCCCTCACCACGGGGTTGACACTTCATTCGTAGGATATCATCAAGGTCGCCATCGAGAATGGCATCAACATGTTCGACGAGGCAGAGGCTTACGCGAAGGGAAACTCAGAGAAGGAGCTGTGAGCGATAAAAATCGAATGCGATCAAATGCGTGTGCGAGGACTCACGGGTGCAAATCAGTGGTCGCGTCCTCAAGGAGTTGGGTGTCCGGAGGGCGGACTTGATCCTCACCACGAAGATATTCTGGGGCACTCGTCCCGGGCCCAACAATATGGGACTATCGCGAAAACAGTCTGTCACACACACTGTCTGGCGTAGTGCACTACTTACGCCTAAATAGTATCGTGGAAGGCGTCAAGGAGGCGCTGGAGCGCCTGCAGACCGACTACGTTGACGTCGTGTTTGCGCATCGCCCTGATCACACGGGTGCGTTGCTTCTGTGTCCTCTCCTGCTCGTGCTGCGACTAATATCGTGTGTCCGCGTGTTAGTCCCTACGGAAGAGATTGTCCGCGCGTTCTCGTGGGTAATCGACCAGGGCTGGGTACGTCAGCACTTCTGATCCACGAGTCGCGTACGTTGACGTATGGTCAGTCTTACTACTGGGGAACGTCCGAATGGTCCGCGCGGGAGATCGAGGAGGCCATCCGTACGTATACTCAAGGCTATTGCTGATACCGCATCCAACACTGTGTCTTCGACAGAGATTGCACACAAGTACGGCCTGCATGCACCCGTCGCGGAGCAATGCCAACATCAGTACGTGGAATGGTCAATCCCGCCAATCATTTCTTGACACACTTGTGTAGCCTTCTCCACCGAGAACGTCCGGAGGGAGAATTTGGGTACGTGAAGCTAGTAGCTCTTTCGAAGTCTATCTCATCAATTTCACAGCCCGCTGTACAAGAAGTATGGCTTGGGAACGACTGTGTTCTCCGCCCTTGCCAGCGGCCTCTTGACGGGCAAGGTCGGTGCCCAACGGCCTGGTTGCAAGGGTCAGACGCATGCTCACATGGTTTCCAGTACAACGACGGCGTTCCAGACGGGTCGCGATTCGACACAAACAAAGATTTCTTTAAAGAGCGTGTCGAGTTCCTTCAGTCTGCGGAGGGCAAAGCTCAGATCGAGAAGGTGAAGAGCTTGACGAAGCTTGCGGAGACCGGTGGGTGTCGTATACCCGAGTGCTGGCATTCATTTCTCACTTACTCTGTGTGCAGAGCTTGGGTGCTCCGTGACGCATCTCGCTCTAGCCTGGGTCGCGCGGAATCCAAACACGAGCACCGTCATCCTCGGGGCGACGAAGCCCGAGCAGGTTCTCGACAACCTCAAGGCGCTGGAGATCATCCCCAAGCTGACGCCGGAGATTCTGGAGAAGATTGAGAAGATTGTCGCCAATAAGCCTAATCCCCCTGTGAGTTTTCAAGCGGTCTGCATTTTCGAGTGACTAACTTGGCGCCTCAGCCCTCATTCGGTCGCCCCGCGCTCGACTTTCTGGGACGGTTGTAACTGGTTAGAGGAATCATGAAAGTAGAGCAATTGTACAGGTTCGTCGAGAAGTGAAATGAAAGTCTTTTGCAGAGACGGTCAAGGCTGCACTACCTTGTCCTTGGCGCAGACGTCCTCTCAGCTTGCTGTCGCCTCGTCTTTGTGCTCGGTATCTCCGCGTCTTTGATTTTGGCTACGGCTTACTCTTGTGCTGGTCGTCTGCTTCGCAAAAGCCTTGTCCGGGTGTCCGTTGCGTGCGTGGATACGTAGCTGGCGGTTGTTGACTCGGGTCGAGCCCTTGTACCGGAAATCCGGTGCCGTTGTACTTGAGCACTATCCCTTGTTTCGCGCGATCTATAAGGGTCCTTATCCTTGCATACAGACCCAACTCTGTCTGATGTTCAGTTATAAAGCGCCTCCGTGTCGGCCGTGTCTGGCAAGGCTCTCACCTGCTCGACGTGTACCCCGCAACTCCTACGATGAACTACGGGCAACCCAATGAGAGCGACCTTCGGTCAGTAAGACACATTGCGTCTATTGAATTATGGGCTTAACTTGACTCACAGTGCATTCAATTACCCCGTCATTTCAGATGCCGGAAACACGCCGAGACATTCGAGTTACGCATCCATAAACCAGGAGGCAGGTTCCTCCAATCGCAGAATGTCCACGCAGGGACCCGACATGGCCTCGGCCTCTCCGCAATGCTTTGCTGAAACAACGGCTGCCCATCAATTTCCGGAAGGAACTGACCCCTTCCTTCCTGGTCTACAGTATCCTCCGGGCTTCTACCCTGGTCCTGCCAATTTGTATCCTGGTTACGACCCTCATTCTCGGGCTCAGGGATACGCGGACTACCATCAGCCACAGACATCTAGCGATATGGTAAATTTGCCTTACCACGATGCTGCTGGCTCAGGGAGACGACAATCCTTGTCGGCGACACCAAGCGCGCGGGGAACGTCATATGCATCTTCGAGGACCTCAACCGCACCGACAACCTCAAGCGCATCCTCAGGCAGGTCAAGCACACGCATGACAACCTCAAGCGCATCCCCGGGGCCGTCAAAATCACCGTGGACATCAAGCGCGACACTATATGAGCGCGAGGCTAGCTCGGCCAGCGTGTCGAATAGGAGGCGTAAGCTGCCTGAAGATGCAGATCCAGGCCCTAATTCAAAGATATTCAAGTTTGATTCAGAGACCCCGGAGGATCTTCCCGTCCACGAAGCCACAAATGCAAGCGCCGATGTAGACCTCAGCGAAGGAATGACTGCAAACCAAGCCACAGAGATGACTAGGACTCCGGCCGCCACATATGCAAATACGAATGAAAACATCAACGAAGGAGTGACCGGAGACGAGAACCAAGCAGCAGATCTGTCCTCGGAACTTGATAAGAGGGTCAAAAACCAGAAGGATGCGAAAAAACGACGCGATGACACCAAGGTGCACGTCAGGGAACTCCGGAAGGTGCTCGGCATCAAATCCAATGTCTGCGAGCGGGACACTATTGAGCGAGGTAATCTCCTTTATCCACAATCTGGGTGTCCACTCATCAGTTATGCAGCAGTCGAATATATAAAATCTCTCCAGATGAAACACGCGAGGGCGGCATCGGAATCGAAGCCAACAAGAGATTTGAAGTTGATACAGAAAGATTGTGCCCACATCGAAATGGGGAATTTCCGCGATGACACAGAGGGGCACGTTATGGCCCAACTTCGGGAGGTGCTCCGCGTCGACTCCGGGGTCTGCGAACGGGACACTATTAAAACCGGTAAGCTTATGTTCAATGATTTCGAGCCGACACACATATTAATCAATTGCCGCTCTGAGCGCAGCGGTCGATGTACTAACAGAGATCAGAAAGCGATGGTTGGAAAGAGAGAGAGAACATGACAGAGAGCTCGCGGATATGGAGGGCATTTGGAAGGCAAAGCTACAGTTAGAAAGGAACAGCCATTGGGAAACCCAAAAGGAATACGCTGCCCTTTCCGCGGATGTACAAGCAATGCTAGGAGGACGAATATGAATTCCGTCAGTTGTACATGTCAATCATATAGAAGATCACAATTACTCTGTAAACATACATGCAACTAGTGTATCTCGCCTTCCATCCGCTCCTGCTTTATGGTGGCTATGCCCTCCCAACATTCGAGAGCCATTCGGTCGCACGCAGCACGACAGAACGCCATCTCCATGAACTCCGGCTCGAGCTGTTTCAAGACGGCGTATTGCTGCTTGACCTTCCCCGAGGACCTCTTTGCCAAGAGAGCGAAGTACTCCTCGTAATGGTCTTTCCCCCCCACCTCCGAGACCAGCCATCCCTTGTCATCGAATAACTTTCCAGAACCTGGTCCTTCAAGTCTATAAGAGTTCAACAAGCAGACCGAGAAGGGCTTACGTGTGCCTTCCTCGAAGAACTCCAGACGCTCAGCTTCGGCTGGTGTCAACCCGGGGTTGGGATCTCTGACTATGGGGTCAGCCTTGGGTTCACTCTTTGGCTCTGGAGGATTCTCGGGGACGCCTGGCCCAGGGTTGCATATCGTGTAGAAATCGCGCATGGTGTCGATATGAGGTGCTGTTCAAGTCTGCGGACATCAAAAGGGGTCAGTCAAAAAATAGTGTATCACGCACAAAGGTTGGGTGTTGAAGTGTTTTCAGTGGGGCTTGGCCGCGTCAAATGACACGCAGATAAACCGGACAAACACAAAAAGGTCACGTCGGTTAGGCAGAGTAGCATAGCAACCAGCGCACTAGCACAACATACGACGACTTACATCGAATGTCAAGGCGATCGCAAGTAGACAATCAGCCTCGAGCTGGCAAGATAATCTTCTGGCACAGCCTAGACATGTCGCCAAGCATGCAGAGAGGCCAGGGCTATGCGCGCCGCGCGTCTGTGACAAGACAATTGTACAAGAATCCACATATTCCTCGGGGGCGATGTGGCCGGGTCATCACAAAGATGTGGGATCTGTCGACTCTTTTGAACAATAAAAGAAGCGACGCTCGAGGATCCTGAGCGAGAGGGAGCGAGGTAGAAGGTGTGCAGTGCCCTGACCCGCAGTGTCTGCATACCATTCCCATTGATTGCGCCGGGCAGAACTCACCAATGACGGCCCGCACGACAACTATGTCGCCCCGGGCCCAATCCTATACACGCATACGGCCACCTCCGCGCTGCACTGGTAGCTTGGAATTCCGCCGCAGGCAGCGTTAGAGTGAGGTGGACGGTCTCACGCCAACATGAAGTTCGACGGAGGCGCGCATGGACAGGCGGTGCGATGGGCCGCCTACAACGAGTGGGTTTGACTCGCAGGAATGGATTGTTACTCAGTACGTTGCACGGCAGGCGGTGAGATGGGTCAACTCCGACTCCGACGGCAGTCGCCGCGGTTCGTTCCCGTCTTCCGAGTCACGGCATGGGAGAAGGTCGACACCGCTGTTGATCACGCCGCTCCTGGGCAGTCAGACACATCAGCAAATGTGCAGGGCGCAGATATGCTAATATGGCCCCATATAATCAGCATATATGGGTCATATGCAGCATCTGCGGACCACGCGGTTGTCAGCAGCGGCCGGGCATGTATTCAGCATATACCAATTCAGGCTTCCTTGTCAGAAACCTGCGAAGCTGACGAGAGCCCGCGTTGACGACGAGTCTCGTATGGCATATATGCAGTTATATGGAATGTATTTGTGTACCTACCATTTGATAGCATACAAACCATTGCCATACATTGTAGCTTGAGTATAAGAAAGGTAGACAGCATTCAGAGAAATGGCGAATATTCATTGAGAGTGCAATTACATGAGAGCTGTACATACAGCGCCGGGATGAGAACGACAAGGCACGCGTGAGCACGAAGCCGTGAAAAAGAGCACGTCAAGAAGTCCGAAGCCGCCGCCGCCCATCGTAGCTGCGCTAGCGGTCTTCATGGCAGTCGACGCCGTGGTAACGGTCTTCTTGCGGGAGGCTATCGCGTGTGTTTTGTCGAGCAAACCGACCTGGAGGAAGGACGCGCGGTGTTGAGTCGAGATTCCACAGGAGGCTCCGGCCAGGCGACCGGTGATGCGAGGGTGGAGGAGATGGCATGCAGTGTCCAATGGAGTGAACTTGTCGGGCGGCGAGTCGGGAGAGGCCTGCTGGGGCGGCGAAGTGGATGGCTGGCGTTGTCGTCCCCGTGTCGCTCGGCGGGAGGCTGTGCACAGAAGCGCGAGAGTCTTCGTAGTCCCTTTTCGCATTCACCTGTCAGTGATAGCATTCGCCCTGAGAGGTTTCAGCTGAGATGTTGTCGCAAGTGCGTAACTGACCGATTTGATAAGGCGGTGGGCCCGCAGAGCGCCGGCTGCCTCTCGTCGCCCTTGTCGAGCTGACGGCACACCGTGTAGCAGGATATAAGTGTCGGTGAACGCGCATACATTCGCAAAGAAACTCACCATCAAACATGTGTTTGCTGCAAGACGCCGTGGCGAGGCCGAGAGCACAAAACGGCAGTGCGCTGCAAGAAAATATCATTGGTGAAGATGTAATGCACACACGAAGACGCACCGTAGTCATGAACGTATGACTTTTAGAGGCGCCGGGGATTTAAGACGACCGCATACACGTCGTAGGCAAGGGTCAGTATATGCACGCACCGACAAGGCATGTCATGTAGAGATTAGCGATAGCGCCAGGGCCATCGTTGCCTCGCTTCCAAGCGACCAGCCTGCGCAGCATCAGAGCAGTTCAGAAAATGAAGACAGCACTCACTCCATTCCATGGCTCGGGCTCATCATGTCGTGCTTCAGTTCCAAGTTCTCGTCATGGCGCTTGGGCTGGAGGCGGGGGCGGGGGAAGCTGACAGGATTGTATGACTCGTTATCGGGAGGGAAGCCGTGGGGACAGCACGGCAGGTGGTGATGGTGGTGGGGAGGAAAGAGGCGACTTCCCCGATGACGCGATGACGCGTCTCACGGTCTCAAGTGTGATCACGTGGTCGTGCGCGCGCAAATTTGGCGAAGTCCATCGCCGATCGGCCAGCTTGCATCCGTCTACTACGTCCCCAGAACTGAGTCGAAAGTCCCAGAGCTCGCTGCTCACACCCGCGCTCATCCTGCCGCGCAGTCAATTTCGTCCAAGTGCTCCGCATCAATTACACAACATACGACCTCCGTCGGGAGTAAGACTATCAACCCTCGCACCCACGCGGACGCCGTAGTTTTTTTTTGGAGAGGACAAGGAAGCCCTGAGTTCCATCCGTACTGGTATGCCCGAGCCCGGTTCGTCTTCTATGTTTTCGTCGAGCAGGCGGGGAAACATTCGGTGTGCCCGGAGTATCGTCGAATGGACGTGACCTGGGGACGCTGGATGGCCCTCGACAGGACCAAGCCCGGCGGCTGGCAAGCACGGTGCCTGTTCTGTGTTGGACTGACGGAGGACGATGACCCAGAAACATTCGATTCATCGACCCCAACGACATCGTCCGCGCCGTTCACCTCATGCCCACATTCATCAGGCGTACACAAGCCTTTCTTGGGAGATCGCCTACGTCAGCGGTGGACACAGTCAGCAGGGAAGATGAATGGCTGAGGTATCATGTAGGAATGTAAGTCGAAGTCCCTCTCACGCCATTTGATCGTTTACATCTTGGTACGCAGGTTTGTGGACCGCGACTGGTTCATGCGCTACCGCAGCGGCGGCGTCGGTCACGTCTCGACCAGGTCGTGCAATCGTGCACTGCGAGCGGAGCCGCACACCATCCCGGTGCGCGCCGATTACGACCAAGATCCTTCAAGCGACGAATACGGTCTTGGCGGGAGTCAGGCAGCGACGGTGCAGAGAGTGGCGGCGCAGGCGGTGAGGACGCAGGCGGTGAGTACGCTGGCGATGAGGACAGCGGCTCTGAGGACACTGGCCACCAGGAAGACATGCGCAAGGACGACGAGGGCGAATCGGGTTCGGGCTCAAGCTCAAGCTCGGGCTCGAGCTCATCGGACTCGGACAGCAACAAGCTCGACGTCGACGCCGAGTACGACGATGGGGAGCGGGAAGATGACGAGGAGCCAGAGGACGAGGGCGAGGACGACGTTGAAGGCGCCGACAACGAGTCTATCCTGTCCGCGATCGGGTTTGCTGAATGTACTTGTATTTGGCTACTCATGTATGATACAAATATACTACCTACGAGGGCTGCCATCACGGCGGCCCTCATATCTACTGGCTGCAAGATCGCAGCGTTCATATCAGAACGCTACCCTTCTTGCGGCCTTCCTGTATGCGGCTGTATGGCCATGTAAGGGCCGACGCGGCATATGCCGGCTGCAAGCGGCTGTATGGACTCTGCACTTTTGCTGATGCAGATGATGCGAAGATTTGAAGCTTAAGTGTCTACTCTGCATATCTCCCGGGCGTGCGTCAACTTGAAGCGAGGCGACGGTCACGGTCTACCTCACGCTCGCTCTGCCTGCAACGCATCTCCAAGCGCTATACATGGTGCAGGAGGTAGTATGCGTGTATCGGATTCGGGGCGACGGGGATCGTCCGGGAGGTGCTGTCGGAGACTTTTCGAGTCTGGTGCGTTCAGCTAGCCCTAACGACTATCTTCTGATACCATAAGGTCAAGCTAGCTAGCCCTCTCCTACACGCGGCGACAGGAATGCGGCTATGCACAGGCTCACATTCTTCATTCGCTGCCAGGGTTCATCTACTTTCCACGAGCCGTTCACACTGCACACCTCGCTCCCACCTCTCCCACCAGGCTCTTCCACGCTACGACCCATCGAGCTTCGCTTGTTTTGTTGTTCAAACAGTCGACGGATCCCACGTTTCTGTGATGGATATCTCCACATGTGAATTCTCGCACCATATTGTCTTGTTGTCTTCGTTGTCTCTGCTGCCTGCATACCTGACTTGCGCTTGACGACGCGTCTTGGGCTGTGTCAGAAGACCATCTTGGAATGCCAGTCCGAGGCTGACTGTCTACTTGCGATCACCTTGACATTCGGTGAAGCTGTCGTATATTCAAAGGGCTGAGTCGTAGGCGAAGTCGAGTTCGTGGAGTTGCGTGTAGGACGCGCACGCCGTGATGAAATAATTCTTAAATGCATCATATTCTTGTTAGTGTCCATGTGTTTCGCGGGCGGCAGTCTTGAAAAGCTTTACATACGAGTTGAACCTCCACAGTGCCACCGCTTGGCTTCGGCTGGGGTCAGTCCAGCATCCGGCTCCCGTGTCCGACACGATTCGCACCACGCACCGACTCCGACACACGCATACAGAATAGCCTGCGCCACGGATAGCGCTGTACGAGTGGTTGATATGCGCCGCAGAAGTGGGTGGACCTACGCCTCACGTGACAGTGACGGAGGGCGCCGCGGTGGGCACTTGGCGTCGAGTCGATGGTCATGTACGATGAGAGGACGAAATTGAACGAGGCGCGCATGGACACTGACAGCGGTGCGATGGTAAAAGGAGATCTTGCATCAGACTTATGCACAACGGAATGCAGCGCTTTACAGCTCGCTGTTACTTCTGAATGCGCACGCGGTGTTGATAAATGTGCGGCAGCAGCCTCCTGTGGCCATGACTGTTGCTAGTTGGGCAGTACTGCTCACAATCAAAAATCTATCAATTTTCACAGTACAGAATACAAACGTGCGGCTAACGAACATTCCGCAGCGGAAGAAAAACAGCGAAGAATGCATGCGGTATAAGTACAACTCGGGAGACTAGATGAGACTGACTGCTTGTCTTGCAATTCGACAGAATCATATACTGGTACTGTTCGTGAGAGGGCGGGGGGAAGGGGGGTCAATGGTTCAAACACTGTGGAGCTAGAGTACAAGATATCCATGTAATATATTTACAATATTGATGATAACGAACTGTAGAGACACACAGGTTATAAGGTGATGGAGGACATAGAGAAGAGGCATCGAGACGCACCTAGCAGAGCGCCGCACGCAAAGCAAAGCAGCACAGCATCAGTCCATTTTACGTGGCTGCGCCCGCTGCGACCATTCGCGCGTGGGCGGGCAACACTCTTTTTCTAAGGGCGATCTCAAACTCACCCTCCGTCTCGGACGAATCCACCTCGGCCTCCGGGCCCGTGGTGATCGTTGCGTCACTTGACGCTGGCGGCGAGAGCACATCACCGGTGCGCGCACGCTTGTGCCCCGTGTCCGAGTCCGCGTCGTCGTCGTCCAGCTCCTGCGACGCGCGCTTCGTGAGGCGGAAAATCTTGACGTCGTCGGCGGTGAGCGGCGAGAACGTGCCCTCGATCCGCGCGCGCTTCGGGGGTGTTGTCATGCGTTTGCCTGCCCCGCCCCGCGCGATGCGCACGCTCATCGCGTCGCGCAGCCCGTCCACGCTGGGGTCGGTTTCCGCGTCGTCACTCGCACCGGACAGCGCGTCGTCGTCGACCGCCTCTTCATCGTCGTCCTCGCTTTGGAGCTCGCGCGAGGTGCGTTTGCGCGGTGTCACAGTCATGCTGTACGGCACCACCTCGGCCTCTTCGAACTCAGACGCATCTTCTTCCTCTTCCTCCTCTTCCTCTTCTTCCTCTTCCTCCTCTTCCTCCTCCTCTTCCTCTTCCACTTCTTGGAGCACATCCTCTGTGAGGACAATCTCCGACACCCGGAGAGCCTGAGGGTTACGCAGGATCTCAACCGCGGTCGGGGCCACACGAGCGGGAGCAGGGTGCTGTTTTTGCGGCTCCACAGGCTGCGAAGGAACAACTGGATTCCGCGCGGCGGCGTTTGCCGCTGCCGTGATGCTGGCTATCAGCGCCGCGCGCTCGCAGACGCCGCACTTGCACTCATAAAGGAAGCTACATGCCTCACGCCAGACCTAAATAAACGGGTAACCAAGTGGATCAGTAAGATTAACATTGCCGCGCCGCGCTAAGAGAGCACGGGCGCGACACATGGAGTGTACGTACCGCCTTAAACGCCTCCTGGCTGAAGCTGGGTAGATTGGACAGGGTCCTGGGGATATGCGGAATCGGATGTACGAGGTTCGTCGCCTCAGGTAGATACGCCTGGTCCGGCGCAAATACACCAGCGAGCGCCTCCGTCGGCGACTCAACGTCCCGCTCCTTTTTGCCCTCGCTCGGCGGCGGCGACGGCGTCGTATGCAGCGTCGCGGTGCTGAGCACCGGGCTCGTCGTGTGCGACCCGTCCGACTTGGAGCTTGAGCCCGAGTCGTCCGCTTCACGGTCTTTCGCTGCCGTAGGCGCCTCGCGGAGAGGTGCGCGCGGGCGCTCGTGCGGCGGGGTCTTCGTCCACGCCCACGGTTGTTGTAGCTGGTTCAGCACGTCCTCGAGGGTCATGAACGCGACGAGCTGTATGGGGTCGCGCCGCGCCCGAGCGACGAGGCGCTTCAGAACATTCTGCATCGCGGGCAGCAGGAGGGCGCGCATTTGCTTCTGATACACACGGTACAGGTTATCCGCGAGGCTGAATGTCGGCGCAGCCGGAACAGCAACGATCGCAGGGGAGGGATGTATGGGCGGATGGTCGTCGTCGAATGGGTGTGCTGCCGCTATCGGGCCTGGCTTGCTGCCGTACCAGTCGTCCGCGGGGCTGACCCAGTACCCGTCCAGGATGCGCGTACGAGCCCAGTCGGTAACCGCGAGTTCGCGGACGCCAGCGGCGTCCTCGGTCATGGAAAGAACTTCGAAGTCCTCGGCGTCGACGTCTACGGATGCCGCATCGTCGAGGCTGCGCGCGTCGTCAAGCCCTCCGCGTTCGGGGTCGTCCTCGTATCCCGAAGCGCGCATGTCCAGCCTATTGGCGGCGAGCGCCTGCTCCATGTATGTGGCCATGCGCGTGAACTTGCGCAGCCACCACTTCTCGCGCGCAGTCGTTATCACGTCGCCGACGGTCCCTTCGCCCGTTTCGATGAACACCTCAATCGTTTGTCGCGTCTCCCAATCTGTGGCAGCCCAATGGGGAGGGCCACCCCCAACGGCGTCGCGGTCTGCGGCAATGGTGTTCATCCTCCGCCATAGCCATTCGCTGCGGCAGCTTCTGCAGGTTGTCGCCACGGTGGGCCAGGAGTCCGAGTCTTCATTCTCTGCGCATGCCACCATGGCAGCTTCAGGCGTGACGAACTCGCCTTGCGGGGGCGCCTCGCGCAGGCAGAGGCCACAGTACATAGACTTGCGGTGTTCCCGGCAGGTGAGGATGGAGCCCATGATTGGGACCAAGCTGACACGTCTTGCCGTGGTGAGACCTTGGGTGGAGCAAGAGCTGTTGATGCGGCAGACATGGCAGGAGCAGCTGGCGATGTTGCGGTAGTGGCGATATGGAGTGAGGCGCAGAGGGGCGGCTGAGGATGTGTTGTTGCTTCGCACGATAGCATGCTGTGCAAGGGCGTCGACGGGGTCAATGATAGCGCATGCCTGGTGCCAGAACAGATGGGTTTCCACTGGCAGAACAATCAGCACGCGGTTCCTAGGAACGAGAATAGAACTCACGCGCTAAGGACCACGAAGGACAGAGCCGCATGAGCTTCTCGACCTCCAACGCGTCGCGGTAGACTAGGTACATCATGCGGCCTTGCCATAGCTCGCGGATGTCCCATGTCGCCGGGCAGTAGCTGGACGCGGCAACTTCAAGGAGATAGTGTGTCGCGATCAATCTGAAGGAGGACAATCGTCATCGGGGCGAGTGTGGCGCCTGGGAGGAGGACGCACCGAATGATCTCTGGTGGCAGCTGGGGCCAAGACCTGTTTGTCGCCTTGCCTTTGTGCTGGGGGGAGGCGTGGGCTGTCGCGGCAGCCGATGAGGAGGGACGCATTGTGACAGTAGCGCGGTCGTCACGATGAGGTGACCTTGATCAACGACCGCTCAACAGACCGTAAGAGCCTGCACACCCACGCCACAGCGGACTCTCAATTTTCTTTTTGTTCAGCCACACGCCGCCGGCCGACCTGCGTCACCTGCCGCCCGGCGCCGACGTTCGTGGATACTAGAAAGCGCACAAACAGCATATAAGATACTCCCACTACCTCCTCCGCCAATATATAAATAGTGGAAGTCGTGGCCCGCACCTACTTCCAGATATCCACCACTCACCACCTAAACAGCCACAAGATACGCCTCGTACGGCTTCGAGTGCAGAAACGCCTGCAGACATCGCATGTCTGCGTCCTGGTTCATTCTATACACCACCTCCTCCAGCCCTGCCAACGACCCGCCCCGCACGATGTACCCGCTCTCCTGCAGCGATCCCAGCAGGCGGAATAACCACGTCGGCCGCCTCGGCCGCCCCCCGTCGGACCCATCTCCGGTCTGGACAGCTGCCACCCCCGCCGCCTCGAACTCGTGCTGCGGCATCCCACCCGCGTATGCGGTGATCTTGCAGTACCCCAGCACGTGTGCCGCCCTCCGTGACGCTTGCACCAGCGGTGGTGGCGTAGCGGACGGCACCGACACCGTCATATAGTGCTCCAGCGGTGTGCTTGGGCGCGACGGGCGCGGTGTCGAGGGCATGCGAGGGGACGCGGCGGGCGACGGCTTGGGCCACTGGATGCGCATGGTCGTGCCCGAATCACTCACGAAGATGAGCGCCCATAGGTATTGTCCCTCTTGGTGCAGCGACTGTGTCTCGATGTACAGCGCGTCGCGGTCCAGCGTCAAGCAATTGCTCATGAGGTGATCTCTATGATGGCTAAATCATCCCGTCGGTGGCTGGCACAGAGCAGGGACGTACCTTTGTTGCGTATCAGTTGTCTGCGCTTGCTCAGTATCCTCTAGCAGAGTGTCCTGCACAAGATGCTCGTCCTCGGCACCAGCTTGTAGGGGTTTTGTCCAAGGGACGCACGCCGGTTGTTGTAACGTTAGGGGGCGGAGGTCCCATGCGGCGCGGGGTCTGTAAGGTAAGCCAGCACGTTCCTGCCGTCCTGCTAGGCCAGATCATCGATCGAATCTCGCAGACTCGCACCCATAGCGGACCACAAGGTTAAGTTTACAACTCAAAACACGTCTGCTCCGCCGCGCGGCTGCCCCTTACGTACCCATGGCCTCGAGGTGCGTCGCGCTTCATTATACCCGTGCGCCAACGCGTCATACCAAAGACATGTGGATACCGGAATACGTGCGTGCCCCACTCGGCACTGGCTGCTTCGCGTTCTATCATGATGCTGTACGGCACGCGCGAGGTTGCCGGGTGCCAGCACTTGCAAGCGTGGAATAAGCTCAAATCAAATCGCGATCTAACGTCCTCAACACATAGGCAAGCCCCCGACGGCCATCCACATTATTCAAGCCGCAGGTAGGTAAACTTCACACACCGCAACTTTGTCAACCAGGCTCTGACTTTCAGGAACTTGTGTCTAACCCTCGCATATCGGAAAATCTGCGATAACGCTAAGGTGTCATCTGCTTCATCTACGGATCATCGTCCTTACGTTCTGAAACGAGGCATTATGGCGTGTCCGAGAAGTGTCAGGGATGCCGTGCAGCTGCTCACCTGGATCCCGGCCCGGAGAGCCTCCAGCAAACTCCGGAGAATCGCTGGCCAAGCAAGTCGAACCCTCGAGCTTATTTGGCGCTGTTCTGAGCTACCTCTTTAAATGTGCCGATGTCGGCCATTGTTTTCTCCTCTGCGCTGGCAATTGTAATGGTTCGACTTGCGATTTCCTAGAACTGGAGGATGTGTCTATGACGCTGCGTGAACAAATTTGCTGTTGTGGCACATCTTGTTGATTGCCGGGTGAAAAGTATGTCCGTCTATGCGGTCACTTTTCTGGCTCGGTGAATCACCGAACCACCCGCCACATGATCGACTGAACTAATGACTTTGATTAGGTGCGTATAATAACTTGTTTGACAAGCGTCACCAAATGCATGTGCCCTCAGAGCAACGACATGAATACTACGACCTGAATTCCGACGGGCAAACCGAGGAGCGCGCGCTATGCGTCGTTGAATGCTACGTTCGACAACTTGTAGCGCCGGGATGCAGAGTGGTGGCGAATGTACGAGGAGATCCTGGCATTCCTGCTGGCCAGCGGAACAGGGTAGAATCGGACAAATGTGGAACGGGTGAACAGCGCGCGCACTTGCCTTGGTTCCATGCTCCTCTAGCTCAGACTATTGTCGCGTATCCGTATTGACGTCGGGCTTAGCTGTCGCGATGCCGCGTGCGTATCGGCGGGCGGTTGGCGACTCACGAGGCGGATGGTACGCTCCGCATCTGTCCTGCACGCAACTCAGAGCCAGCGTGAAAATGCGAAGTACGGAAGGGCGCGTGCGAGGTCTGTTTCACCGATGTCTCCCCATCATTTATTCCCTCTTGAATGACCGTCGAATTCTAGAGCCTCCGTAAAATGCAAGTGCCGCGTAAGTCAAGAAAGGGTTCGCCAGCGTCCACGGCTACCTGAGCTGCAGCAGCGGCCACTCGTAGGACCTCTGGTAGGGGAAAGATTTTGAGGTTCACATTGAACTTCACCACGGCCATTTTCTGTAACAAGCTATAGCTTATTGACCGGGTAAAGGCGTGCTTGAACTCTTACGATCTCAGAAGCTAGCATCGCATGGTATAAATTCTCCTTGTCTTTGCTGCCGGTTGCTCATGGGAGTCGACAGATCCCACCTTTTTGTGATGACCCGGCCATGATATCACCCCCGAGGAACATGTGTTCAAATGTCTTGTCACAGACGCGCGGCACGCATGGCCCTGGCTTCTCCGCATGCTTGACGACACGTCTTAGGCTGTGTCAGAAGATTGTATTACCAGCTCAAGGCTGACTGTCTACTCGCGATCACCTTGACATTTGATGAAGTTGTCGTATAAGTATTGTGCGGTTGCTACTCAGCCCAACCGACGTGACCTTTTTGTGTTTGTCGGGTTTATCTGCCTGTCTTTCGACGTGGCCAACCACCATTGAACACACTTCAACATCCAACCTATGTGCGTGATAACCCCCTTCCTGGGCCCCTTTTTTGATGATCCCAAAGTTGAACAGCACCTCATTTTGGTGCCATGCACGACTTCTACAAGGTTTTCAATCCTGGGCCAGGCGTCCCGGAGAGTCCTCCGGAGCCGAGGAGTGCACCATCGAGGGTTGTGCCCATAGTTGAAGATCCCAATGTTGGGTTGACACCAGCCGAAGCCGAGCGTCTGAAGTTCTTCAAGGAAGCCATATGTAGGCCCTCCTCGGGTTGTCTGATGAAATCCTAACTGAATAGTGGAGGAACAGGTTCGGGGAAGCTAGTTTATTACGACTCCCACCTGGTCTTGAGGGTTGGAGGGGAAGATCATAACATGGAGTACTTGACTCTCTTGCAAAAGAGTGTCTCGGGGCGCATCAAGCAGGAACGCGCTGTCATGGGACAGATGGAGGAGCGGTTCATGCAATTGGCGTTCGATCGTGCCGCGTGCGAGCGAATGGCTCTCGAATGCTGGGAGTGCATAGCCGCCATAAAGCAGGAGCGGACGGGAGGCGAGGAAACTAGCTGAACTGCGTCCTCATAATTGACATATATAATCATCCTTTCATTCGAATGAAAGAATGGTGAAGAGGTGAGGACATCGCCAGTAGAGAATTTGAGTTCGCGAACCCAAGTCGCGAACCCGGACCCAAGGGACCGGAGGCCCTGTGTGACACAGTCACGCCCCGCCCCTCCTCTTCCTCCCCCCACCCGCTGCAGTACGGTATCGTGACCCACTAGCACATGGCAAACTTTAATATGTCGCGCGGGCATGACTTCGGCCATCGCAGGGTATGCCGCGACCGTCGCCCGTGGTGCCGAGCTGTTCGGCGGGTGCGGTGTCTCGACGACTACTAGGTTCACGAGCGCGGGAAGCAAGGATTCAGGTTGACATGCGGCGCGTGGCGCCGCATATCTTCGTGGGCCCCGGCGTGATCTCGGGCAAGGCGAAGCGGGAGGGCGTTGTGAAGGTCGTTATGGATGGGTGGCTGCTCGGGAGCGGGGGCGTGGCACGATGTCTACAGATGATTACTCAGTGTTCAGGGCGCGCTCAGTGCTCAGTGGCGAGTGTTTATGTAATTGGGTGCCAGGTCGGTCTGTCAGTAGCTAGGGCAGCGCAACACACAGAACTACTTAGGTACTTAGGTTGTATGTAGTACTACGCAACAGGCGAGGGTGACATAATGTCATGGCCCCCGTCACGGAGGTGTAGGAGCAGGTTCGCGAAAATAGGTTCGCGAGGCCTGGCTATCTCGCGATAGACTTTGCCAGGATACGCCGGCTACTCGGCATGTCGGCAGCCATACTTATCGCTCCCGGCGGGCGCTTCCTGGGCCTGCGGCGACTCCTTCGCAACCTATAGATTCCTTCCTCCACCGTAGACCTTCTTATACCATCGCACCGCATCGAATTCAAGTTGGCGCCTCACCTTGTGAGATTGTCCACCTCACGTTTCAAGTCGGCACACCGTCGACATCGACGGATCTAGCGAAGTGTGAAACAAGTGAATCCACCTCACAGTCACCCTGCCTGCAGGCTGCGGCGCATTTCGAAATCATTAGCGCAGAGCTATCCATGGCTCAGGAGGTCGTGTGTGTATATCGGATTTGAGGCGACGTGCCAGTGGTGGTCGTGCGCGAAGTGCCATTGTTGGACACCGTCTTTGGTGAGTTCAGCCGGTCCCGTTCTGTCCGACGCAATGGGAATGGTATGCACCTGGCTTATGTTTTCATCCGCAGGAGCGTTCACACGAGATCATTTGTGGACCCAGGCTTTGAAGCTGTATGACTCTGCGGGCGTGCCCTCCATAGGGCACTGCGCACCTTCCACCCTCGCACCCTCTCGCACCCTCTCCTCCAGCGTCGCTTCTTTTGTCGCTCAAGAAGTCGACAGATCCCACCTTTTTGTGATGACCCAGCCATGATATCGCCCCCGAGGAACATGTAAAGTTTTGTTCAATTGTCTTGTCACAGACGCGCGGCACGCATATAGCCCTGGCCTGTCTGCATGCTTGACGACACATCTTCGGCTGTGCCAGAAGATCGTCTTGCCAGCTCAAGGCTGATTGTCCACTTGCAATCACCTTGACATCGATGACATCGATAAAGTCGTCGTATATTGTGCGGTTGCGCCGGTTGCTACCACGCCCAACTGACGTGACCTTTTTGTGTTTGTCGGGTTTATCTGCCTGTCCTTCGAAGTGGTCAAGCCAAACTGAACAAACTCCAAGATTCAATCTTTGTGCGTGATAACCCGCTTCCTGACCGACCCAGGACTGACCCTTCGTAGTACTCGCAGACTTGAAAAGCACCTGGCAACATGCACGACTTCTATACCATTTTCAATCCTGGTCCAGGCGTCCCCGAGAGTCCACCGGAGCCAAAGAGTGAACCCAGGCCTGAGCCCATAGTCAGAGATCCCAACGCCGGGTTGACACCAGCCGAAGCGGAGCGTCTGGAGTGGTTTGAGGAAGGCATACGTAAGCCTTTCTCGGTGTGTTTGTTGAATTCGTGACAGACTCGGAGGACCAGGTTCGGGGAGGCTATCTCATGAAGGTTTATGGCTGGTCTCGGAGGCTGGAGGGAGAGATCATTGCAAGGAGTACTGGGCTCTCTTGGACAAGAAGTCCTCGGGGATGGTCAAGGAGGAATACGCCATCTTGAAACAGGAGCTCTTGGAAATGGCGTTCGACCGTGCCGCGTGCGACCGAATGGATCTCGAATGTTGGGAGCACATAGCTGCCATAAAGAGAGAGCGGTTGAGAGCCAAGGAAACTAGGTGAATGTACGGCTCAAATGCGTCCTCATAATTGGCATGATGTACATCGACTTCAAATCCATCCTTCTCGCATTGCTTGAAGCTGGGCGGAAACGGCAGCGTATTTCTGCTTTGTTTCCCGATGGCGCTCCTTTTCTAATTGTAGCTCCTTCTGCTGAGTGGTTTTTAACTTCGCGAGCTCTCCGACATATTCTTGTCTCATTTCCGAACATTGCTTGCTGAGCTCTCTTATAACATTGACTGCTGCACGGAGTGGCAATTGATAAACGTGCGTGTCGGCTCGAAATTATTGAACATAAGCTTACCAGCGTTCATAGTGTCCCATTCGGAGACTCTGGAGTCGATGTGGAGCAGCTTCTGAAGTTGGTGCCCTTTGGTGCCGTAGCGGACACGAAACTGATCCCCCATATCGATCTTGGCACAATCCTTCTGTGTCAGATTATCTCGTGTCTGCTTCAATTCCGATACAACCTCCGCGTGTTCCCTCTGGAGAGATATGATATATTTGACTCCTGCACATCGTCAACCAATGTCGATGAGCGCTCACTCGACATCCGGATATTCGGATGAAATAGATACCTAGTTCAATAGTGTCCCGCTCGCAGACATTGGATCTGATGCCGAGCACCTTCCGGAGTTCCCTAACGTGCACCTTGGTGTCATCGCGTCGTTTCTTTGCATCCTTCTGGTTTTTGCTCCTCTTATCAAATTCTGGGGACAGCTCTGCCGCTTGGTTATCGTCTCCAGTAAGTCCTTCGTTGATGTCTACTTTCTTGTTTTCATTTGTGGTGGCCGGATTGGCGTCTCCAGTCACTCCTTCGCCGCCGTCTACATCGGCGCTCGCATTTGGTCCTTCATGGGCGAGAAGATTCTCCGGGGTCTCCAAATCGAACTTGAAAATCTTAGGATTAGGGCCCGTATCTGCATCTTCGGGCAGCTTACGCCTCCTATTCGACACGCTGGCCGAGCTAGCCTTGCGCTCACGTAGTGTCGCGCTTGATGTCAACGGCGGTGCGCTAGGCATTGCTGGCGGTGGGTTTGACGGCCCCGGGGATGCGCTTGAGGTTGTCAAGCGTGTGCTTGACCTGCCCAAGGATGCGCTGGAGGTTGTCAGTGCGGTCGAGGTCGTCGAAGATGAGTATGACGTTCCCCGCGCGCTTGGTGTCGCCGACAAGGATTGTCGTATCCCTGAGCCAACAGCATCGTGGTAAGGCAGATTTACCATATCGCTAGATGTATGTGGCTGATGATAGTCCACGTATCCACGAGCCCGAGAATGAGGATCGTAACCAGGATACGAAGGGGCATAATCAGCATAGAGATCCGATGAATCAGTAACAAAGGGATTGGTTCCTTCCGAAAGTTGATAACCAGCAGTTGCTTCAGCGAAGCATTGCGGAGAGACAATGTCGGGGTTTTGCATGGACATTCTGCGATTGGAGGAACCTGCCTCCTGGCTTGTGGATGCGTAACTGTTCAATATCGAATTTCTCGGCGTGTTTCCGGCATCTGAGATGACGTGGTAATTGAATGCACTGCGCCTCAAGTTAAACCCATCATTCAGAGCCACGAAGTATCTTACTGACCGAAGGTCCCTCGCACTAGGTTGTCCGTGATTCATCGTAGGGTTGCTGCTGATGGAGATCAGGGTACACGTCGAGCAAGATGAGAGCCGTGGCAGACACTGAGGTGCTTTATAACTGAGCATCGGACAGCGTTGGGTCTGTATGCAAGGACAACGACCCTTATATATTGCGCGAACAAGAGATAGTCCTCACGTACAATGGACCGGAACTCCAGGACAAGGGCTCGGCCCAAATCAACAGTCGCAAGATCCACATCCACGCACACAGCGGACACCCAGACAAGGCTTTGGCGAAGCAGACTACAAGCACAAGAGTGAGCCGTAGCCAACATCAAAGACGCGAAGATACCGAGCATAAAGGCGAGGCCAGAGCAAACTGCGAGGACGTCTGCGCCAACTGGACAAGCTCACACCCTTTACCGTCTTCGATACGAGTCGTGTAGCTTTTGAACTTGAAGAGCATGCTGCTCTTGGAATCGATTGTTGTGGGTAGGTGGAGGAAAGGGTCAGACTGAGACTCGGACTCGACGGAGCACGTGATGGTGCCCACGGTGCCGAAAGGCCCGAGCTCCTTCTCCTCTCGAGCCTACTACTAGATACTGTACATAATGGACAGTATCTGACACTGGAGGCTACTCTTTCCGCAATTCACTCGTCAACATGCAATAGCCTCGTGTTCAGTAGCGCCACCTTCCTCTCGAAGCCTGTATCCCCCGACCGCCCAGGACCGCCCTGGAGCAGCCTGCTGTCAAGTCATGGCGACATAGCGGTGAACGTACGGGACATGGAATGTCATTGGTGTCCGTATCAGATGTGAGTCTTGCTCGGAAAGCTGTTTACCTTTACCTGGCCTGTGTCCTTCATGTTCAGTCGGCACTGCCAGTGCCAGCAGCACGCATGATAAGGCCTCGGCTCCCCTGAGCCCCGCATTTTTTCGTACTCTTACTCTCGAAAGGAGACCATTGACACGGTCCAGTCTCCGCGAGACAATGACTGGAACTTGGTACCTATTGTTTGCAACACTCAGTCGCCACTCTGCCCACGCAACTCGCCAGCCCGGGCTTTGAAGCTGTTTAACACTCTGCGGGCGTTTCCTCCCTACGGCACTGTACGACTTCTCGCTCCGGATCCTCGGGTGTCGCTTCTTTTGTTGCTCAAGAGAGTCTGCAGATCCCACCTTTTTGTGACGACGCGGCCATGGTGATTTCTCTTTCATTTGTCTCGTTACAGACGCGCGGCACGCATAGCACTGGTCTCTCTGCATGCTTGACGACACGTCTTATGCTGTGCCAGAAGGTCATCCTGCCAGCTCGGGGCTGATTGTCTACTACTCGCGATCGCCTTGACATCCGATGAAGTCGTCGTATATTGTGCGAGCCCGACGCGACCTTTTCCGTGTTCGTCAGGTTTATCTGCCCCGAACCTCGACGCGATCAAGTGCCACTGAACACACTTCCACATCCAACCTTTGTGCGTGATAACCATCTTCCCGAGCGACCCCCTTTTAATGATCACAATCTTGAACAGCACCTCATGGCACCATGCGCGACTTCCACACGATTTTCAACCCTGGGCCAGGCGTCCCGGAGAGTCCTCCGGAGCCGAAGCCTGCACCATCCAAGGCTGTTGAAGACCCCAATGCCAGGTTGACACCAGCCGAAGCCGAGCGTCTGATGCTCATGGAGGAAGCCATACGTAGGCCCTTCTCGATGTATGTGTTCAATCCCTGACTGACAGGTGGATGACCAGGGTCAGGAAAGCTATTTTATGAAGGCACGCTCCTGGCCTCGAAGGTCGGAGGGAAAGATCATAGGAGGGAGTACTGGGCTCTCTTGGAGAAGCGTTCCGCCGAGCGGGAACTCGCCATAAAGGAAGAATGGCACGAGACGATCTTGCAATTGGCGTTCGATCGTGCCGCATGCGACCGAATGGCTCTCGAATGCTGGGAGTGCATAGCCGCCATAAACTTTAAAGCAAGAGCGGATGGAAGCGAGGGACACTAGCTGAATGTACGTTCGATTGCGCCCTCATAATTAACATCTACATCGACCGCATATCTGCACTGAATGAGTGCGTGCGTGCTGCTCTCGGATTCCATTGTTGTGGGTAGGTTAAGACTCAGAAGGCGTTCAATCAAGGGGACCACGTGAGTCTGGCAGTATCCTGGAGAGGTCAACTCTCTAGCTACTCTTTCCGCAATCCACTCGTCAACATGCAGTAGCCTCACGTTCGCCATTTTCTTCCTGCAGCAGTATTACCCGTCCGCCATGGACACCGTGGAGGAGGCTGCGGGGGTCAGGGCGTCGTGCAACGTATATGTGGCATGGGATATCATCGTTGTTGTTATCAGAAGTGAGTCGTGGCCGGGCAGTTGTTCACCTCGACCTGGCTCATGTCCTCGCTTCTCAGTTGGCACTGATCCGTCTGCCAGTGCCAGCAGTCTCTTAAAAGACATGCGATGAGGCCCTCATTATCATCCTTGCTTGATCGACGATTCATCTGATCAGACCGTTCAGGCTAACAAGCTCCCCGTGTCGAAGCAGCGGATTCGTGATACTACTGACAGCCGCCACTCTGCTCACGCAACCCGCCCTTTCTCTTGCCTTGTTTTTATATCTGTGTGTCCTTTTCACCAGCCTCGTGGAGACATAGCCTCCGTCTCTTGTATTGTTGCAACGTCATCCTTTGCCGTCGCACACTGGAGGTATCCATGCCAATACTTCCCTTGTTTCGGTGAGATATATCTTCTCGTCTTTCCGGTCACCATGATCGCTCTCGAACACCCCTCCAGCGACTTTGTAAGTGCCATCTCCTATCTCTTCACTCGCTTATAACAACCATCCGGTCTAGAAATTCAACAGACGATACTATGAGCGTCCTCACCAATACTCCGTCAGATGGCGTTCAGTCTCGCACTGACGGCGTAGCGGCTGCAACCAACATTGGGCCAGCCAACCTCAGAGCTCCGGATGCTGGATTGACGCCACAGGAAGCCGAGCGGTGGAAGCTCCTCCTCGAGGCAAAGCGTAGGCCGCGTCAATTCGGATAAATCCCTATCGACTTATTGACGGACTGGTGCTAGGCTCGGGAAAGCTTTACCCTGCCGGAACCTCCAAACTGGTTATGGAGCCGGGAGGGAAGGATCACTTTGACGAATACTGGACCCTCTCGCGCAAAAGTTTCTTAGGGCGGGGCAATGCGAACCGTGCGATTATGGAAACGCTGAGGACCAAGTTGGACGATATCAGCCACGATGTCGAAGAATGCGCAGAAATGGAGCTCGCTATCATAGAGGCCAGTGAGGGTCGGCAATGAGAACATAAATATTAGATATACTGGTATCACCGTGCATACAGATAGTACAATGGTGCAATGAAGGCTATAGCTCTCCCTTAAGCCCCCGACATTCGTCTTTCGCGCAAAAGGGCGATGTATGCGGCCTTGATCCTATTAACATCCATCGTTATCAGATTGACGTCGTCCTCCATTTCATAACACGCAGCCTGGAACTCCTCGAGCTCCTGTTGCTGGACCTCCAAGGCGTCTTCGAGCTCTAAGCACCTCCTATGAAGGCACGACATGTCCTCCACCGCTGCACGTCCCGTAAACAATGAGCATAGGCGCGTGACAAGTGGTGATATAGCACCTCACCGGCTGCCATAGTTGAGCGCTCGCTGAGCGTTGGGGCAACGCCCATGAGTTCCCGCAGCTGCGCGACATAACTCTTGATGTCATGGCGCCGTTGCCTCGCGTCGTCCACAGCCTTCTGCCTGTCTCTTTTCGGTGAGGACACACTGCTCGGAAGGTCGGTATCTTTGTCCGCGCCGGTTCCACTGGCAGTTCCCTGGATAGCCCGGCTTGCCACTGGCTGCTTGTTAGTCTTGCGCTTCAGCTTCGACCCGTCGGGTGGTGAGGGTGCCCGCAGCTCCAGCGTTGGTTTCCGATGCAGCCGCGATTGATGCGATTCGATATAGGCGGAAGCGTCTCCAAAGGTCGGCACAGAAGGGTCCATACGCTCAAGGGTTTTGGAAGGTGGCACGATAGAAGGGGGTAGGTGAGAGGGACCAGAGGCGTCGTCCGAGCAGTCCATGGGGGCATATGCGTCGTTCACCGGACGAGCAACGAGTCTGTGGGATTCCGGCAGTTGTGGGAGATTGTCGACGTGCGAGATGGATCTGCGTGGCATTAGATCATCCTGGACGGCCATGTTGTTTGCAGGATCACTGTGAACTGCAGTTAGACATGTTAAGATCAGCGCGGCGAATCCTACTGACATGGATTGGTTAGTTTTGGTGTGACCCGCACGAAGTCCGTTTCCGAAGGGATACGTGGAGTAAGGATGAGGAGAAGGGCATGCAGGCGCGGCCGGAAACATATATAGCAGCGGTGCCCCACAACGCTCCCTAGAACAAGGATGGTCTGATACGGCGGCAGGAGAGCACGAACAAGAAAGCATTTGTTTGTCCGTTCTGCGCACACCGAGAACAACACCGCCAGTACAAGGCGCTCCACACAGGCCGCCTCGCCGCCTCGCCGAGCGTACGTATCCAGACAAGTCCTCGCTATAAGGGCAGTTACAAAGGCCAGGAACACATGCGGCGTTCGATCGATCAGCCCAGATGAAAGCGCCTTAGGCCCTCTTAGGCCGGCAATCTTGTAGAAATCAAACCGCTGGTGGTGAACGATCCATAGGATGGATGGATGGATGGATGGATGGATGGCAGACCCAGACGAAGCGCCACAAAGACTCCAGCGTGTGATACACCGACGTCGGCTTGAAGTTGGCTGTTCTTCTCCTCGACCGGCTTTCGATTTTTCGAATTTCTTCTAGGTTCCAGAATGTGATAAGCAGATTTGCGCCAAACGAGACTACTAGCTCTAAATTACATGCCTCAAGAAGCGGAGCCCACCACCGAAAGTCCTCCGAGGGTATATCGAGATTCGCTACACGATATGATAAGTAGATGCCTTGCCAACATGGCACTATAGGCAAGTAAGAGGAACCGTGCAGTAGCAGAGGGAATGAATGCGGTCGCGTAGCGTCCGTGCGCGTCCGTGTATGCGGAGAAAATGTCCCGGCTTACGTCTGCCCGGCCGAATGTTTTGTCATTAAATGGAGCCGGGTTGGTATGCTCGGCGGGCGGTGACCGATGACCTCTTGCAGGTCAGCAAGGTGCCATCAGAGGAGCATTGCGCCAAGCATAACTCCGAGCAGGCTGACGGCAAGGCTTGTGCTGTCGGCGCCCGTCCAACTTCTCCCAACAGCCGAGTTTGGTGCGGCAGATGTGGATGGTGGTGGCGAGCTCGATGCCGGAGCGGTGGCAGACGACGGTGGTTCGGTAGATGAGGCAAGCGAAGAAGTGGCGGGGAAAACGAGTGATACGCTCGAGCTGGCGATGAGGCAGAATTTCTGCGCGAGAGACTCCGCGGACTGCAAGTTGCTCACGCAGTTCGGGTCGCTGACACACGCGAAGAGGTCGACCGGGAAGTTGCTGCTCCGAGACAAGAGAGGTACCAGGGCCGTCCGTGAGCCGAACTCAAACTGCATGACAAGAGGACTGACCCGTTCACACAATAGCAGTTCACATCGGTGATGCTTGTGCAATTCACATCTGAGATTGATGTCGCCAAACAGTCGGTGACTATGAGACGGTAATATCAGCAACGCCGATAGAGCTCCTGTGACTGGACAGGACGCACCGCATTTCGGATAGTCCGCCAAACTCGGAAACGCCGCGGAACTCGTCGTGGTCGCGCTAGCCGATACACTACTCGGCGCCACGGTAATAGGAATAGAGGTCACGAAGGTTGAGCCATTCACGTCGGTCGTGGTGATGTTCGCGAACTGCGTGCTGGAGCTGCTGACGGTGCTCGAGCGCGGTGCAGAGCTTGAAAGCCGCACAGAAGTCGAGCTGGGGGTCTGCGACGACTGGCAGGTCGACAGCGTCGCCGCGAGAAGTAGAACGAGATACGTTGGGAGGGCGAACATGGTAGGGTAGCCTGCCTCTTTCTGCTGTTCCCTTGTACCTGGTGTCTTCGTCAAGTTTGAAAATGCATGGAACTAGCAGCAACGCACCTTATCCCAGAGCTCCGCTGGTTCAAATCTGGCTGGTGAACCCAGCAGCAGTGAGAGGAAGGAGTGTGGTGGACGCGAGATGGCAGTAACGGACGGACGTGAAGACGTCCGACTCGGAGCGGCGTTGTCAGTGGCTACGAGGGCTTAGTCAGCCCCGACACGCCACCACGGCCAACAGCTCACTTGGCGCCGGGCGTGAACAAATCTCATGTTGTTTACGAACAGCAAGCAACCAGTCTCCTTTCACCTCCTGCGATGCATAAGGCCGCACGATGGCGGGCAGTGGCCATGTAGACCACATATGCGTCACGTGCTATCGGCCTCCCGTATCTTAAACACCTGCCTAAATGGGGGAGCAGGATCGTGATGATTATCGGACACCACGGAGGCGACCAAGCAAGCAGGGGATTTTGGAATGAATATCTTGCAAAGCAGTAAGAATTATATGACAGCGGGGCGGTGGCCACAGGTAGCGCTATTGGCAGGCCGTCCGGAGAGCCGTCCACCCCGGGCCGGGGCTCAAAGTATGAAATTCGGTGTGACCTTGTCAGGATGCACTCAACACAACTGCCTCGCCTGCCCTTTACTCATGATATGATTTTGTGCAGACCAGTACGGCCGCAGTTCATCCGCCCATCCAGTGACACTGCCAGCCAACCGAATCACTGCAGCGCAGAACGAAACGAGTCGCCAAAGTGTCAGACACCTGTAGGACGGACCAACCCTATCACGAGTCGCACAACTCAGCGCGTTCCGTGGCTAGAAGCACGCAAGCGGCGCGCAAGAACCAGAGATAGCCTCTTCGTCAATTCCGTAACGTTTCCGCGGAAGCCGCTGCGGCGACGTGATTCAATTATGCAGAAGACCATCCACAGCATTAGTCTGTTTCGGTATGACTCGGAGGCCATTTAATTATCGCAGACTGCGGCCGGGACACCAAATGAAGTGAGGAAGGGGTCATCATTTGGGGCTGAGAAGCGGGGAGCGGCCCAAGAGCTTCTTTCTACACGAAGGCGCTTCTAGAACGTCAGCAGTCTTGCGCAATGCCACCACAAACCCATTTCCACAATACACAAGCGTTCCCCAGTGATTGAGTAGCTATCCTGTCCATGTCCGGAGTTAGATAATATATGTGGCAGATGCCAGGCAATTGTACGTGTGTAAGCGACGGGGGCGTTTTGACTATGACCAGAAAAGCAGAACCCGTGAACGGACACTGTTCGATCCTACCGCATTCCGTCCACCGTATCGACGCAGAAGATGTCCCAAGTGCTTCGCTAAATACCCAGACACTGTTCGCTGTGATGAACAGTTCGATGTGCTTCGTGATGATACCCCGCTGACCACGCGGGCCCTATCTCGGCGCATCGCTCAGACGCGGACCAGATGTTCCTTCTCGTTCATCGAGACAAAGCGGATCGATGTCGGCCCAGCAAGATCCCGCTCCTAGACACACCCCGCAACATCAAAGTCAGGAACGCTCCTAACCTTGTAGCACTGCGATGTGACTGACCGTGTTCCTGAGCATGATCCTGCTGCTCCGGCGGCGGCTCACGAACTTGGTCGCCGCCAGCACAAGCAGCATCAGCAGCGTCGCAAGCAGCGCACCGAAGAGCGCCGTCATTGCCGAGCGCGCGTCCGCAGTCTGCGTGCCGAACGGCAGCCTGGGGACCAGGGGTCGAGGCTCTCCGTCGACTTCGCCCCACACACCTCGAGCCATTGGCGGTTCGAGTTGATCGCCGCGTTCTGTCGGCCACATGGATGCATATCAGAACCTCGCGCAGATGATCTATGCGGCCGCCGTGACTCACCTCCACGCGATAGATAAACTCAGTGAGTGGGATGTCGCCCTTGTGCCCAACGCGTGCAGCGTGTGGAAGCCGTCGGTCGTGCCGTTCTTGAACTTGAAACGCACAAAGTCGCGGTTATCGGGAAGCGAGCCGCGGCGCAGCTCGACGGCGAGGGCGGAGGCGAAGTTGGCTGCCAGTGCCACCACGAGGGATGAGCATCACATCACAGGTTGCCGTCAAGGGGCACCGGGCACACGGGACTTACGAATGCCTTTGATGGTGGGATCGTCGAGCGTCAGTCTCCGTCTGTTGAACAGTGAGATGAAGGCTTGGTAGGTCGTCGACTCGACGAGGAACTGCAGGGGATCGCCGTCGAAGGTGATGCGCTCGAGAGAGTCGACGATGGAGCTGAGAATCGTGCGCCCGGCGACTGTGCCATCGCATGCCGTCAGTATCGCGGAGCCGGCGCGCACGGCGGACGTACTGTTCCCGATGCCATTGATGGCGGAGTCAGTGAAGACGCCCTCCTCGTGGAAGTTCGCCCAGTGACGGGCCTGCTCGATAAACGTCGGAGGCAGGCGGTGTGCGTACACTTGTTGTGGGTCAGTTGGTGGTTCATAAAGTCGTAGATCTGCAATCAAGTACATATTTAGGCTCAATCTCCATCGGGCCAAAGCTGTACTTACGTTCACCTGATGGCCAAGAGGATGCGTTAGTGGGGATACGTCGTGAGGATTTATCTAAGCTTACAGCGTTGACGAGGGTCGGGGGGCGACCAAAGACAAAGTCGTTAGCCTCCCTGAAGAACCGCTCGGACGCCTTTTCAGCGGCCTTAAAGCCATCGGACGAGTAAAACTTCTCGATGTGCGCCTCGAAATTCTGCACCCAACGTGAGGACAAGGCGAGTGCCAGGCGAAGTGATTTCCTACCGGGCAATCTGTCCAGCTCTCCAGAGAGCGGTCGTTGGAAGGCTCGACAGTCTCGGCTATCTCATAGTCAACGACCTAGTAGCAAGGTGATAGGTATGACGTCACCTACCCGGGACATATTGGTATCCTCCCAGAGGCGCGACGACAAGGGTCTCATTCGCAAGCGTGATGCTGTTCTTGGTGGAAGGAGGGAACAGGCCCTGGAGCAGGGCGATCGTCGAGTCGAAGACAACCCGGCCCTCCTCGCCGTTTTTGCTGCGCGCGTGCACCTGGTCGAGGTTGACGAGGTCCGTGCTGACGCCATGGATGAAGTTCGGCGAGGACGGCGTGAAGTACTCCTGGCGCAGAGCGTATCCCAGGAGATGCGATTGGACCTGCACACACCCCGCGTCAGCCTCGCAGGATCATGGGGAAAGGGCGAACGAACAGCTCCGAGAGGCGTGCCCTCAGTCCGCGAGGCCTTGTACGTCTTCGGGTCCTGGTAGAAGCCCTCACGATCACCGTTACGCGTGATCACGACAACACCGCGAACAGTGGGATGCGACATGTTGTATAGTTCGAAAAGACGCAAGGGAGGAGAGGGCGGAAGAGGAGAGTAGACCGTGCAAAGTCTGGGGATGTCGAGAGCCCTTACCGACGCCTTTTATGCCCTCGCCAGAGTGCGCGGCATGATGCAGCCGGTGTGCTGAAAGCTGCAATGTGAGTAAGAAGAGGGCGTTGGAGGGTCATATCCGGCGTGCGCGCCACGCTTTCACAATCATGAGGAACGGAGACCGCGACACGAGACGCCATGCGACCTGCGCGTGCATGCATCTCCCGCCGCCACCAACGTCGAGTCGCGCGTCGGCTAACGGCGAGGACAAAGGGCTCGGGATGGCTCTGCTCGCGCCCGAGTCTGTGGATATTTTGAGAACGGGGCGCAAGGTTCGGACGGCTCCGTGGGGCGGCAGATAACAGTGGCTTGGCGTGCGTGGAGAGCGAGAGTTCATTAATGTGCGCTGCTGTAAAGACGTGCGTGCCATGGCGTCAGATCAGACTGGCCGTCTCGCCGAAAACATGAGGTGCGTGACAGGTTCGCGTACCTCAGCATCGTTATGTGAGGGATCAGAGGGTCGACAGCTAGAGCCACTTGTTTCTTATACAAGAACAAGAGCATTAACCCCAAGGGACTTAGCGTCGAACAGTGGAGGGCGTGAGATGACAGGCGATGACACCCGGTGGGCAGAAAGTCGCCCCTGCGTTGAGCGCACGTGCGAAGAAACGTGGATGCTTGCGGGCCAGCCTCTCCGCTCGAAGACACAGAACAGATTTGGCGACTGAAAAGTAGTGCGTTCAGCGCATGCTTTACATCAGAGCACGCTGGGACCATGTCTTGGGAAACAACCGCAGTCAGCAGGCCAACTTATATCCCAATGTAGGAAAATGCCGAAGCAGCCCTGCATGCCCAAACCTTACGTCCAGCTCCCCCAGCCAGCCTACTTCTTCTTCTTGCCGCTCTTCCCATGCCCGCCCTTGCTGTGGCCCCCGGCCGCCGCTCCCCCGCCGCTCTCGACCAGCCCTTGTGTCGCTCCGCCCGCGCCCTTCTTTTTCCCCCGCGCCTGCGTGTGCGTCGACCGCTCCGCCTTCTTCAGCCAGCGCTCGGGGTCGGGGGCAGGCGTGACGCCCGGGACAACCCCCTTCGGCACGCGGCGCGCGCGCGCCTGCTTCTGTGCGCCCGCCTTCTGCTCGGTCGCGGGGCCCGGCGGCTGGGAGATGGCCGCGAGCGCGCCGAGGGTGGAGGACGAGGGCTGTGGGGGGGCTGGGGGAGGGGAGGTCTCGAGGGTGCCCGTCACGGAGGAGTCGATCCCGTCAATCGCGTGGAGGTACTCGGTGTCAATGAAGTCCATGTGCTTCTGCGCGGCCTGGAGGTTCACCTGCACATCGGAGTGCTCCTCGGTGTGCTGCGTGATGCGATGCGATGCGATCAGACAATGCAGCCTGTGAGGATCTCGCGACATACGGGTCCAGCAGTGTCTAGAAGCTGATTGTACAAGTCAAACGCGGTTTGATAGATGCCCTGGCGGTAATTCTAAGCACATGCTGGTGAGCCTATCAGAAGCGATGGAACCCAGAACGTATGCACCAGTTGGGCCTCCAGGTGCAGCACCCCGCGCGCCGTGTCTGGCCCGTTCTCATGCTTGAGCTGGTCCAGGAGGTCCGCGGCCTCCTTCTCGCGTTGGAGACGATACAACGAGTACGCCCGCTCAAAGGCGGAATGCGATTCCGAGGCCTCGAGGAGTGTCAGAGCCGCAGTGTACTGCTCCGTCTGCAAGAGAAGGAACAGCTTCGTCTGCAGCGCATCCCGGTCTTTCGGAGCAAGACGAAGGACTGCACTTTCGGGGATTAATTAAGCGGTCCCGCACGGATGTGAAATCCACAGACTCTTATCGCAGGTCTTGACTGCGCTGGTGAAGTGGTTCCCGTCGACTTGCGCGCATAATGAGGTGAAGAGACGCTTGAGCTGATCGGCGACAGACAGCTGACGCTTGGGCGGGCCCTTCTTGACTCTGCTCTTGTGGGCTTTCTTGGAGGACGCCGGCGCTGTCGACGCCGCCTTTGCACGCGGTGCAGAGGGCTTGGGAGGCGGCATGACGGAAGGCTGAGCACGGTGAATGCGTCGGTGGCTTAGTACGCTCTCGCGCTATTCAAAGTCCGCTGCAGGCGGCTTCCCACTTACCCTCACGCGCAAGAATACCGCACCATGTCTACAGACGAGTACGCTTGCATCCGGCGTGTTGCTCACAGTCGTGGAGCTGACATGTCGTTTGCAGAACAGCACCCACCCCTGCCGTCGACGAACACGTCGACGCGGATGCGCCCATGCACGACGTCCCCACAGAGCCAGCAGCGTCCAGGAAGCGGCCGCGCCTCGATCTCTCCGTCACCCCGGCTGGCAGAGAGCGCAAGCGCGGCAAGAGTATGTTCGGCCTCGTGCTTGGGACGCTCAAAAAGGCGAAGAACGAGGACCAGACGCGGAATGCGAGCGAGGCGGTGCGTATCCGGCAGCGCGTCGAACCGCATCCTTCGTCGCTGACCAGCTCGCTTGCACAGGCCAAGAAGCGGCAGTTGATTGAGCAAAGGCTTCAGGATAAACTTCGAAAAGAAACTGATTCTGTCAGGAGAGCCGAAGAGGCGAAAAAGGACAAGACCATCGCCATCCGCAGGGAGGAGGAACTGCAACTGAAGGATTCAATAGTGGGTTCTGCTTGGTGCCGGATGAAACGAGTGACTTACGGTATCGGCGTTTCTCCTCTAGCACAAGCTGCGCCGTACACGGCTCCCTTTGCTGGCGAACTTCCTTCTCACAAGCGACCGAATTCCATCCGATGACGAAACACCTATACCCACCCGCGACCCCTTGTCCTTAGCTTCCCGAACCCAACCTCCGCCTATCTACTACCTTCCCGCCGTCCTCACGCCTGCCCAGGAGACATTCCTCGCGAGGCGCAAAGCGGATGTGAGTTTTCACATGCACACGCCCAGCTTCTCAGGAGGACTGAACATGTGTTTCCTCCCAGGTCAAGGAGGCTGCTGAAAAAGAATGGGAGGCGTTCCGGGAGGAGCGGAGTGTTGGCATCGAAGAGATCATGACGTTGCGCAAACGCGTCGCGGAAGAGGACGCGCGCAAGAAGGCGCTGCGGGAGGCCGGCAAGGCGCCGGAAGAGGTTGCGAACGACGTGAAAGCTGAGCCTCGCTCCTCGGAACCGCCTACGGCTGCGTCCACTGGCAAGGCCACACCGCCCGCGGGCGATGTGGCGGAAATGGACGTGGACGAGACGGTCAAGGAGGAGGGCTCTGACGGAGCCAAGGCGGCCGCTGAGGACTCGGAGAGGAAGGACGAGCCTGTGCCGATGCAGGCGGACGACGATGACGCCGTGGAGTACTAGCGGGGTCCATGGGCCAAAAATCACAAGGTAGTCATCTCACACATCTTTCGTCCTCATCTTCTTGCCAGCATCGATGTTCGTATGCCCATCTTTGATGCGGCAGCTGTGTTTCGCGTGCTTGTAGACAAACGTCACTTTCTATGTTTGACTGCGCCGTATGTAGGTCCTCCTGTATATATCTATGCCGCCGTCACAATTTTATCGAAGGTTCTTCGATCGGTTCATTGCAACGTGGAAATGTGGAAGCCCGCAGGCGATGCGTCAGAGCTGGTCACGCTGGCGTCCCGCAAGACGGCAAGTGGCACGGACGGGCGCTTGCCGGAGCGGAGGATGTCTCTCGTGCCCACATATACAGTATCGCCCCCGTGGCCCGTCCAACGAGACGCGGTGGGAGCCTGTTCTGCGTGCGCTCGAACCGTCTCCTGCGCGGTGATCCCCGGGCCTGTCAGCGCACGCATCGCCTGCATCTGCATCATTCTCGCGAACCGCGCCGCATGCAAGTGCAGGAGCGCACGCTGTGCCGGGGGACCAGCACGTCAGCGCACGGGCATCTCGAACACGTACGCAGGGCGGGCGAGGCTTCTAGCTGGCCGCGAGTATCTAGAAGCATTAATACAGCCTATATGACGTGGGCCGACGTCGGGAACGAGACCCGCCCGCCAGCGACGTTCGATCGACACCGCATATCGGGATCTGCGGGCAGCCCAGCCGCGCGTGCGGCGAGCCTGAGTGCGAGCGCGTCGACGTCCTCGTTCGGGGCGCAGGGGCCAGCGCAGCCCCGGGCGGGCATGCCGAGCGGCTCGGACGCAGATCTGCCCGGCCCCGCGCGACCCGCGTGCCCTCCTCCGCCAGCCTCCGCCAGGAGCCCGCGCGCCAGCCCCGAGGCTGCCCGCGTTCTGATCGTGCAGCGGCGAAGGCCTGCGCGCACCGCCCCGCGTTCGCGTTCAGACAACCACGTCAAGCGTGTGTATCGCACTGTCAAGGACTGCCGGCACGCGACCCAGCCCCCCTCTGCGCCCGTCGAATTCGAATTCGCGCGGATATTCTGGGGAGCCAGCAGTGACGTGCGCTGTAGGCATATACTGCAATGCACCGTCGAGCCGTGAGAAGGGCCTCTGTCCATGTCACTTCACCACCAACGCATCATCTTCCCCCGCCGGACCAGTCAACAGTCAACCGGATCACCCTCCCTCCCATCACGTACACCGCACCCGCGCACATTCTGCAACGATGAACAAGCCCCGCCGGCGGTCTTCGTCAGCGACAGCAGCCAGCACGCCCACGTACGTAGCAAACGCGCATCTCCGCGCCTGCCCGCACCCACACGCTGACGTCGCCAACAACAAACAAAAGCCAGCCCGCGCACCACGCCCAAACGCAGAACGAGGCTAGCGCACCCACTGTATTGTCGACATACTTACCGCAGCCGCGCGCGCTCGCACGAGGCGCGCTTCTGTGCTTCTTCATTATACATAGCTAGGCCCGCCCCTCAGACTCCGCTCCGGCGTCCTTCCTTCGCGATACAATGCAATGCGATACAGTCCACCACAGCCCCGCCCGCCGCGCCCCGCCCTGCCCTGCCTTGTACTCTCGGATCCGGCGTGCGCGTACCCGGTGGGTGGGTCGCCGCGTTGACGTTATGGGAGGGGAACGGGGAGGGAGCAGCGGGGGCGTTTGCTAATAATTGCAATTGAACGTTCCGGGCTTCGAAATCGCAAGGCTTCGCATCGGAATCTCACGCGCGGACCGAGCCGCTCGCTGGGCGACCGACCGACCTTCGACTTCGCGCCGCGCATCTTGAACTTTCGCGGCCCGCCCCGGCCCTGCACGCACGCTTGCAATTTCATTTCATCTCGCGCTACCCTACTGCTCCCGGCGATCCAAGTGAAGCTAGTGAGTTGATCAGAAGGCGCGCGCAGTTCTATGTCATTGCTATTTGCACTTCGTACGCATTGCATTATTGCTGTACGTACGTATAACTCTCTGGTTGAATCGGGACGGTCCGAGTCCGACGGTGCGGCAAAAGACAAAGCAAGTACGTACGCAAACGCGAACCAACTCAAGCAAAGGGAGGGAGGGACGGGCGTAAAGGCGGTCACTAACTAAGCACAGCGTAAAAGCAAGGAAACGGCATGGCGGGCGGGCGATAACAGAATATAATGCGCTACGGGCAAATAGAATACTTAATTATCGGAATCATCAGCTGAGCTGAACTGGATGCAAAGGGCGGAATGCGTGATGCGGGGAGGGGGGAGTCAGAACAAGGACGCAGGCAGCGCATTTTGTCTGTCGAGGTATATGAGCGCGGCGGCGATGAATGAATGAATGAATGGGGAACATGAGAATGGCAGGCAGGCAATGGCAATGAAGTGGAATGGACTGGAATGGAATGAGCTGAGCAAGGAGAAGGGAATTGGAATGCGTGAGATTAAGCAGAACAAATGCAAGAGTAGGTAATGCTACAATGCCGATGGGGGACTGCCAAACACCCATCAGCCAGGATCGCACAGCAGCAGCGACGCACGACGCACGCACCTTGTCGATATACAATACGTGCAGGTTCACACAAAAACAACAAAACAGCTTGATGGAGAGAGATGATTGACGGACGGACGTGGGGTAAGGCTTGGAGCTTCGGGTCATGGGTATCAGAGGAGCGCGTCCGCCGCGGCGCTGCTGTAGTGCCAGCGCGGGTCGAACGCATCGAGCAGGGGCACGCCGACGCCGAACGCGCCGTCGTCGAGCGCGTACCCGTGCTGCTGGTGCTGCTGCTGGTGCTCCGGCGCGCCCGCGTCGCTGAACGTCGCGCTGATCGGCGAGATGGGCAGCTCATGCATGAACGCGGGCTGTGCGCGCAACAAACAAACAAACGCCTCCATCAGCAGCGCTCACACCAGGGGGGCAGGGGCAAGGCACTCACGTCGCAATGCAGCATCGGAAACGCGACCTCGAGCTCCGTGGGGGACGCCGACGACGACTCGGGCGACGACGCGCCGGACCCGGAGCCGGACCCGCACGCGGAGAGCGCGGGCGAGCCCTGCGCGGACGCGGACGCGGCGGGCTCGTTGAGCTGGTACACGACGGTGAGCAGCGCGGGCCCGCCGTCCGCGTCGCCCTGCACGATCTCCTGCACGATCGAGTAGCGGCCGGGGTCTGAAACGCACATCAGCCAACAACGTACACCACCGCATCGCACAACAGGGGGACGGACGACAGCGGCGCGTGCCTGGCGCGCCACCCCCTGCGCCAGGACAAAACGCGGACTGGGCGGGCCTCGCCCGCGCGGCACCACTACCAAGTGTGAGTGAACAGGGGAGACGCACCGTTGGCCTGGCAGAGGCGCTCCCAGAACTGCGGGACGAGCGTGGTGCGGTAGAGGAAGAGGCCGTCGTTCGGCGCCGGCGCGCACGCGAGCTGCGCGACGTCGGTATGTATGCAGTTCCCGTTGAAGTACACCGAGCACGCGGACTGCGCGGCGACGAACGCGGGCGACGTGAACGTCACGGTCGGGTCGATCGCGCGCAGCGGGCGCGCGCGCGGCGAGTGGAACACGTTGACGCGCGCGCCCGCCGCGCTGGCGGAGGGCGAGACGGGGGAGAGCGGCGGCGTGAGCAGGGGGTTGCCGAGCACGATGCCGGCGCCCGCGCCGCCGGCCCACGGCGCGCTCGCGGGGAGCACGTCGATGTGCACGAGCGCGCGCGCGGCGCGCATGGGCGGCGGCGGCGGCTGCGCGGGCGCGGCGGGCGGGCTCGCGGGGCTGCCGCGCTCGGAGGCGGCGACGTCGGACGCGGGCGCGTCGTCGAGGGGTCGTCCGGCGCGGAGAAGTCGCGGTTTGATAGAAGCTTGAGGACTGCGCGTGGCGCGGGGTGAGTTTTATATTTATGCGGGGTGGGGGAGGGACTGACTGCGTTTGCCGCCGCAGGTGTCACGGAGCTGCTGGAGGCGCGAGCCGACTTGCTTGGCGGTCCTGCGCTTGCCGGTGACGTGGTAGATGTAGTCGGAGATGAAGCGGTTGCGGTTGGGGAAGCGGCTGAGGGAGCGGGTCGAGCGGGACGACTCTGGGCGGTACTTGTCGAGGGCTGGGGGAGGGGCGGGGTGGGTGAGCGGGGTGCGGGTGCGGGTGGGCGGGGGGACGGACCTTCGACGAGGGCGGCCTCGAGGTAGGGGGGCCAGACGGCCTCGCCCTTGCCCTTGAGGGTCTTCCAGGACTTGCGGCCGGAGACGATGGTGTTGACGGCGTCGCGGGTGCGGTCGTCGCAGGCGAGGGGGTAGGAGAGGTCGTCGACGGCGGACATGCGGACAAAGTCGTGGAGGACGGGCGGGGTGGCGGTGGCCATGTAGGGTGGCGGGTGGCGGGTGCGGGAGCGGGCGCGGGTGCGGAGGAGCGGGGAGGGGCTGGCTGGGAGGGAGGCATAAGAGGCGGAGGATATAAGTAGGTATGGGGGCCTTACCAAAGCGTGTGCGGCGAGGGCCCGATTGCCAGAGGCAGCGCCGGCCCAGCTGGACGGCGAGGGCGAGCGCACCGGCCGGACGTCACAATTAACGGAGCGGCTGCCTCGCGTAGGTGCGCATTATCGAGATGCACCCCCTTTCGCACGCCCTGCCCGCCCCCAGCCCCCCGGTCCTCGCAGTCGCAGTCGCAGTCGCAGTCGCGGTCGCAGTCGCCCGTCCGAACAGCCCCAGCCCACCGCGAACCGCGAACCGCTCCGCCGGACCGACCGCCGCCCCTGCCCGCCCAGTTCGAGTCGAGTCACGGCGCGCGCAAAGCCCCTGCACCCCCGATGCGGTAATACTGCCCTCACGGCATGCGCTCTGGGTCCGCGCGCGAATGTTGCGCGTCGTGCGCGGGCTGCTGCTCGCCGGCGGGGCTCAGCTGCGGGGGGCTGACAGTGACAGGGGTGTCGGGTGTGCGCTGGGGTGGGGGACGGGCAGCCAATGGGGGCAATGGGGGCTGCGGGGGTGTGCAGATCTCGGGGGCGGGATCGAGTGGACGGGGTCGCACGGGCGGCCGCGGGGGCGGGGGCTGCGACGTAAGGCGGCCTTCCATGCGGGATTGAGAGTATCTGCCCGGGGAGCGTGCATATTAGAGGGCTAGCGCGTCCCACGTCACGGCAGCGCCCTCTCGCCTCCAACAGCACATCCAAAGTCCACGTCGACAAACGACCGGTCGTCGATGCGGCAGGCGTGTTTCCAAGTCCGCGAGATGGCAAACCCATATGCGTATTAGCCTCGGACGCTGTAGCGTGTGCCCGGCCAATCACAGCACGGCGCACCCGCTCCAATCGCAGCCCGCGCGACGACTCCGCCTGCCAGCCAATAGGAGTTGTGGCGCCCCATTACGCACCCGCCCGCCCCCCGTTTCACCTGCCAGCATAAGTACACCCGCGTCCATATACACTAATAAGCTGTCGCGCGCACGTGCAGTGCGGGACGCCTGTTTGACAGCGCGTATTATGTACGCGCACAGTCTCTTGAATTCAGGGCGCGGCGCAGATACGCGGCGGGACATCGATCCACGTTCTGCCGACGCCAACCCTCGGCGCGAGCAGCGTGTTTTTGGCAGTTTCGCGTGCGGCGTGCGGAGCCCGGGCCCGCCAAGCACTCCCGCACCCGCACGCGAGTCAGGCTGTATGCCGCCGACGCAGCACACAGCTTGCAAGGGAAGCGACGGCGCGCACGGCTGGCCTCACGCCGCCGTTCGCGCCGGCGCCCCCCATCCATCCCGCCCCCGCCCGGCCAATCGCAGAGGAGTGACCGAGCTGCCGACCCGACGCGACCCGACGTCCCCGCGCCCGAGCATTCCATCGGAGCTGGCATCATCGCGTCCTCCGTGCATGCCTGCCTGCCTGCCGTCCTGCCGTCCCATGCCGTGGCTTCCACAACAGAAGAATCCGCACATTCTGTGCAGAACGCGACGTCGACGTTGGTTGGGTGCCTTGCGTGGCGGGCTTGCGTACGTGCATGTGCGTGCGTGCATGGACGTTGTCTTGTGTGTCTCGCGTCGCGTCAGCACCGTACGTGGCCGGCACTCTGACGCAGAAACCCTCTCGCGATGGAAAGCCCGGCACACACACTGCTTGCTGCCAGGCGGCCGACGCGCGGTATGCTCGGAACTCGGGACTCGAACAGCACCTGCGTTGCGTTGCGATCCGCGTGCAGGTTCGCGGTCCGCAGTCCAGTCTGGCCAGTTGCGCGGGCCACACAACCAAGTCACCTTGATGTTGAGTGAAACTCGGAGGAGCGATGAGCGAGTCACGGCCGGGTTTGCTCTGCCCGATCCCATCTCACCTGCCTAACTCTACGCCCGCAAGTACACTCCCGCCACACAGGGCCTCTTTGCCTTTCCTCTGCCCCGCGCTCCATCCATCCACCACAACCTATCCCAACCCACCGCTCCCCGCGAAACCCCCGCCATCAGCGCTGCGCACCCATGCCCAATTACGCCCGCGCGCTGTTCGCCTCCCGCCTGATGCGACGCCCCATCTACGCCCAAAACGAAACACCCATCGCAATCTATTATATATCCAATATCCAACACCATCACCCCCGCCCCTCCCTCTCCAAGTATATCCTATCAGATCTACATCTACTGTACTGATCAGTGCGACTCGTATCATGCTGCGCACGCGCACCCGAATAGCAAGAACGCCACGCCGCTGCGCTGCGCTGCGCTGCGCTGCGCCCGCCCCGCGCGCGCTCAGTTCGCTGATTCACTATACTACTATACTATACTATAGTGAGTGCGCGCGATCTGCGTCGCCAGGGCCGCCCCCGCCCAATATACTGTACGATATACAATATGCAATATACACTGAGTATGAGTACATGCTATCTCCTCGTCTGACCCGGAGCGTGCCTGCACGCCTGCCTATTTGCCTCCCTCGGGCCCTGACCCGGCCTCCCACCTCCCACCCACCCATCCGTCTTCTCCTCGCACGCGCGCGCCAGTTGGCAGCTTATCTCCTCGCCCCCGCGCGTGCACCTATCATCCCCATCCCCATCCCCATCCCCATCCCCATCCCCATCCCCATCCCCATCTCCATCTCCATCTCCATCCCCATCCCCATCGCCATCTCCACCGCCGTCCGTTCCACCCCACTTGCAGCCCTTGGGAACGCGCGCAGAATTCGGATCAGGATTCGAATTCGAATTCGGATTAGGACAGCACTTAGGCGCGCCGCTCTGCCCTCGCAGTGCCCGCTCGGAAGCAGACTGACGCCAGACGCCGACTCGGACGCCTAACCGCCGAAGCCGCGCCCTCCTCCCAACTATACAGCACCTATACAGTATCATACCTAACGTTAACTCAACTTACGCTGGCCATGGATCGAAGCCGCACGCCACAATACACACGCAGAGCCGTACACTGTACAGTACCTCGCTCTATCGACGACGCGCCCCTAATCCTCGCGTTCGGCTTCGCATGTCGCCCCCTCTCTGCTCGCGGGATGCACGCAGACTGCTCGCGGGACGCACGCAGAAATTGAAGCCCGCGTGCGCACATGCAAAGGCGCGCGCGCTTGCGCTTGCACTTCCGCTTCCCGGCCGCGGCGGGGTGACCTCATATTCGCTCTCGCTCACGCCCACACCATCCCGCTGGCCCTCGCGCGTGTCCCCCACACCCACCTCGCCATCATGCATCACCCCGCGTCCCCCCAGAGCTTTCTGCTGCCGAGCGCCCGCCCTATGTGCGTCGCAAAACGCTACCACACGGCGAGCGAGCGCCCGATCTGCATCCCGAAACTCGAACGCAGTGCAAGGCACTGAGATCCGGAAACCGTCAGATAGAACTGCAGCTCTGACCGGTGCACCGCGCGTCTCACACTAAGTATCCCACCTCCAAGCCTCCAGCCAAAGCCAAAGACACGAGCCAGTCGGTACACGGTACACGGTATGCCACGCCAAGCAGTCCAATAAAAACGCCTTATAAAAACCGTCCGTAACCCCCAACCCAGCCCAACCCAACCCGTCCAGCCAGTCCGTATATATGCATGTATGGTATGTGCGCATGTCATGTATGTCTGTGTATCAGTGAGCGTGTGTGCAAGTCCGAGTCCGAGTCCGAGTCCCGTCCGCGCGGCCGCCCGCGAACCGCGCGCCATATGCAGTTAAACAGCCCGCAAGGCTCTCGTAACGCCCCTTCCCGAAGCCCGCGCGCGTCCTTCACTGCACGCCCCCCTACCGCCCGCCCGCGGTGGCTCATAGGGATCGGCAAAAGCAAAATTCGTCCACGCGTTGGCAGCATACGCCATTGTGGAACTTGCAGCAGCCGTCGACCCCGCCGTCGCCGTCGCCGGAGCCCAGCACATCGAACGGCTGCTCCTCGCGGCGCACGGCGGGCGCGCTCGTCGTGGCCCGCGACGCGGACGTCGTAGTCTGGGACGCAGGCACGCTCGTCGTGGCCCGCGCCGCGGATGTCGTACTCCGGGACGCAGGCACGCTCGTCGTCGCCGGGGGGAGCGCGCTCGTCGTCGTCGGGGGCACTGCGCTCGTCGTCGGGACCACACCCGTGGGCGCGGGGCACGCCGCCGTCGGCGTCGGCTGCGCGGCCGAGTCCCACGGGTCGCCGTACGTGCACCCCGCGACCGGCGTCATCGCGCCCGCCGTGTCCGCCGCATCGAACCACCCGTCGCCCTGCTTGACCTGCGGCGTGAGCTGCGGCGGCGGGAGCGTCACGACGGTGCCCGTCGGCGTGTACGTCGGGAGCACGGCAACGGGCAGGCCGGTGGGCAGGCCGGACAGGGTCGCGGGCGGCCACACGCCGAACGACTCGCGGGCGGTGGGCGCGATGGTCCCCGCGCCCGCGCCGCCCGTCTGCCACGCCGCGTAGGTGCCGGCGAAGGGCGCGATGTTTGCGCCGAGGGCGGCGCACTTGCCCACGGCGTGGCGGGGGTCCGCGGGGATCCAGCCGTTGGCGAGGCCGAGCGCGTAGGACCACAGCGGCGCCTCCACGACGCCCGATGTCGACGAGTTGCCGATCTGCCGATCCGAGGCAAGAAGGAAGCAAGTCAGCATTCGCGCGCGTACGTCATGGCGGTCACACGGTCACAGTCGCCCGCGTCACCGGTCTGCCCCGGCCGGCCGAGCGCAGTGCCAGGCCCCCCGCCCTCGAGAGTAGGCCGGTGGGAAGACAGGCAGGCAGACAGCCGGGGCGGATCAGCGCCAGCTCCCGCGCACCACCCGAAGGGCTCGGATACGGCCGCTTCCCCGCATGTGTCAAATAGACAGTCCAACGCACCTTCCACGTCCAGAACCACCAGTCCTGCGTCGCGTCCATGCTCGCCAGCGCAAAATTCATAAGCCCCTGCTTGAACGTCGCGTTGTAGTTCTGCCAGTCGTTGAACGGCGTGCAGTCGCCCTTGAACGTCGGCGCGTTCGCCACGCCCGTGAGGAACAGCCCGCAGTCGTTGTACCCGTTGCTGAACTCCCCCGCGACGGTCACCCCGAACGCAGTTTGGCTGGCAGCACGCGAGGTCAGCACCCGACACCCCTGGAAGAATGGAATCTCGCACCTGCCGTTAATGCTCGCGCCCCACGAATTGCACGCCTGCTTCGGCCACACGCCGCCCGGTTCGCCCAGCCCGTCGTCGACGACCAGCGGCGCATCGTTCGGCTGCCCGTCGAACGCGAAGTACGGGTGCGTGTCGAGCACGACGCGGTCCGAGCCGGGCAGGAAGTCTGCCCACTTGGACACGCCGAGGAACCCGTCGTGGATCGCGATGTAAGGCCCATTTCCCTCGCCATATCCCGTGATGTTACGAATCATGTCGTGTGCGCGAAGATAGCTGGAGCAGCGGTGTGTCAGACATGTCAACAACACCATGCAGTGTGCGCCGCCGTGACACAGAAGCGACCGACGCGCTCCAGCATCAGAACGCTGCGGAACGTGCAACAGCGGACGGGCAGCGGGAGAACTCACAATGAAGTAATCTGGTCCTGCCCAATGGCATGCACGTACGCCTCATTCACGATGCCGAAAAGTGGCACGACGTCGCGGTACTCGGGCTGCGAGATGAACTCTGTGATTATTCGGATGTAGTCGAGCGTGCGCTGCGCGTTCGCGAGGCCCATGATGCCGGCCATGAAATTAACTTGCCCCAGCTTTCCGGAATGGTTGTACCCTGTCACGCCGATGCTCAACACATCCAACGTCAGATAGTGAAGCGAGTAGAGGCGCGCACCGTTCTGAGAACCCGGGACCGTGTGAAGGTCAAGATAAATGCGCAGCCCGTACTTGCGCGCCCACCCTATGAGGCGAAGGATGTACCTAGCACGGCGAGCGTCAACAACGTCAGACAACCGGCTGTTCGCGGCACACGTACTTCCAGGAGACTTTAGCTAGGAAAGGCTCGCCCTGCCACGTCTCGATCGCCCAGTAGGGTATCGGCAGGCGAATCCAGTTCAGACCCGCACCCGCAATCTGAGCCATGTCCTGCTCTGTCTGCGCCACAAACACCATCCCCACGTGAGTCACATGTGCGCGCACACGCTACATAGGACTCACGATGAACGTGTCGTAGTGCTGCTCGAGCTGCGCCTGCAGTCCCCCGCCGGACGACGTGTCCGCGGCCATTGCCTCGCTCAGGGTCCACTCGTCCACCGTGCCCGGGTACTTCTGGAAGAGTGCAGGCGAGATGAACGGCTCGAGGACGAACAGCCCTCCGAGGTTCACGCCATACACGTGGTCTGTGCCCCACGTCCAGCTGGTGTTCAGCGCCGGCGTCCACGAGTTTGGACGCGCGGCGTTGTTGAACGGGTCCTTTGGATCATCCACCCCTGCGACGCAACGCATACAAGTCAGTACGTCAATGCTAAACTCTTCATACAGTCGCGACAAATGATCTGTCGCTGTCACCCCCTAAAAGTACAAACGGCCCCGCAGCGGCCCAAGACGAACAGGCGTCGCCCCGAAACGCACAGCGGACCAAAGGTGGCGCGAAGCACAGAGCGTACCAGCCGACACGTCCTGTGCTGGAATCACAACGGAAGTGGGGCACTCACAGTAGCCGCCGAATGAATTGCTATACGTGAACGTCGTACCATCCGCGGCCTTGATCGTCGAGCCGTCCCCGCCGGACGTCGCACCAGAGGGGCTCTCTGGGTTGCCAGACCCGCCGCCAATAACCGCAGCGGCGCTGTCGTGGTGCTTCGGCTTTATCACGACGAAGTACACCGGGAGCACAACCGCGAGGACTACGACCGCAAGGGCCACGAGCGTGAGGAGCCACACGAGCGGGCGGCGGTAGAGCGGGCGGCGTGCGCCCTTGCGCGGCGGGTTCTCGACGACGATGTACTCCGGGGCGCGGTGTTCGGCTTTCTCGGTGTTCCCGAGAAACGGTGACGAGGCAGAGGGCGAGTTAGAGTTATCCTGGTCCTGCTGGCTGTTTGCGTACGAGTCGCGCGGGGTCTGGTTGGGCGAGGACGGGTAGGCACCGCCGTAGGGCACGTTGGGCGGGGCGAGGTCGCCATCGCCGTGCAAGGGAGTGTGCAGGGGCGTGGCATAGTCGCTGGGCGCGCCCGAGAGCGGGCGGGCGGGGTTAGCCATGTCTGTGGGTGGGGATGGTGGTGGGGAGAGGACAACAGCGAGCGGAGGATACGTGCCCGCGTGTGTTGTGTGCTTTCATCAGAGCTGGATAAGAATATCTCTCGAAGTTCTGCCAGGAGACCCGACTCGGGCAGGGACTTGGAGCAGCTCCCGTTTTGGCTCCTGCCACGTGCGCCTCTCTATCTATAGCCGTGTCATAGCCGCTGCTCATTATCTGCCTACTAGATCTCGTCCCTCGGCCTGCTGGGCGTCGTTCCAAACGACGGCGAGCTCTCTGTTTTTCTTTTAGTTGTTTTGTTTTGTTTTTCGTTCGGAGATATTTCGTGTTCCCATGCGCAGGGTAACGAGCTTCCTGCTCCACGGGGCTATCTTTTTATAGCGCATGGGTATGACGTAGGCTATGAAGAACTCCTACAACAGAACGACTATCTCCTACTTAGGTGCTAGCAGAACTCCTATACCGTCTCCAATGCTGCAGACCCGCCTGAGTTCGGTGCTACTCTCCGAATCCAAAGGATCTAAAACGGCCCGCTATCAGTGCGGAACAATCGCTCAGGGTAACCAGCCACCCGCGGCCGCTACACGCAATCAGGACAGCTGTGCCGACCCACTTCCGAATCACGAAGGCGCGCCGCCTTCACACCCGAATGTTCCTCAGTTCCTGTCGAAGGCCACGAGGGAATCGATTTGCCTGTGGTGTTGTTCCTTTCGGGGTAAATAGAGAGATATCGCCGGATGCGCCGCAGGGACAGGAACGCACTAGACAGCCAGGGCAGAACGCCACGAGGGACTTCTCCGAGCGACTTCAGAGCGCATCTAGAGCAGCCCAGAGGGATGTATAATGAACTCCGGCCCAGAGATGTCTGCGTGCGATTATATTACACCACAGGGCTGCAGAGCGACGCGATGAAACGCCTGTCAGTGTCAAAACCGGAGCCTCACGGGTCCGTGAGATGAGGCTTGGGTCGGTCAGATTCGTCGTACCTCGTAGATTATACAATGGTTCGCGAGTTGCAGTGAGACTCGGAAGCGGTGATTCGAATCCCTGCGCGAGCGGCTGCGCCCAGCGCTACATGACCCAGAATGTTAATCGCTAGTCCACCAATGGGCACCGTTGCGCGCTATGTTGTTACTTGTATCTTTGAACTGCCACTCTTCGCTCGAAACCAGTGGGTGCGGCTACAACACCGGCCAAGACAAGGTTAATCAGGGCCTGCAGACAGCAGTGGGGGAGTCAGAGGAGACCTAGCACAATACGCTGATGGTCCGACTCTGTCAGATCGATCATCGGGTCGCCAAGATCAGGCCAGACAGCGCTTGCAAGTTCTCAGTGTAGGAGAGTCCTCGACACGCTGATAGCCCAGCCGCGTCAGATCACCCGATCGCTGGCCAAGATGATACCAGACAACGCTTGCAGTGGCAGGACATCCGGAAGAGACCTAGCACAGCATGCAAGATGGGTTGACAGTGTCCACAAGAGCATATTCAGGGTGAGCACGAGATCATTCCCCAACAACGTACTGCACAGGCCATTGAGCGCAAGCACAATCAGCAGCCCACACGGTGCCCGAGAGCAATGCACGCACGCACGCACGGGACGAGTCGGGCCCGACACCGACACCATTCCATGCCGTCTCCTATCTCCCATCCCGAGCCTGCCAGCGTCCGTCCGTGGCGTCTGTTCCGGGCAGCGAGCAGCAGACCGGGCACGCACGCGCACAGGCCAGCGGATGGCGCGCGCCATAAGGGGCATGGTCTTGGGCTCCGGTGATGCACGGTTGCGAGCACGGGGGCGCATACTTGCGTGCGTGCGGTCATGGGCCAGAGGGCGGTATGTGCATATAAGTGCGTCGCTCAAGAGGGCGAGGACAGCGCGATAACAGCCCACCTCCCCCTCGTCTCCGGCCGTCCAATTTCGCGAGCCTTGCATCCAGAGACAGGTGAGCATTCCGGCATCGGTGGCGTGTTGAGAAGAGAGAAGGAGAGCTGTGCAGGTGGAGGACATGGCAGGCGGTGAGAGAGAGGAGGAAGAGCTGAAGAACATCCGCGGCCCCGCCCTACCTGCGCAGCCGACCGGCCCGCCCTCCGCGCGACGCGTCCTCGCCGTATGACGGTCGCCACTCCTTTTCAACGTCGTACGGTCGACGCACCGCCGTCGTGCTCTCCCGCCCTCAACGAGCCCTCACCGTCGCCGCCGCCTCAAACCACCCTCGCAAATATATTGTCACCGGCTCCATCACCATCACGCGGCGGCCTGCTTCCCGAAGCACAACAAGTGCACATGTGCCGTAGCGTCCACACGTTGACGACCCCCGCACGCCTTGCCTATCGGAACGCTCTGGGATCCTCCTCTGCAACCACTAATATAAATACAGTCTGCCACGGGCACCGCTGAGATGCCCCTTCCGCAAGTATACACCTCCCAGCCCGACGCCGTCGCCTTCATCATGCGCGTCGCCAGTGAATCCGCGAAACGCGCGTGGCTGTACGCGACCGCGCTCCTTGCGTCGCTCGGCCCCGCACAGAACGTGCTTGCTCAGCAGAGTGGTTCGCAGTATCTGCTTGGACTCGGTGAGTCTTGATTCCACGTGTTTCGAGTTCGTGGTGGAAGAGGCGATATTGCTGCGGTGGACGGGAAGGCCGGCGATGCGACAGGGCGCCGTGCGGGATCGTCGGCAGGGGTTGCGTCCCATCGTATGCAGGAGATGGCCGCTGCTCGTCTCGCACCATCGTTCGGACGTTGCATGTTGTCTCGGGAGGCGGAAGAGGCAATAATATTGCTGCAGCAATGGACTGGAAGGCCGGCGATGCGATGGGGGCGGCGATGGGGATCGTCGGCTGAGGTTGCGTCCATCGGATGCAACAGATGCCGCTGCTTGTCTCGCTCCCTCGTAAGATGCTCGTTGCACGTCCTGGGTCTGTCTGCCCGGCTGTCCGACCAGCCCATTCCCTGTTATTTGAGTCGGCTATTCTCTTGCTGGACTCGGTGCTGATACTGCCTCTCTTGCACAGGAATTGGGGATATCACAGGGTAAATGCTCCCTTCAACTTGCACTTCCTTGCCTTCATTCATCCTCCAATCATTCTTCACGCGCCCCACCGTCCGCTCTTGAACACGAACACGAACACGAACCCGAATCCGAACGCAAACCCGAACACGAATCAATCGCACTACGCACAAACCATTTGGATTCGCTCGTGTCGTACGAATACTCGCGCACCGGCAGCCCGGTCGTGGAGACAAACATGATGGTACGTGTTACGCCGCATCTTCATCTCATCGGAATCTCCCCGTCCGCCGCCCCGCTCCTCGTCTCCCTCATTGGTGACCCCACATACATGCATTGCGCTTCGTGATCCCCCTATTCGCCTCGGCGCATGGAACGCCGATCGCCACACATTTACTGGAGTACATCCTGCGCGCTGACATATTCACGTGGCGTGCGGGGTCTGGGGTAGGCCCATGCGTGCATTGTAGTGCGCTTTCTTTGGCGCGGGCGCAAAAACACGAGTTATGAACATGCTTGTGCTGCGGGGTGCTGGCGCCTCGGTGCTGGCGCTTCGGTGGGAGGATAGCGGCGACTAGGTGGACAGGCCCTCTGCGCCCGCCGGCGGCTCTCACTTTATTTCTGTTTCGCCCTGTGCTCCGCGTGGTGTTCGCTCCCGCGAGCGACAGACCCTGGCAGGAACAGACAGAAATGGGCCCGAGTGTGAACCACCGGTGCGCAGGAACTATGCCATCCCTTGGCGTTCTCGAACCGCCACTGAATGCCTGTCATCATCACGCTCTTCCTTCATTTACGTTTACGCTTCTACGTCTATGCATGCTCGGCGTCTGCAGACATCTAACTGACGTTTTGTTGCTGACAGGGTTATGCTTCGCTCGCCCAAACAGATAGCGGCCTCCACATGCGGCAACGCAGCCGCGCCTGGATTGTTGCCGATGCGTCAAACTCGACCAACCGTGTCGTGTTCATCAATGCCGGTGCGTGTCTGCTTCCCTCTCTGGGGGCTTTCCGGCAGTCATGGACGGCCGCTGACCATGCCCCGCGTCCGCGCTCCATTCTCGCTGTTCATTCGACGCCGCCTTTCCCTTCATCTGCATCCGGCGGCCTTCTGATATCTCATGTTTCCCGCACCTGCGCCGTGCCATATGCATCCACGCATGTCCCCGTTGCCGCATATGCACAGACATCGCGATGGGCGATACCGGCATCCGCCGCTCTATCGTGGGCAACCTCACTGCACTATTCCCGGGGCTGTACGACAACACGAACATCGCGCTCGTGTCGACGCACCAGCACTCCGGGGTCGGCGGATACCTGGAGAATCTCCTCCCGCAGGTCACCTCGCTGGGATACGTGCGCGAGACTGCGGACGCGATCGTCGCGGGCACGGTGCTCGCCGTGCGCCGCGCGCACGCGAGCCTCGCGCCGGGCACGCTCTCCTTGGGCAACACCACAGTGACGGGTGCGAATCGCAACCGCAGTCCGAGCGCATATCTCGCGAACCCCGCGGACGAGCGCGCACTCTACGACGGCGACCAGGACACCGCCCTCTCGCTGCTCAAGTTTTCGGACGCCGCGGGGAGTGCGCGTGGGTTCTTGAGTTTTTTTCCGGTGCACGGCACCAGCCTGTATGAGGCATGTAGTGTTCCCTCCGTAAAAACCTCGGACGCAGCGTGTTGATTGAACCAATACATTTTTGGTGCGCAGAACAATACGCTCGTCAGCAGCGACAACAAAGGCATGGCGGCGTATCTCTACGAAGGTCGGCCGCTGTCTGCTCTGCATGCATTTCACACACAGAGCTAATTAACTCCCCTTTTCCACCAGCGCTGGTAGAGCCGAATGCCATGCCGGGGAATACTACCTTTGTCGCCGGTTTCACGCAGGGTTCGTCGGCGCCCGCTCCTTCCAAAGCTCCTGCGCGCTGCTGATCTTCGCTGTCATCTCTGAAGCCAACGTCGGCGACACTAGCCCAAACACGTACGTTCCGCGACGATCGTAATTTGTTTCACCGTGCTGATTCTCTACCGGTGTATTTAGCCTCGGCGCATTCTGCGAGAGCCCGGGCAAGGCTTACGATGGGCAGGCGTGCGACTTCAACAGCTCCACGTGCGGCGGGACGGCACAAGATTGCCACGGCCGGTGCGTGCGCGCTCGGCACACTCTCTCCACGGCGCTGCGCGCTCACTAACTCGCGCGGGTGTAGAGGGCCGGGCTTCCGCACGTCCGATTTCGAGTCGAACCGCATCATCGCGCAGCTGCAGGTCGACGGTGCGCAGACGCTCATGGGACAGACACTGGCGCCCGTAAGCGGCGCGGTCCGGAGCGTGCACACGTACCTCAATATGTGCGACTGCCTCACCACACATCAAATTTCCGCCAGCGCGTAACTGACGGCGAATATCTACAGGTCCTTCCACTCATTTACGTTGCCGAATGGGACAACGGTGCAGACTTGCCCCCCGGCGCTCGGTGCGTACTGCTGCTACGTATACATCGCGTTACATCAACAGCAGCTGATGGTGGCTACATCCCAGGTTTCTCATTCGCGGGAGGGACGACGTACGCGCAGTGCCTTTCTGTCTGTCTGCTGCAGGCCGTAATCGTAGTTCCGTGGCATTGACAGTGATGGCCCCGGGGCGTTTGATTTCGTACAAGGCGACAATGCGACACAGCCCCAGTACGTTGGTCGCAGCTGCCCGCCAGCTTATAGTCTAATTATTTCCCAAAACAATATAATCTAGGAACCCATTCTGGGAGATTGTCAAGGGTGAACTACCGCTCGCTAGCTATCAATTGATTCATGATGCTGATGTATTGCGTTCGTTTGCTCGCTTGCGCTCGCGCTGCTCCGATGATGCTTTGTCGTAGGTGCTATAACGCCAAACCCGCCACCAGAGCAAATTGCTTGCCAATTTCCGAAGCCCATCCTGCTGGATACGGTGCGTCTGCACGGCCCCCGCGGATATCATTTGCGCCCTCTCATATCGTTTGCTATATTTATCTAATTTGTTTGCGACGCGCAGGGCTACGCGCATACGCCGTACAACTGGTCCCCCGATACGGTCGATATTCAGATGCTCCGACTCGGAAACTTAGTGATCCTCGTTATACCGGGGGAGTTAACGACAATGTCGGGGCGGCGTATACGGTGGGTGCCCTTTCTGTGTTCCTAGGCCGAGCATCGGCCTCACTTTTTTGCTTTGTTCTTTGCTTACGAGAGTGCTGCGCTGACGGCGTTTTTGTGTTACGTATGATATTTGCAGTGAGGCCATCCGCGCCCGCCTCATTTCGCAGGGGATCATTGGTGATGATGCGTATGTCGTCGTCGCCGGCCCCGCGAACACGTACGGGCATTACATCGCCACGATCGAGGAGTATGGCGTGCAGCGCTACGAGGGTGCCTCGACGCTGTACGGCCCGCGTACGTTTCTGTCTTTTTTTTTGCCGAGGTGCCCGCTGCCGCTGACGGTTTGGCTGCGCACAGACACGCTAGATGCGTATATTGACAAGTACGGCAGCCTCGTATCTTTCTTGGCGGACAACGCGACGGGCGTCTCGCCGCAGTCGGACCCAGCCCCTCCCGACTTGACTGGGAAGGCGATCTCGCTGCGGGTGAGTGGGCATGGATACGGACGGGTATCTGTGCTCATCGCGACTCATGTGTGTTAAGACTGCCGTTGTGTTCGACAGCGCCGGCATTGGCCACAGATTCGGTGACGTACTGACGGACGTGAGCTCAACGTCGTACAGCGCAGGACAGACGGTGTCGGCAACATTCGTTGGGGCCAACCCAAGGGTCAGTGAGCTTCTTCTGCACTAAGCCTTCATAGCTGACCGATTGTCTGGTGTACAGAATAATCTCAGGCTGGAAGGGACTCTGTTGTCCGTGGATCAACTTGTCGCTGGCGCCTGGACGCGGTATCGCTCTGACTCTCACCCGTCAACCACATATCAGTGGAACCGCACAAGCACTGTGAGTTGCATTCTTTATCCACCATCGTGTGCCACATCAATCGTGCGATCGTTCTCAGGTCCTCGGCACAAGTACCGTCACGATATCTTGGTAAGCTCATCAGTGACCTAGCCTGACTTTGTCAAATGCTTGATCGTCGCGCGCAGGACCATTGAAACCGGGACGCCAAGTAAGTTCATCGGATGATGGTGAGGCTCAACTGATGGTTTACTGCTCCCTAGGTGGCCAATACCGTCTGTCATATTTCGGCGACTCGAAGCCTCTCATTGGATCTATCTCGTCCTTTTCGGGCTCCTCTACCAGCTTTACGATTGCTTAGGTATTCGTGCTGATTGATGTATGTATGTGTAATTGTCTAGCTCTAGTATACTGTCAATGTGAGATCCCGGGTATATGACTCCTTCATTCCCGTCTGTTGATCACCCGCGCTGCTACGCAACTCCTCGAGGCGGAATAGAGTCCGTCCAGAACTCGCTGATTTCCTGCCGTGCCTCGGCCAATCGCAGCAACGCTTGTTGCAACTGGTCTCGGCGGCGAGTGGTTTCCGCCGGCTCCTGCAAGAGAGCTTTACACTTCTCGACGATACTGCGGTCGTCGAACGAAAAGCCATCCTTGAGCGCCGTGTATAGGCCACGGGTAAGACCGAGAGTGAGCTCCTCCTCAACGATGAGGAGTATGTAATCCGTAAATCGCTTTAAAGACACTAGCAAGGATCCATCAGTTTATCAAAAACGTAACGCGGGGAGGCAGTGTCGTACCCTCGAAGAGCGCACTCGCTGTTGCCATGATTCCCAGGACCGGGCTCATTAGATCGTCCGGTAATAGCCTGGCAAGGTCCGCTGGGTCATTGACAGTGATGCCAACCTTCTGCAATGCGGTCTTGGCAGATATCACCCCACTTTCAAACGCAATTGGTGCTTTGTCTTCGCCGTTCGGTTTGAACGGTTTCATATTCATATACTTGAAGAAGGAGTGGTCTTGAGAGGCCAAGCGTTGCGCGGTGTAGTAGCTCAGATACAGCTTCCTGAAGTGGCGGAAGTATTGCGTATTGTCGGTGGATGCCTTCTGCTCGAGCCTGAGGAAAAGGTCGACGTGCTTTAGCGTCTCCTCATGGCAAGTGTCGAGATGGTCTTGCACAATGTGCCTTCAAATGAAGCCTAAGAAACGACAGGCAATGGACGCAATGAAGGCACGCACAGAACTTGCGGCGGAAACCCGCCCTCATTGAACTGATTGAAGTGTTCTTCGACGGTTCTCCGCACGAAGCGCGAGAGGATACCGAAGACATCGTCAACAAAGCGCTTGGTTGGAGTGTCCCAAGATTTCGTAGCCACACGAAGGTAACCCTTAGCTACATCATTGGAGAAGCTGTCCGGAACATCACGTTGTCTGGTCCTAAAAGTCAAGGTCATGAGGAATTTGCACGTGGAAAGGACTATATCAAAAGCACATGAGAACTTACCGTTCTGCGCGCTTAGTGACTTCCTCCAAAAACACTGGATCACCGTCCTCACCTTGCAGTGGCATATTGTCTCTGTCCATGAGGTCATCAGGAACAGCAACTTTGGGGGGCTCCTTGATGCCTTTGTCCCACGCGCGGAAGCCAGGAGCTGTGGCGCGAATCTTACGCTTGAAGGTCCTTCGCTGCTCTTCGATCTGTGACAAGAGGTCGTCTTCGTCGTCCATTTGTGTGACTCGTAACAGGATTGAGTCCGAGAATTTGCGGAGCAGGTCGTAGACCTCCGCAACACTGTCGCTCGAGAGGGGTTTAGGGAGGGACCGTAGCTGCTCACGCTTGCTGTCGAGCAACTCCTTGATCGTCTGAGTTAACTCAGGAATCCTGGGAGATAAAATTTACATCAACGCAGAT